>JAQPZY010001523.1:2042500-2445000 GCA_029931535.1 Margaritifera margaritifera | reverse complement strand
TGATTCACAAATAATTTTCTTTCAACAATAGCTCTTTCGCCGATCTAAGCATTGAATTTCCCTATATGGACATTTTCTTTAGTCTAAACCGCAAAAGTTTACTGTGGCTAGACAAGGAAACAATAGACTATTGATACAATAGAGAGAGAGAGAGAGAGAGGAAGATAAATAATAGTATTTTTACAGATATGTTTCAGTTTCTGAATCAGCATTTCCCTGTTTATGATTCTTTACATCTTTTTTGTTCCTAGCCCCGCCACCGCCCCCCCCCCCTCTCTCTCTCTCCCAAAAGGTTCACGTATTTACATGAAATCAAAGCGAATGATAATATCGTCCAATTATACGTAACCCGACCTCTCGCCACCCCATTTATATAATGTATAGCCACCTCATAATAGTGTCTTAGTCTGCCATATTGTTCACGTAATTTAAACCTAATTACTAAATTTAAAAAATTGTTATCTTTGATTGTTGATTATGTTGCTAATACTCTTTCATACTGTTCTAAAAGAAAATAGAAACGTTATCATAGTTTTAATGGCTGATCCGATATCAAAGCTTTCTGGGTTGTAAATATTGCGAACAAAACATTCTACTTTGTAAATAAGGAATTTAAATGACTTCGAAAAACTGCAATCACTTTTGCATCAACATTAATCGGTCTTGCAAGCAATTCATCCCTTCTTGCGTAATGATCAATGCTGGTATGCTGGCAAAATATTGAGAACAATTCTATTAAATTTTTTTATTTGTAGAAACACACACGTAAAGGCACATACAAGTAGGCAAACAATAAAAAAGTAATTTGGAAATGTGCTCTAAATAAAAAAAAAATGTTAAGAAAGAGACAACGAATACTTGAATTACAAAAATGCGAGATATTAATATTGCGGTAGAAAAGGCTTACACAAAGACAATTACGAAAAAAAACATACAAATATTTGTTGAACAAAACATTGCAGGATGGACAGAGAATTTGATATAATGAATAACTAACTGTACTATCTAGCGTGTAATATTAAACAGTTCTAAGGCGTGTAATATTAAATATTTCTAAGCGTGTAATATTATAAATTTCTAAGCGAACCACTAAACTATTTTGATGTAAAGAACCAAATTGCATCGGTGTCTAAAATTGTCTGTACCACTTTAGAAGTTAACGCACTTGATAAACACTGGAAGCGTCTATAATATTTCTTTTTGTACATATCTCTTAAATCTCTGTATACCGGACATTCTAAAAAGAAATGATATTCGTTTTTAATGACATTAATATTGCAAGAAAAAAATGATATAGAAATTTACAAAAAAAGTTTCTTTCAATTGTATGACAAAGGTTTGCACAGATAATATTGTAAGACGAAGCCATCATTAACAGTGTGTAAGGAAAACATTTGCTATTTTCACTAAACTGCGAATTCAAATTCTGTATAAAAATGATCTCTTACTCTTTGTTCAATAAGAGATAAAAATTTGATATATTAATTATCAAATGTGAAGTCCAAACGTATGATTATCTAACAATAAGCATAACGAAGGAAGTAAAAGTCAAACTTAACCAAAGAGCGATTTAATCGGCTTAAACAAAGAAGAATTAAAAGTAAAAACAGAGCCGATAATCAGAAAACAGTTACAATGAACTTTATCCCGTTTTCGAAAGTATTAAAATATAGATCATATTTAATACAAGTCCAATCTGATTAAAAATCAGATCTCCACAGTACTACATGGAGATCTGACAGACACAGATGAAAGGTAATGTTTTGGTGACCTTGGGAATTCTCAGTCTGCTTTTTTTAGTAGCCTATCAGATAAAGCGTTGCGTTTCGTGTTAGGGAGAGTTATCGTTAGTAATGATATGTTCTGAATGCCGTGTGTCACTTTCAGAAATTTGAAAGCTGAGATATGATTGGTGAACCACAAGGTCAACAGAACATGGCCTCTTATCGGTCTCCATCAGATCTCCACCTAGGAATGTGGAGATCTGATTTTAATCAGATTGATACAAATCGAAATTCAAATAGAAATCTAATATAAACAAAATAATTCGAACAACAGTCCACTATTTCAGCAAATAAGAGACGACAGACCTATGTGTGCATCATTAGTGATATTGAGAAGCTAGCTGACTATCTTAACTCTTTCTTAATGCATATAGTGAACATAATGCTGACAAACACACAGAACTTTGTGATATCCTTTATAACATGAATAAAAACATTATCATATTAAAAAGATATGCTTAGGACGTTCTTTCCGTCACACATCCCACAAAGCATTTTTAAGCCCACTAAATATGAATGAAGGTCATTCTCGCATAGAATGAAACATGTCTTGTAAACTAAACTTTAACAATGAGCTGCTGAACTTTCTCAGGAAGTCATGGCGACTATATCTTCATTGGGCGGTCATGGCCGCCAAACTTTTTTGACATATCATTCTTCCCCCACAATATTATAAATAAAGATACATGGCTGCACTTACTAACTTTTAAAAAAAAGTCTTTTTTCAGCCCCCACCCCACCCCCAAAATGATTCCCCGCAATAAGAATAAATATAGAAATGTGTTAACCGTTTGTATCTTCTTCATTAGAAGAAATATATACATGTACTCCTCCAGAACAAGAACATGCCAGTGTTGCTCGACAATGTTTATTGTTAGCTACACATTATAAGCGAACAGATTACAGTGGACAAACGTTAGATCGGTAAAACACCAGTTTGAAGCAGGAAGAAAAGTAACTAATACGGAATTAGAACACAACAGATTCAAAGTACAAACTATATTTGATACTTTCGAGAGACAATAAGTTATGTGCTTGTGATAATAGGTAATAAAAGCTCTCGTCACACCCACTGTCATGTACTATACATACTTCATGTTCCTTAGAGGCAGTCATAGCAGTTTTAAATGACATCAATCGTTAAATTGTATATGTCATTTGGCCCTATATCAAGTACCATTTATCTTGTAGCAATTAAGCCTGTATTATGTACCAGTTATTATGTGTCAGTTAGGCCTGTATCATGTACCATTTATCATGTATCAATTTGGCATGTATTACGTGCCATTTATCATGTGTCAATTGGCATGTATTACGTGCCATTTATGACGTATGAATTTGCGCTGTGAGAACCTGTCGCTAATCCCCCATGTGCTGCATATATGTGGCAAATATACCACGTGGAAACCAATCATGTCGTTTAGTAAGTAAACGGCTACTTAACGACCTAATGTTCACAAAAACGAAGACGAGGTAGTCAAATTAATGATGTCGGGCAGAGAGCTTAAAACCAATGTGTTGACATACTTGTTTACGATAAATAGTAAAGGATAATTAATACTTGAAGTGTATCCATGGAACGTGCATGCCTCACCACAGTGCCTAAGAAACTGACCATGACGCAAAACTTTAGCGGACGCACAAGGGTAGCACTATGAACCCCTTCTACTTTCGTGCTAGAGCAAACAAATTAGATCTACCTATAAGTGTGCTGAGCAAGGTGAAATTGTCATAATGTAATGTAAGTAAATAGCCAGATGTGGCATATATCGCGTTATCGGACGGATTACTTCGGATCACACAATCCAGAATCGAGCAAACAAGAGTAAGATGTTATATTAATGTCGTCATCAAGCTAAAAGTTTAATATAAGGGATTGAAATTTGTATTAAAAATATTGTCAGGTCATACCGTTTTTTTTTGGGGGGGGGGGGAGGGGGGTAACGCCATTTTTCAGCACATGATCGGCTATATATGGCGTCCAGCATATTATGGTGGAGGAAGAACCCGCGAAGAACCACCGACCCACGGGAAGCTACTGGTAACCTTTCTCACATAACCACAGTTGGTCGAGTTGAGACTCGAACTCACGTGGATAGAGGTGAGATGCGTGAGCGATCTGTAACGGCGAGCGCCTTAGACCACTCGGTCACTTGGACCCCTCCCCTACCCCCTTAGGTCATACCGGGTGTAGGGTTACTTGTGCATGAGATGATGCCCTACCACCATTGTGAGGTCTTGGGGTTGGGTGCCGTGGTAGCTCACTGGTTAGCGTACCGGACTCACGACCAGAAGGATCCCGGTCCGAATGTTGTCCAAACTATGCCGGGTCGGCTGCCATGGTATGTCCCTGAGTAGGGCACTTTACTCCTATTGACTCATCACGATAAAACCTTTAAATGTGTGACTTTAAATACCAATAAATCAATCAATCACGCTTCACGGTCATCTTGACAATGAATTATCCATGTTACCGAGTCATGATTTTAAAACGAATCATTGCTATCTACATAACGTTATTTTCGAGATGTTATTGAAAGATAAGAGTCAGTACTCAATAATTTCGACGACATTACTGTAATACATAATGACATCATCAACGTATTTACTCGTACACAATGTTCACCCAACTGTGAAGACCCATATCTAACAACATCTAAGAAACCGACCATTCATTGTTTCTTCATTGTATGTGGGGGGGGGGGGGGGAATAAACGTATAATATATTTTGGAGAAAAAATTTCCGGCTTCGAACAAAAATCACAACCCACCCACCCTCCGAAAATGAAATCACCAGTTCCTAATGCACATCGGTCAGAATTTTCGTCATAACAAAAAGGAAAAGGCAACAAAGGAGAACAACTTTGCCACAGTTTTGCTGTGTTTCATTAATAATCACTTACACAGAGGACTGTGTTAAAATATGTTGCAGCTTTATATGAAATTTATTAGATGAAATCATGCGATAAATAGGATACATGATGTGTCAATGATACTCTCGCAATGTTCTTCAAGTTCACAAATGACTCAGGATCACTTGTTCCATGTCTCAGCACAGCCAGACATCTGCGTGGCCTAATTTTTCACCGCTGAAAGATATATATAGTATACAGTGAAATAAACCCAAGGTACCCGTGATATTTCGTTCTTTTAAAGCTGAAATGGGAAAAATGCATGAATGTCATAAACCATGTAATAAAAATGAATACTTGACTGAACCAAAAATTGGTTATACCATAGTTCGTTACAGACAGGTTCCGTGATAATTCTGACTGAAACATAGTAGTGTACTTAGGTTAGATACTAATTCACTAAGTGAACAAGAATATCGTTGATACTTTACAAAAGTACCAAGAGAGGACGCGAGTGAAATTGCACGAAAAAGACATGTTACTATGTTTCCCATCCATTAATCAATCCAAATTAAATATTTTTTAAATTTTATTTCACGCGTATAATAGATTAAAATGTTATGATTCGTGCTAAGAATGAACCAATAAAACATTCTGTACAATGCAGTGACTCGCCTTGGCCGGTACATAATCCAAAAACATAGCATAGCTACTTTAGCAAGTAAAGTATGTAATTACAACCGCAATTCACTTAAAAAGAGACAGAGGTGAATGCACACATTAAGGTTCATCACCATACGCGCATTTAGGCCACATGCAACTAATTATTGTATGCGCTACGGAACAAGTCTATGTGTGTTGATATATTAAACATCATATTTAACCTTTTTTGTATGAAGCTGAGAAAGACAGACCATATGGAAGTTCTCTTTTCCTTCAAGAAATAACAACAACCCCAAAATACCCGTATCTAATGAATCAAATCAAAGAGGACGTCTGATTACGCGTGGGTAAAAGAAAGTCTCTTCTTGTAGTTCTTTACCTGTATATAGCATTCTCGTCTGAACAGGGCAGTGCACGCTACAGTTTGTTACGTAGTTCGAGTTTCATCAGACCTTTACCATTCCTAATCCGATAAATCATCCCCCAAACCTGTACTAATACAGATGGACTGTTTGAGTATGATCTCACCTATTCATTAAATCGTGCAATTGTGCAAAGAGGTAGAGTTGTGTTACTCTGTGTAAATTTACATATTGTCAAAACGGGATTTGATCCGGAAATATTCTGTACATATCGCACAAAGGACCCTTCAACCGACCTTAACTCAAGTACCGCGAGAAATACCGGTATGTGTATAAAATGTACACTGATGTGTTGTGGACACATTTGTCTGCACAATCGTACAATTTAATAAATACGTGAGATTAGACCGATCAGTCAATCAGTATCAGTAGAGGTTTGAAGACTGATTTATCGGACTATACCATTTCGTGTCCAATATTTGGAGAGCCCAGGTTGGCTATCGTGGTGTGTCCTTGGGCAAGTCACTTCACTCTTGCTGCCTCGGTAAGCGTTTCTTACCTCGTCTAAGCTGATGGACATTTACGTCATGTATTTTTCATGACTCGTTACACTTGTGGAAGAATCATAACAAGTTATCTTCGTCTGTTTCAAGTTAGACAAGGTATGTCGTAAAGGTTAGTTTCTTATACACTGTTGGCAGTACGAGTTGCATCTTCGTATGTGGATACGTCCTGTTGAGTAGGATACCATGCTGCCAAAAGTAGGTCACTGTGGCCTACTTTTCGCAAATTAGTAACTTGTTTAAATCACGAAATCAGAGCGCAAAATCTCGTATTAGTGCTTTCCACAAATTATTGCAAGGCACGTTAACTTTAATTTATTTTGTTCAAGATCGGAATAAAGGCATAATTTATATCGTTTACAGGATCCAGGTGAACATCACGAAACTCACGAGGAATCCTCCCCATCCCAGGGCAACAGTTCTGAAACAGCATCGCCCTCAGAAGAGACACCACCCTCTTACGATGTGGTCGAAACCTCTCAAGCACCTTTGTGTCCCCCAACTACCAGAACACCCACTCATGTCATCTCTGAGGAAGCTGGCGAAAAATCATCCATTAAAACGGAGCCCACGGTCCAAAACCCTGGTCCAGGGGCGTGGGGCGTGTACACTACCGCTGGGTCTGGTCTGGAGAACGCAGACTATGCTCAAATGCAACACCCGATTCATTACGGCGGAGTGTACAATTCTACGGCTGCAACTTTTGGCAGCATGGGCGTCAGCGTTGGAAATGTCGGGTTTCAACCGGAAAGACATGGGTTCGGTGATCCGATGCTTCCAAGAGTCAGTGAAATCGAAGAGCTCTCTCCTTTCGACTCGCCTGCATTTAACCCGGCTACTGCAACAAATCCATACGGAACTGGAGTGAAAAATGAACGTGAACCATTCAATTTGACATGCCCAAGGCATCCAGAGCCCCTGGATCCGCCTATGAAAGGCTTTCATGAAACGATGATGGAGCAGTCACAAAGCTTTCAACAGACAATCAATCAGAACAAGAGGAGAAAAGTTTACGTTCCTGAAGGTGAGTTTTTTTTTTCTTTAGAATATGTTTGAGGTTTCTATGATTTCTTCCTCACAAGATAAATTTCTTAACGATAAGTTATCACTAATTGTAAAATAAATAGTGTTAACTAGAGGAATATTGAGAACAGTTTCTGATCAAATGGAAAGTTTTAACTAATACCTAACCCCAAAACATCATGTGGTAGACGAGTTTAGAATACCTTTTTCTTCACGAAAGCGTTTGTATGATTAACGAAGACGCATCATTTATGATTTGGATGTTTATTGTATAATTTTTTTTAAACTCTACTAAAATAGAACGTATTTGTCGATGGGACAACGAATTCTGAATCTCATATTAAGTCCTCATTGTGACACAAGTGATGACGTCAATAGGTTATTAATCATTCTCTCATCATGCATTGTTCTGATCTGGGCTCACCTTTGGACATAAATGTCTCAGGTCTTTTGTTTTGTTACAAGAATCTTGCAAAGTGCGAGCTAAAAGATTTACATTTACAATTACTGTTCTTTCTGATATATTTCATACTTCCCACTTATTGCTTGCATTGTAAGTATAATTTGATTGGCTGAAATATACTTATGACTAAATATTCCATAAACTATTTTGAGAATGTGCAAAAAGCAGTAGTTAGGTCAATTTATCCCGCTATATTGTGTACTTGGCGATGTTCCCCAGGGCATGGGGCAAACACTACATAGTCGGTAAGACGTTAACAGAGGTAGTGCAATGAATGATGGGAGAGAATGGTCATTTAGGCCAATAAATCTTGAGTGCCTACGAAAACCACCTTTACATTTGAATGGATGATAACTAACTCCTTACTGGGAATCGAAATAGGGATCTTAGCATTAGGAAGCGGTTGATTGGATCAGTGTACCAGCAAAGACTTTTACATGTGTGCTGGAATTTTATTTCCGGTGGATAAAAACATCCGGTTCACTCGATATGTTATCCTTTATCCCGTGTTAACATTTTCGTCCGCTAAAATCGTAGTATTTCTCAAAATAAATCACTTAGAACCTTGGCAGTATATTTTAACTTGTTATTTAAAATAACGTTTCATCCACACACAAAAAAAGTAAAATACGCAGGATAGAAAGGTATGCTCATCATTTAAGCCAGGGATGTACAAGGATAACTACACACTAAATCATGTTCTGCTAACGCACAAATAAATGCATATACTAATAAAGACTTCTGATTAGTTCACGCGGATGATGATGTAAATGATATCAAAATTGATTCTGATATTCCTGTAATGTAGAAAACTTGACAAATCAACCAAACTTTATTGGCAGAAAGGGTCTCATTCAAAAAAATTTCACAAATGTACATATTGGCTCACATCAGATTGAGGAATTAGAAGAGAATTTATTTTAATGCAGCAGCATCGAAGATAATTTTGGTGTCGATCACATTTTATTCAGTCCATACCAACAACAAACAAGTTCCTTAAAGGTCAAGATGAACAAATGTATATTGATTATCTTACATAACATATCCTCCGACTTTGAAAATATGTTTTTCAATTAACATAGAGACAAAAGATATTCAATCCAGGAAAATGCTTCCTGGTAATGCGCAGATGCTATATTATAGATAGGGTCCTGTAGTGATGTGAGGGAACTTCGTCAATCCGCATACATTGTGTAGAGGAAGTTAGAGCGTTACCCTAATTACATTTGTTCCCGATCCTCGAAACCTTTTGAGCAAAAAACTCCAGCTCAAGCTCAAACCCCCAAGATCAGATATAATACTTAGGGTATGCCAGTGTGGTTCAAAATGCAGGTTGCTAATAGAGGAACTTAAGAATATCCTGAAAGTTCGATGATTCTAACTTTAGTCTGATTAACGTTACAACGTTTTCAGACTTTGAACTTCAGCTTGAGTTTCGTGCTTAATACGTTTTGAGAATATAATGCCTGATACGGCTAATCTGGAGCTGTTTTATTTCTTAAAGTAAAGGAGTTCTTCCTTTTTGCACTGTCTTTCTCAGCTTGATACAAAAAGGTTGACTATCAAAGACGAATGGTGAACTCGGCTCGCACGATATAAAGAAAACTGTGTCTGACAATACTGGATGTCTTTGTTAGCTTAATAAAAGAGAAAGTTGACTGTTATAGACTCGACACCTACGATGCAAATAGAACAGTTTACCCGATTAGATTCTATTTTATTGATGATTCCATCTTCCGCTTCCTTTGTATGTGTAGTTACGGAATTGGGGTAATCGACCGAATCGTACATAACAGCGTGATCTAAAAAGAAGTAACAATAATTATTTTCAATTATAATGGATTTAATCTGCTCCTTGGACAACTGTCTCAAGTCAGAGATGGTTGTGCCTGCGCAGATACATCTGGCATATGATATCTGGTAATGCCTACGCAGATACTTCTGGCACTTTATAGGTTTGACTGGACGGAGGAGTCGACTCAAAAGCCAATTTGTGGAAATGTTTATTTTGACTATTAGCGGATAAAATTAGGGGAGCTAAAGAGACTTTCGAAACATATTGCAGTTAGGTTTGTCTAGCGATCATAATTGGTTTTGCAAAGCACGCCAGAAACTCTCAGAGCGCAGATATATCGGACTGTATTGTATTGCACGATCGAAATTCTAAGTGACCGCTGACGAATAGCTAAATGTTTCGTTCTCCTTGCAGGGTACTACTATTGGTAAAAGTAGGTCATAGTGAGCACATACACTGTTGTATATACTCTCATGAAATTTCATATGTGTGTTCACATTTGAAATCAACAAAGAAGGTACATATATGTAGAAGTGACATGCAATGTACATGAACTTTTTTTCATGCTCCATACAGTAACAGCTCTGTTTTCATGCAATTTCCCTCGCGTCCTTTATTGGTACTTTAATGTACCATTGTTATTCTTGTGTTTGTTCAGACTATGTTTTTCAATATTTAGCTTGCTTGCGGCACCTGTGTAACGTAGCGATACAATATATCAAGCCCAAACACTTTCAGACTGAAATTTTGCTTGTAACACGGTTCCATGCAGAATTCCTGGGCTTATATGGTCATACAACAACATCCTAATGTAAAAAATAACCATAGCGTTATCGATCTTTGCGATAAATAATTAGTCAGCAAAAAGAAATAGAAGGAAGGCGGGGGCACTGCGTAATCATAAACTAAGTCAGTTACAGGAGAGCTACCCATATTGGCAGTGCCGTCACAAGTTTGCGCTGGAAGAAACGTCGCCCCGGGCGAGTGTCGCTCTTCGACGCCCCCACTCGGGAAAAAATACCGCAAACTCCGCGAAATGGCGCCCCCCCCCCCCACCCCCGGCTTGGCGCCCCAGGCGATCGCCCGTTTCACCCACCCCTAATGACGGCCCTGCATATTGGTGAGAAAAAACTAATCCAGTGGGTCCATTTCACTGGTCACAAATGTTAGGGTAATCCGTAGATGCTGCATGTACGTGGAATTATGAAACTGAGGAACCAAATAATCAGTTATTAAAACACACACAGACACACACACACAACTGTTGTTTTTTTAAAACTTGAATAATAGATGAAAGGTCTAAATATATAAATTTAGGAAGAGATGAGAAAGTTAGAAATCGTCCATTTAAGGGGGGGGGGGGGCTTGGATTTTCTTTCCAGCCGGGATATTGTTTCTTTCACCTCAAGATCATTTTTTTTTTTCAACTAATATACTGGATATAATATGTTTTGTTTCTTCTATAAATCAGAGCAAGATTATTTTTGTCAAGCCATGTTAGGGCCGGAATTTTTTTTACAACAAATCTCAGGCCCCTCCCCCCTCCCCTAAAAAATTATATGGTCGATCCCTTAGTGAAATGTTAAGGTTTCAATGTTCTTTTCTGTGGAACTAATTGTTATGCAATTACTGTGCACAAGTGACAGTAAACGAAGCAAAGTCATACAAGACAATTACACGTGCTTGAAATTTAAAGAGACTTGGCACTTGGCGATGTTTATGAGTGAATGTTGATAAAAAATAAAAAATAAAAAACTTGTCAAGGCATTGGAATGTAACTCAGGACCATATTGTGGGAAATCAGGGAACTTGACCCATCTACACAGTCAGTAGTTTAGATAAAGACCACAAATAGGCAGTGGCGGGGCGAGGGGGGTCAGGGGGTCAATTGCCCCCGGGCGCCAGGCGAAGGGGGGGGGGCGCCGTGAGGAGCTTTTTCATTGTTTTTTGTTTTTTTTTTTTGTTTTGCAGCTAAAATTTTCATAGTACTTCACCTCACCTTAGTGTAACGGGGGCTTAGATTGGGAAGGGGATGTAGGTTAGCAACTGACATAAAAAAATTCTCTGTGGTAAAGTTGGGACGCCACTAAAGAACCATGCCCCCAGACGCCTCGGTAGGGGCGCCACTAAAGAACATTGTCCCCGGGCGCCTCAGATCCTCGCGTTGCCACTGCAAATAGGACAGGATTTTGTCGAACAATTGTTTAGTTCAAGGTGTTGGTATTAAAAGATCAAAGGTTTTTTATATTAAAAATAAATCTTTATGCGAATAATACTAAATCACATTGGTTAATCATAACGCACCGGCAACGATACTAATGATCTCTCTACGCAGTGATAACGGAAAAAAGAAGCAGGAGCCACAAAAAAGTTTTTTCGATCGATTTCTCTGTTTTATTCATATAAATACAGAAATGCTGCTGCTGGTAATAGTCACAGGGAATATCTAAAACCCTCATTTCGGCAATGATGAATTCCTTAGCGTTTGGCTTTAAAACTATTACCTTTTAAAAGCCAAGTAGGTAAATTGGCTGTCTTAAAGAAATGTTTTCATTTCTTTGAAATTATTTCGAGACCTGTTTCCGACTTCCATGCTCGTCACGAGAGGGCATATGATTCAACATATCATGTTTTGGAGAAACAGGACTTGTATTTGTTTGTTTTATGACTGCGATTTCATTACCACGTATTATACAATGTTTGTGATACAACGCAGATTCAACGATGATCGTGCTATGCCTACAATTTCACTCTTTACTTTTGTCGTTTAATTGTCATTTTGAATTAAACTAATCGCACAAATGAACGCTACTGTCATGCTGTCCATGTAGTTTTAGCTGATCAGTAAGTGCAATGTATCTTTAAAAGTGTATCCGAGGTACAAGGATTAAGCAGGTGGTGGTGCGAAAATGTGGAACCGCATTGCACACACAAACTACAGTCTCCCTGTATGTACCTTATTCCGTGATGTACTATAAACACCTTTACAGATGGCTAACATTTTTACGAAAGTCGGAACAAAACTCAGAAATTATTATTTTATTTTATTTTTTTAAATTATATTTAGATTTAACTTATAAAGGAGCCATTCGCTCCTAAAAGTGCCATTTTTCCATTCTATGCCTTGATCAAGAAGGTTTACAATTAAATACAAGTGAAAAATTGCAGTGGGATAACGGTTCTACTTCACACTGATCCCGAAGGGACCCAACTTTCTGACCCAACATATAAGTTAGTTCTCACCTTTTGTCTCTGTACTAAAATTTCTGTTTTTAAGTAGGTAAAAGAACAATACGACTTCGTCAAATAAATAAAAAATGGTGAAGAATATTTGTTGGTTTACACCATGTCCCACCTACCCGATACAGAAACTTCTCTGTATGCAACTGTTACATTAGAATGGTCCAATAGCTGTATTTGCCTAAAATAAATCTTCTGTTTGACATCATATTCTTGGAACCATTTCAAAAACTTTGATTATAAAAACATATTAAGGAAAAGATTACAAAAATGGCGGATTGTAAGGTAGCAGAGCTACTCCTTTCCAATATACGGTTTCATTTCCTAGATGAAAAGTGCACTAACAATTAAAGTTTATCGTTCGCCCTGTTATTGTGTATTAAAGTTGTAAATTAAATAAGAAAAAAAACGTATTTTGTTAACTTGGGTATACATTTTTAAATTGAGAATGAGGAGTGTACGAACTGAATTCCGTAACTAGTGATTTCTGTTTCAAGGATTTCTTCAGGTTTAAGGAGGTTGTATAACAAAGTGGAATAGGAATAAGAAAAAGGGGACCCCACTACCACCATCCACACACACTCACAGAAATAAAAGCGAATACCGTCAATTGATTGGTATCTTGTCTCAATCTGGACACGATTTATGATAAGGGTGTTACACTGTAACAAACAACAGCAACAACAACAACAACAAAGTGGTGAGATATCAGTTCAATATTAAACAAAATTTTAAAATAATACTGTATCACAGATTACCAAGAGAAACACATTATTCGTATGTGCCAGACTGATTTTATTCCAGATATTTGACTTTCTGGCTGTTCCACAATTACTCTGAGAAAGAACAAAAAATCTCCTAGCTACGCGCATAAATTAATAAAAATACACGCATTTAGGACTTCTGGGTAAAATGACAAATTAGGCATAAATTAATAAAAATAGACGCATTTAGGACTTCTGGGTAATTTTGTATGGTACACCGAATATGACAGCCTAGGGGATAAGGCTAATAGATTACGAAATTTAAACTTAGAAAAAATCTCTGCATGAATTTGACAAACCCTGAAATATGAATTCTTCAACATTTTATTAGTTAACAATTTAGAAAACATTCACCAGTACTGATTGAAATTTTAAAGTGCTTTTACATTTTATTTTGCGTTCGAGTTATTTAAATTTTAGTCAAAAATTAGTTTGATTATTCAAGGGCTGCGCCTTAGACAGAAAAGAGAGAACACAGCTACATGTACATTGTCAATCAAAGCCTCAGTGAAGAGAATAATATTACCTTTGTTGTATTGAAAAGAACATTAAAGTAGTATAATTATTCCTAGATTTTTTTTTCATCTATCTATCTATCTACTTATGAATCAGTCTATATATATATCTACCTATCTATCTATCTATCTATCTATCTATCTATCTATCTATCTATCTATCTATCTATCTATCTATCTATCTATCTATCTATCTATCTATCTATCAAGTATATCCTTCCCTGTGCCTAACTGTATCTTTCTAGAATTTTTCAAGTTGTACTAAAACACCACAGTTATGGACTGAATTTAATTAAAGATGATAAAAAAAAGTGTACCTTGACCGCTAATCTACTGTATTTTCACTTTAAATGAAATTTTTAATTATGTAATTATTAAAAATTTGGTCAGAGATTTAAAAATTCCACTTTACAAACACTTTTGTAATAAAAGTGTAATCCACTCTAGGTTTCTTAACATAATCTTCACAGTCGTTTATTTCCGATTTATGTTGTCCTACTTTATAAAAGCATTTAAGTAATTCTGCCAATGTGTCATTGACCTTCCCAATTCATACATGTGCCATACAGGTCAAAGTCCAATTGGAACACTCTAGAGCCTTTCGCAAATGATCTGAATTGAATTTTATAGAAAAGTCACGATGTGTTCCGATTGATCAAAGCATTGTTTCATTCGGAACGTCCTCGTCTCTTTCCGATGCTAGTTGAAGTAAACACATGGCGGGCGTATAATGTGCCGTTCATGATAGTCTTGTAAACTATTACCAACAGAGTTGCAATGTAGCTGCATCTTAGAATGAACGCACGTTGTGCTCCAAAACTGGGTTGATATGACCTACCATCTAGTGTAAATTAAAAATTGCCCAAAAGCTATATCAGTGCATTAATTGCATACCTTTTCAGCCCCCTCCCTTTTATAAATGGCTTTATTTTCTACGAGTCATCATCATACGTTGCCCACAAGATGACAATTGCAGATGGCATCCCAAGAGATTAAAAACGTTAAAGGTCGAGGTCAGAGGGGCATTTATGTTGCTGGGGTGGGAAAAAAGAAGGAGGGACGGTTAGAGAATTGTATGCAAGTATTATATTTTGTAGATATGTTGTTATCAGACTTTACACACTAGTTTACTACGGACCATTAATCACATGTATACAGTATTTGTCTAAGAATATGAGGGTCACTAGCTACGATGTCGTAGCCTCGACGAAATGATCTTGTTACTTGCAATGGAGCAAATAAAACTATTGTCAAAGTCAACAAGAAGATTTGAATACAAATCTACTACATAAGTAGAGTTATATTTTAAGGAAGTTTGAGTTATGATAACGTGAGCTTATAAAAGATAAAATATATTGGTATGTTTACTCTAACGGTTCTTTGTCCGCCATGACAGCTAACACGAGATTTTTGACTTGCTATACTATATTGTATATTGTACGATACGTTAATTATTGCTGATTGACATAGCGCGCGAACAGTAATCATACTTATGCTTCTTACGAGTTTGTATAGAGAAAAAAGAAAATGGTACTGAAATGTAAAAAATGTAAAATAGGCTGTCATGTCCGTTTCTAGCGATTCTCATGTACGATTCAAAGCACGCCATATTTACTATGATCTGTTTACGTTTCCAATTAATGATGCAATGTCCTTATATGGCACATCGGAAAAACGAGGCTGAAAACGGAAGTAGTATTAGATGAATTAATAAAGTGGATGATCCAAAAGCAAAATTCGTGTGAAGAAAGTAAACGATAATTTACATGTGTTTCTGCAGTGAAATTCGGCAATTCAGGTATTAAATAAGAGGACTCTTATATTTGTTTAAGGATATGTATGCAATATCTTCAAACTTTCTGACAATAATCTGAAAAAACGCTGGGTATGAATTAAACCCGGCTGCTCCATTGATACATACAGGAACATTTTAGTACCCCGTCGACGAATGGGTACTAATATTAGTACTAAACAGTCACATGTTCAATGGTTAATAGTACAGGGACACTGGTCACACACACACACAGACTCTCTCTTTCTCTCTCTCACACACACACACACGTACGCAGACAATTGTCTTGTTTCATTTTGTAAAAATAGTTTTTCATCAGACTTTATACACAGGTAATAGTAGACATAGATCATTCTTGCGAATGGCGCTTCAGAGTTCATTGCCACACGATAAATGATTTTAACACTTTGGGGGTGGGGGAGGA
This sequence comes from Margaritifera margaritifera, assembly GCA_029931535.1. Taxonomy (NCBI): domain Eukaryota; kingdom Metazoa; phylum Mollusca; class Bivalvia; order Unionida; family Margaritiferidae; genus Margaritifera; species Margaritifera margaritifera. The sequence continues at coordinate 2,428,760 of JAQPZY010001523.1, read as the reverse complement.
TTTGTTTTTCAAGCTTTATTGCTCACCTGTCCATAAGGCGTAGGGAACTTATGTATGGCAATGTGTGTCACCCTCCCACCCGTTACATTTGCTTGTTACCACTGTAGAGGCCATGTTTTAGATATCGAGATACATGTATATTAATGAAATGATCTTACATCAGACTGGTTTAGTTTGTTACCACTCTGGAAGCCACATTTTGCTTATATCTGATTTTGATTAAACTTGGAATATGGACTTGTATCATCAAGCTCTTGGATCAGTTCGTCACGGAGCAAAATCCATGCATATTAATAAGGTGATCTTGCATATGATTGAGTGAGCTTATTATCACTCTGGAGGCCATATTTCTGAGATCAGATTTTTATTAAACTTGGAATATGGACTTGTACCATCAAGCTCTTGGATCAGTACGTCACGGAGCAAAATCCATGCATATTAATAAGGTGATCTTGCATATGATTGAGTGAGCTTATTATCACTCTGGAGGCCATATTTCTGAGATCAGATTTTGATTAAACTTGGAATATAGGCTATATGGTCAAGATCTCACATGAGTTCGATATTGAGTCAGATCCACGCATTTTAATGAGGTGATATTGCATATAATTGGCTGAACTTGCTACCACTCTAGAGACAGTATTTTGATTCCGAATTCGAATAAACTGGGTAAATAGACTTAAATCATCAAGATGTCCAACGAGTTTTATTACGAGCAAGATCTGTGCATATTAATGAAATTCAGCGCAGTTAGATATTGTTCCCAAATTGCATGCACTTTTAACAATTTTTATTTACTTTTTAAATACCTGCTCTCTCTCTCTCTCTCTCTCTCTCTCTCTCTCTCTCTCTCTCTCTCTCTCTCTCTCTCTCTCTCTCTCTCTCAATTCAAGCTAAAGTAACCCATGAAATTTACTATTGAGAATCACCAGTTTGGGGCATTCGGAACATCCTCGTCTCTTGCTGATGCGAGTTTTCTTCTAGCATGCGATGGAAAAGGCGGATTATATTCCGACTTAGCCCTGTTTCTGACAGATTAAAATATTCGGTTGACTCGAACCTTATCCACAGTATTAAGCTCATTAATTTCCCATTTATTTGAAACGAATTTTAAAAAAAGTAAATATAAAATAAAATTTAAAAAAATATCGTTGAAATAAATGTTTGATTGATTCTCATGACAATTTTTTCAAACACAAGAACCAGTGCTGTGTGAGGATCGTATTAACCACTTAAGTAAGAAGATTGATACAGATAAGAACCAAATAAATCACATTTTCAAATAAGATAATATCGCCTTTTGATAGGGTTATTCCAGGGACAATGTAGCTAATGAAATTACGGATATTTTACTTAAAAAAAAGATTGTTAAAAATATATCATAAATAAGTATCAATGGCATAAAATATCATCGTGATATTGGGATAAAAAGATAACCTGTAACAGCAAGGTTAACAATTTTAAATTTAGATTTAGTTCTCTGATGAAAATCAGCAATAATTTAAATCTTGATCGCAGTATTAGTGGAATTATTTTAAACAATGACCTTGCCTTACATAGTTATTGCTTTTTTAGGTGTCTGTGTACGATAGCGAAACTACCCTAGTCTTGCTATAGCTTAAAATTTGTCTTTTTCCTATTCGTATTTTTTCATTTTGAAAATTTATACTATCAAAATTCAAACAAATCGCCATGTATACGTAACTCGAACCACCTTTCTCTCCACCTTCTAGTACGCTCTTGTTTGACAGCGCAGACTGCCACCACCCATCCCCAAGTTAATATCTCTGGGCAAAGAAATTATTAGTTCGAACCTCGAGTTGCTATCACGATTTTCGGTTTGACTTGAGGATAATTCCCGGAACAAATACTTAACGTCATGTATACTATTTCTACATGCATATTAATCAGACTTCCTGTCGTATCATATAGTTGTGATTCAATATTATATTTATTTGATATTTGTTAATAATTTCAGACTGATTGGTGTCCACATTCTTCTTTCTTTTTTGATCTTTACTCTTCTTCTTCTTATTATTAATATTATTATAAGTACTTATATATATATATATATATATATATATATATATATATATATATATATATATATATATATATATATATATATATATATTGACTGATAAATCATAAATAGATTTTATCTGGAGTTTATTGAGCTCTTCATATAAATGTCTGCATATAATTCTCAAGCCATGAATTCACCACAAATTTAAGAGCGTTCTGATATAAAAGTTGGTTTTTGTGTGTTTGCGAAAACAAAGCGGATTATTTCTGAACTGAGAACTAGGATACCGTTCCATTTAAAATTAGTATGAATCATTCTAAACTGAGAACTAGGATACGGTTCCATTTCAAATTAGTATGAATCATTCTAAACTGAGAACTAGGATACGGCTCCATTTCAAATTAGTATGAATCATTCTAAACTGAGAAATAGGATACGGTTCCATTTCAAAGTAGAATGAATCATTTTAAACTGAGGACCTGGATACGGTTCCATTTCAAATTAGTATGAATCATTCTAAACTGAGAACTAGGATACGGTTCCATTTCAAAGTAGTATGAATCATTCTAAACTGAGAACTAGGATACGGTTCCATTTCAAATTAGTATGAATCATTCTAAACTGAGAAATAGGATACGGTTCCATTTCAAAGTAGAATGAATCATTTTAAACTGAGAACCTGGATACGGTTCCATTTCAAATTAGTATGAATCATTCTAAACTGAGAACTAGGATACGGTTCCATTTCAAAGTAGTATGAATCATTCTAAACTGAGAACTAGGATACGGTTCCATTTCAAATTAGTATGAATCATTCTAAACTGAGAACTAGGATACGGTTCCATTTCAAATTAGTATGAATCATTCTAAACTGAGAACTAGGATACGGTTCCATTTCAAATTAGTATGAATCATTCTAAACTGAGAACTAGGATACGGTTCCATTTCAAATTAGTATGGATCATTCTAAACTGAGAACTAGGATACGATTCAATTTAAAAGTAGTATGAATCATTCTAAACCAATAACTTTAGTATGGACATTTCATCTCTGTTTTAGAAAAGATGTCAAAAATATGGCACTATTCTGACACTGTGCTTTAACATAGGATTTTTCTTTTTTAAAATAGATTAAACCAAGTTAGTCATCGAGTATCTTCCTCATACCGAGTTTTGTCTGTTTTTAAAATCGCTTTTTATTATTTGTTTATTCTGTGCACATCTTGTTTTTACACATAATAGCAAAACAATCAAATGTGAGTTTCAAGACAGAGGAACCTAGATCTATTTGTTATTTTTATTTTTTTTTCTGGTGCGAAAAGTGCGTAAATAATCGTTACTCTTACAATTTGCTCACAACAGGAAACAATACTTAGTATGTGGTAAAATAATCGTAAGTAAAACATAATTAGTTGCAAATGGAACTACATTCAGATATCGCTGAAGCCAATTTGTTATGTAGTAACACCTCTCAAACACAGATGTATATATATATCATTGTTATCATCACCCTCGTCCTTGAGTACCGTTCAAAACCCCTGCTGAGAACATTACTGGTTTGTGTGGCCGAAAAAAAGTCGATTTGCTGATAAAAAGGAACAAGTGTCTATGCATAGTAAATGTTTCGGACGAAAATCCACAAAATCAAATTCTATGGTCAAGCTTTGGTAATATAAAGACAGTGTGTGGAATTCGTGATTTTCTTTTTCTTGTCTTTTCAATTAATATTAAAAATAACATGACCTTTTTCATGCAAAAATTGTTGTTCACTTCAAATATACAGATTTAAATTTATAAAATTAAAAAAAATATATATAAAGATCATTTTTTTTAAAAATATTTTTAAAATCTTCAGAATTAGAACAAAACATATTGTATTTATTAGCACCTAAAGCAGAGTTTTATTATTTGCGCTAAAATTATATAAATTTACAACAACAAAAACAAAAACGCTATTTCAGCCGCATGTGGAGAAAAGCAACGAAATTCCACTCGTTTGTTCTTTTTGAAATCGGCAAGCGTAACCAGACAGTCTACTCAAGAAACAAATACTTTTCTTCAAGTATCGGTATTTTTAAAGTGTCAACTTTTTGCATAGAAAATGGCCTTCGTCGAGTATATTACAGTGATTTTATATGAAATTAAATAGTTTGTATCCAGAAACCGGCTCCATCCGAAACTAATTCCATTTTTCTTGATTGGATAACTATTTTCAGAACATATCATGTTGCAATGGCTGTGTAATGTTTCGATATTCGATCTGTGTGCATTTTATGTTAGAATTACATGTATTTAGAATGTTTTTGTTCGTCTGTTTGCATTTGTTAGACTATTATTGTTGGTCCGCTTGCATTTTTAGAATGTTTTTGTCAGAGTAACAGTTCTATATTGCTAATAACACATTTTTTATCAATCGGACGGTGTTGGAGTAAACGTATCAATTGAATAATAATTTTTTGAATTCAATCAATTTGTCATTGATTACTTTAATTTATCATATATGTTATTCACATTGCATATAGCTTTCCATGCTATTTTAGCTAGTGTCAATTTGTTCAATTTTACAATGAATAGGAAAAACGTACGCGTGTTGAATAATGGAGCACTGTCTTAAGGCTCTCGATTAATTGCAACCACTTTTCAATACATTCATCTCTGATGTATGCATTTTTGTATATATCCTGAGACATCCATCCATCTATCCATCATTCGATACATACATACATACATACATACATACATACATACATACATACATACATACATACATACATACATACATACATACATACATACATACATACACACACACACACACACACATACATACATACATACATACATACATACATACATACATACATACATACATACATACATACATACATACATACATACATACATACATACATACATACATACATACATACATACATACATACATACATACATACATACATACATACATACATGCAAGCAAAAAGTAATACTGTCCATTTGGACATTTTTTGAGTATATATGGATCGAGCATGTTGGTAATATTTGGGTGTATTTGGGTGTAGTACAAAATTGCCCCTGACATCCCTCCCTCCATCTGTTTGCATATAATACCCGAGCATTAACTACTTATTCTTCCATCAGCTTAATTATTACGTGGAAGTAATGGAATTAGTAGTAGTAGAAGTCGCAGCAGCAATTATTTTACTCCGATTTGCACATCAAATTCTTAGAACTTACACGTCCTTGTCCTCGTCGTTGTAGTGATGGTACATGTGGTACTTTAGTAGTAGAAGTTATTGTTGTTGTTGCTGTTGTTACAGCAGCAGCCGTAGTAGCATATGAATGTATTTATCCTTCTCAAAACCATTTTTGCGTGTGTTCCTAGATCCCCTGAAATGGAAGAACATTCACGTACAGGCTTGGTTAGAGTGGGCCATTGATGAATACAACCTTCGTGATGTCATTGACGTAAGCAAGTTTCCGTCACTTGAAGGCAAGGAACTGTGCCGTATGACCCGTGAGGATTTTGTCCGCTATCTTGGCCCATATGAGGTGGCCGATCGCTTACTGGGCCACCTGGCCTACCTAAGAGAAAGTAAGTATCATGCAATTCAATCAAGTACAGAATAAGTGTGGATGAATGAACGAGGAAGGAAGGAACGAATGAATAGATGAACGAACGAATAATATACTAATTATGGAAGGACGAATGGCAAGATGAATGAATGATGTCACAAATAATTGTTTTCCTTTTTCTTATATATTCTTTCTTCATATATTAATAGCAAAGTGAATGAATTGTGAATAAATGGAAGGTGGTTTGGTTTTACTGGAATAGAATATTAAACGCGTATTTATTTATTTATTTATTTATTTATTTATTTATTTATTTATTTATTTATTTATTCCAAACATGCACTAATTATCCGAATAAGCATGACGCGTTCTCGCACAGCAATCTAGCTATTTAATCCTCATACTTCACATACGTCTATGAATAGGTGTTATAGTGGTACGGTAATAGCAAAATGGAAGAGTGAAAATTTGCTAATTTATTTATATATCTTCATCTGTCAATCATTTTATAAACGAGAAGGGGAGTGGGGGGCGTCTTTGTTTCTTCAGAAATTTACCTTATTGTCAACGAAACAATGTTACAGATAAGAGCAAATTGTTGAAAGCAAGTATTAATAGGTTAATACCGACAACTTCATTGACACCAGTCTATTACGAGTAGTGTCCCTTGCATTAGGTCTCAAAGAACACAAGCATAAATTATGTTTTGGTACTGACTTGGCTGGTGATTCAATCAACACTCATTGCGAACAAATGTGAACAGCTTAGACACGGCAGATCAGTGTCTACGCTGTTCATACTACGTATAATTTCGTAGACCCTGATCTGCAGGTACATTAGGCGACGCAGACCTGGGTCGAAACTGTTTCAGGTTGGATGGGTAATTTAGGTACATAAATACGGTATAATATGCGCTGGTACTGCCGATTGCCATAATTTATTTAAGCAAATTTTGATTATATGCATTTATGATTCCTGTGTATGGAAATGATTATGATGAAACTCTGTGAAAGTTAATAAAGTATAAAAACAAAAACACTTTGTTTGGGGCTAAAATGTATTTCAAAAATTGTGAACATACATATTGATCGTGTGTCTCTGTAAAATGTCCAAATGGTCTATATCCACTATTATTTTTGTAAAAAGCTGATTTTTTATTCTTGGTTCATATATATTCCCATATCTGGACTGTAATAAGAGTGTGGGGGAAAGCTGAAGATAATACCCAAGATGGTCACCTAAATATTGGTATATTGGACAGTTTCTAAAGCAGTTAAAATGCAAATGTTTAAATAGCCTACAACATTATCAGGTATGGGGCATTTAATACAAAAGTACACATGAAAATACCGGATTATATCTTATGCTGGAGAAATTTTAATTATACATTCATTACCAAATTCACCAAAGTTATTGTGAAAATAAATTATGACTGAAAGAAGTGTTACAACAATAAATTTATATCAAAACGAGCCTAAAAAACTTCAGATTTGGAACTGTTAAAACTAATGTTGTCAGGGATGTCACATCGTTTTCTTCTCTTACGATGATAATGATGATGCTGATGATGATGATGATTATGATTATTATTATTATTATTATTCAGCTTGTGGACGTGAAAGAAATAGCCCTCTGATCCAAGCAAACAACAATATAGCTTCATACACTCATAGTAGTGGAGGCAACTGTATCAATGTTAAAACCGGTAAGTTAATTTATCTGTCTGTCTGTCTGTATGTCTGTCTGTATGTATGTATGTATGTATGTATGTATGTATGTATGTATGTATGTATGTATGTATGTATGTATGTATGTATGTATGTATGTCTTTCTCTCTCTCTCTCAAACAAACCTGAAGAATAATCGTTGAAAGAAGCAGAAATACGATTGATGCACCTTAATTCCTTTTGGATATTAATATATCTCTTTCGGTGTTTTTCTTTCTTTCTTTCTGTGTTTAATATGCATTATTTTAATAATGCACTGCAATTCTTAATCTCCGTTGTCATACGACCAAAACTTCGTAAACATTGATGATGATGTATCAATTATGACACAGTCGATAATTATCATCTTATATTTTTATCTAAAATGTTGAAGAGAATTTCAGCAAACCGTCAGCGTCAATCGTGTCGAGAGAGAGAGAGAGAGAGAGATACAAGTTACTGAACATACAGTCATTTAAAAGGTATTGAATCCAATAAAATAATTTGGATTGCGCCAAGAACAGAAAAATGGAACCCTTCGTCTTAAATTTACATATTTCCGCCATTCTGTACCAAAAAATGTGAAAGATAAAAATGTATTGGCTTTGCCAGACTACAAATATATCAGCCCCGATTGGAGCGCTCTTCGAAGAATTTCAAATTGTTAATACTGCAATCTACATATGCTGTATCCTTTAAAAATGTTTTGTTTTTATTAATTAAAAACGTCTGAATGAAAGACCACATATGTTGGCTTTAAATATTACATAAATCAGCATGTTATGTATACTTGGCAAAACATGGAGAATGAAAACTCCACAAACAAGCTTCATAACATCCAACACATCATTGGAGAGTCGCATCCCCGGTATAGATGAGGTGACATTGTGTCGATCGCGTATCGGACACACAAACTTGACTCATGCATACCTCCTGAAGGGTGAACCTCGACCAGAGTGCATACCATGCCAGTGTCCACTGACAGTGAATCACATTCTTGTCGAGTGTATCGACTTCCACCCTGTGAGACAGACTATTTTTTTTTTTTTAGTTTTTAACATGAATTCGATTAAGGAACTTTACGAGAAAACCTTTTTTTTTTTTTTTTTTTGTTGTTTTTTTTTTTTTTTTTTGATGAATGCAGTTTATATAACACATTTTGAGCATATATATTTAAGGATATTATATTCTTTCCCGCTATATTTTATTTTATATACATTTAACAGAATTATGACATCTTTAACCTTTATCTTGTAGTCCTTCATTTGTGCATTTATTAGGAAGGCTTTATCGTCCTTAAGTTTTGTAAAATTCTTCATTTGTACATGTTTAAAACTTTACTTTTGATTGGCACTACATAGCCGTTATTGTGCTGGGGTGCCCTTAAACGTTAATACATACATACATACATACATACATACATACATACATACATACATACATACATATCATTAAAATCGGAAGATGAGGTGCAATTTTCTTCCAAAACTGCTGAAACATTTATTCCGTCAAATATTTCAAATTAGCGCAGGATGACAACACCACCAAAACAACAGCACGGAACTCTGTTTTCTTGTAACAAGATACCGTCATCCCCTTTGATTGAAGACATCCTCTTCTCGGCTGTGTTTATCTACTTGTCCAAAAGCTAAGCCGCTTTGAAGTTAAGTTTTCGCTCAATAGATACTGTTAGTTCTATTATCGTCTTGTAAGGATTAGTTTACCTCATTTCTCAGAAGTGTTTAATCACTTGAAGTTATGCAACTATTGCTGTGGGCATTCCCCAAAAGCAATTTGATTACTCTTCCTCAAGAAGCGGTGGCTGAGTATGATGATTTTGGCATGGCATGACCACTGCTCCCTTACATGTAGTCAATCCAAACTTTCGCCTCTCTGAGAAAGGCGGGAAAAGCAGACACAAAAGAAAGAGGAATGCACGCCTGCTGCGCGCATTTAGTGTCGAAAAACTGGGTAAAAGTCATATAAAACGTGGAAGAAAAAAAAACGGAAAATGGAACTTTGCATGAGGTTGAAGACGGAAATTTAGACCCACTGTATTTAATTCAGAATCTTATGATGTTCATCGCCGTTGTTGAAGCAGAGAAAATATGTCCTTCAAAAGCATCTTTAACAAGGCCATGTTAAGAGCATTTTCACATGTAAAGAAATGCCGATTTGCGAAATTCTAAATTATTTGCAGAGTTGTATTTTTACTTTTATTGTAACTATTTATACAAGTGAACATATAAGAAAATTAAAGTGCAAACGAATTCTCCAAAACAACTAGGTAACTTTAAATTACTATTTGGTTAGCATATGTTTGCAGAGAGAACGTGGAAAAAGTGACAAAAGGCCCAGTCTTTACGGATCATAACTCCATCATTTTAAAAGAATGGCAATAGAACAAGATTAGGCTTAGATATGACCACTTAAAACCTTTCATACGGAGAGGCATTTATTTCAAATTCTCTATGTAAGATAACACAATTATATATATGTATGTATGTATGTATATATATATATATATATATATATATATATATATATATATATATTATCATACAGGTTAGAGAATTTTAATTCGTACTTTACGGAGATTCGAACTCGGATCCGCGGCTTACGGCACCCATCGCCTTGCCTAGAAGAACCAACTCCTATACAATCTCCACTGTGCACTCATCACACAAAATGATGCTACAAAGTCGGTGGTATAGGCATTCATGCGTAGCAGAAACACCCGCATGTTGACCCAGTGATTAAGTCTCATCTAAGTACACAGTCCATCCGGATTCTTACGACAGAAATCAAGGTATATAGAGGTTATTATAAAGAATTATAAATATACACCAAACAGAGCGGAAAGTGCTATCCCTTGATTCTACAGGAGAATGCTTGATACCATTAACATAATTTTTCAATACGAATAAATAATAATATCATACAGGTTAGAGAATTATATTTGTATATATATATATATATATATATATATATATATATATATATATATATATATATATATATATATATATATATTTATATATATATATTTATATATATATATATATATATATAGGCGTAATGGCGATAAGTTGTGTACATAATGCGCCGGAAGATCAGGGTCTGTGTAGTTTGTTCTACTGTTTAATTGCATACACTCAGATCCTCTGGCGCATTATGCGACGGCGAATCTTGGTCTGTGCGGTTTGCATTTTGGTCTCAACTTAAAAGCGAGTCTAAACGGTATATACTAATGCATACTATTCTATTGACGTGACAATAGATGAAAAAGCAATGGTCCTATGCATTTGCTATTCAATTTCTTTGAGAAGAATTTTTACATAATTAGTACCTTTTTCTTTGACTCATTGCTAATTGTTTAAGGTGGGTATGCATAATAATGGAACACATAATGTTTTTTGTATGAAAAAGTCTTCTTCAGTGTATGTGTGTATTCAAATTATTCAGTGTATGTGTGTATTCAAATTATTCAGTGTATGTGTGTATTCAAATTATTCAGTGTATGTGTGTATTCAAATTATTCAGTGTATGTGTGTATTCAAATTATTCAGTGTATGTGTGTATTCAAATTATTCACAAGAATTGTCTAAGACCAGAGTCTTAAATAAGTATAAGTAGCGTATTTTTCTTATTTTACTAATTGGACTAAAAATCCTTAATTTTTAAACGTGTACTGTACAAATTACGCAAAAGAATATATTATTAAGCTTTTAGTCTAAAAGTCGTTACCGTATTGCTGTTGGCGTAATTACAGTCTATGCTACGATGTCCCCTAGCGGCCGACAAATAACAACATCAAAGTAAGATAAATTTGTACATGGAAATAGTTTTTTTTTTTTTTTTTTGGTCGTTTGTTTTTATTATTATTGTTTTTACTATTCTATTCAATATGAAGTGTTGTTGTATAAAGTACAAGTCTGTCACGTACTGATCACGTTTAATGGCAATAAAATGAGGTTACCAAGGTCATAACGTTGTCATATTGCAGCAACACAAGAGCGCCCTTGGGTAATATAGCGCACATCGGGTGGAGAAATAAAAACAAACGACCCAAAAAACTATTTCCTGTCATAAAGGCCAATTACTGTATACAAATACAGTAAAATAAAATGAAATGATACACAGTATGTATAACTACAGTTGATATAACTGGTGTGAAGGTTTTCTTCGCCTTATAATATGTTGTTCCGTCACGTACACATTTTAGGAAAATGTGTACATGTACAAGTTTATGTTATTTTGATGTTGTAATTTGTTGGCCGCTATCGGCCACCGTGCAATGTTGCACGATAGCGCGTTCGATCAATATAAACTGCTCTATATATTCAAGTATCACATGTTCGCAATGACAGTAATTTTTCAGTGTGACAAGTTTCACTAAAGAAAGAGCCTTATAATCAAATGCATCCTGAACTAATCTTGGTCGCTAAGGCGTTTCACGCATTAAAAAGGCATGATTAACATCTTGATGATTAAGACTAGCGTTCATTTTAGTAAGTTTTGTGTTTTGTGGTGATCACAAAATTCCCCATCTAATTTTTATTTTTTAAAATCAATTGGTTCCAAATTAGGGAGTAAAATAACCAGTTTAGAAAATCCTCATCTAGACTGCTAAGACTAAATAACACTGTTCCGGATGTAACCATTGTTTAAAAAATATCAGACGCGCTTTCGATCTATCTATCTATCTATCTATCTATCTATCTATCTATCTATCTATCTATCTATCTATCTATCTATCTACCTGTCAAACATTCTAGATGTAACCTATATATATATATATATATATATATATATATATATATATATATATATATATATATATATATATATATATATATATATCTTCATCCATATGTCCGTTTTGCTCTCTATCAAATAATAATAATAATAATAATAATAATAATAATAATAATAATAATAATAATTATTATTATTATTATTATTATTATTATTATTATTATTATTATTATTATAAATTTAACTATGGACGTAGTCTACCTACCTGTATCTCACATATATAAATAACCTTAACACTCTTAAACACATGCATTCACACTCTGATGTACCAATTTACAAGCAAGCAAAATCACACACTTAACACTCTTAAACACATGCATTCACACTCTGATGTACCAATTTACAAGCAAGCAAAATCACACACTTAACACTCTTAAACACATGCATTCACACTCTGATGTACCAATTTACAAGCAAGCAAAATCACACACTTAACACTCTTAAACACATGCATTCACACTCTGATGTACCAATTTACAAGCAAGCAAAATCACACACTTAACACTCTTAAACACATGCATTCACACTCTGATGTATCCATTTACAAGCAAGCAAACTCACACACTTAACACTATCTCACGTCCTATGCACACTGAGATTTAATACAATTTGCATTTTCAGTGCGACAAATCTATAGTTAATACTAAGACAATCCTTTATATAAAAAATGCTCAAATGGCACTGTCTGTCTATATCTGTCTATCTATCTATCTCATTGTACATTCAATTTATTAAATGTCTTCAAGAATCGCATGGTTACTATATTTAAAAAATCAAAAAGGATTTTTAAGAATTATTCGCGTATCTCATTTTACACAATTATTTGGCATGAAATATCATGACAGCAAATTGTTTTCAAAATGGTCTCTGATGTCATCGTCAACCTCTTGACATGTGCTGAAGTGCCAGGGCTCGGTAGGTGGTGCCAAGTAAGGGTCAAGTTAAGTTTCCCATTATACCACTTCAAGTTCGTGCTGGAGAGACAGATTTATGTTGAAAGCTAAATTCATATGTGTAAATTATAAATAATTTATGTTTAAAGTTAGGTTTGTTATGTGCTATGTAGTATAGCCCAAAGCAAGATATTTTTTAAACCTACTTTCCCGATATGGGTCATATGGTTGTGTGATATACTAGTTTGATACTTATTCAACTACATGTATATATTTAACATGGGTAAAATCTTTATTTTATTTGATTTAAACACAAGAAAGGAACACTATAAATAAATGTATATGATTATTCTTAATATAACAGCCAACATATGTATTTATTATGGTGAGTTAACACACTGAAATCAATGTCATGTCTCTTGAAGATGAATTATATAATAGTGGTTTGTAATATTCGAGTTTAATACTTTTTTTTCAATCATACTTAACTGTGGATAATACTCATCCGTCCATGAATAGCGTAGACTCCGATTTGCCGTCGCATAAAGCACCAGCATATTAGCGTATATGTTGCTCGCTTGAAATTAAAACGAACAGCGTGGAGTCTGATCTGTCGGCGCTTGTATGAGATGACATATCTGGGTTAAGGTACGAAAGGCAGTATACACAGACAAATGCGGTACATATATGCCTTTGACGGTCGATTTCATTGTAAATATAAAATTGAAGAGCTCATGTAGACACATGTTTAATATATTTGAATATAATAACGCCTATCTCACAGTTATCATTCGCTTCGATTATCATTCACATGTATGTACGATACCATCATTCACATGTATACACGATACCAGGATTTGTGAAACAAACCTTGCCAAAAATAGTAATCTTTTATTTAAAGTGGCTTGGTATCTTCATGCTACAGAATTATTTTCAATTTAAAAATCAATAAATAAGCATATGGTGCACAAATTTACTTTGTAGATGGGAAAAGTCAGCAGGGGAGGGGGTTGTATAAACAGGCAGAAACGGATCAATCCCCACCCCTCCTAACTGCAGCGGGTTTTATTGCATTTATTTATGTATTTATTGTTTTTTTTTGTTTTTTTTTTGTATATACAATGCGAACTTTTTTTTACATTTTATCAATACGATGCGTGTTTGGAGAAATTTCAAAATGGAATAATATAGATTTAAATCAATTTAAAATTTAAAATAACATCCCGTCAGATGTCGTAAATGAAAACAGAAACTGTGCTTCAATACTCGAGCCATATAGTCCTAAAATTATACATCATTTTACACGCTACTGCAGTCATTTGAGCCCAAGATAATTAATTGACAAACATTGTGTTATTGTAAGGTAGAATTAGACCGATGAATGGTAGTTTACCTTGCTGTAAAATTAGATCAGGCGAAATGTTACCGTATACATGTAATGTTTCTTGTTTCTCTTCCATCATCAGGGGAATAACCAAGGACGATTTAAAAAACGAAAAATATATATATATATAAAATTGGATTAACAACAATGGCTTGACATGGCAAATCCCCACGCTTTTATTGTATTTTACAAACCCCCACCCCTGAGAGTGACCATGGGTTATAATGAAAATCCGTCCGTCACGTACATATGAAGTCTCTTTCTGCTATGTCTGCATATATGAAGTGTGGTATTTTTTTTACCTCTAACCCGCACCCCACCCTCCACCCCAGGAACAACCATATTGGGGAACCCAAAGATGACACCCATCTCACAGATGGATACCACAAGGCAACATAACTATAAAATTGTGCGTGTTTCCAACCGGCGGTTTAGGACATGTGGTAACGGACAGACGGACATACTTACGGACAGACAGACCGACGGTGTATCACACCCGACGCTTGTTTACAAATGAGTGGGCATACCAAGCTGATATGTATGTATATTGTTCAATTTATTTGCGTGCAGTTTCTTCGAATCTGCCCATTTCTAGTCTTTGATTGTGTGCAAATAGCATAAAAACGTATTCTTTTTACGGTCCTTAGGCAAGTTTTTAAAATTTTGCTTCGAAGTGTAAGTTTTCAAGTCGCGTTCAAAATGCTCTATCTATCTATCTATCTATCTATCTATCTATCTATCTATCTATCTATCTATCTATCTACCGACCTATATATCTATCTATCTATCTGTTTGTCTGTCTGTCTGTTTGTCTGTCGATAGACAAATTTAATTTCATTGTGCATAAAAGTTCCTTAATCTGGGTCCCTCATCCAGAAATTACTTTTAATGCTGTCGTAAATGACAACAACGGAATTGTTTACCGTTACATGCATGTCAATAAATTTACAGCCTTATTTCATAGAAAAATGAACGTGTTTAAAGAAAAAAGTATAGGCTTAATATTAAAGAAATAGTGATTGTAAGACAAACAGATGAAGCTGTCATAGTACTCAGTGCAATAATTACTACAAAAACAGATGATAAATATCCATCTTCTTGTGACTTTGTATTTTGAAATACACACAGCAGGATTAGTAACTTCAAATGCTTACATTTTTTGAAACATCACTCACTAGAATTTGGTAAGTTCTTTAGCTTCTAAAGTCTTTCCATAAATTACAGGTGGCTATGAAATTCTAAGGAATTTTAGGATAAGTGGAAACTTATTTATGATAAGGGCATACATGTGATATTTCTTGTCTGTTATAAAATAGTTTGTAAGACTGAGCGGTTTTATTCATCTATGAATTTTTCGCCAAAGTTAGTCCATTTACATTAGTACAAAATGAAAACCTGTTGTTATTTCTTTTTTGTGAGGTGGGGTGGGCACTTTGTCTGGACAATAACTAGACACAGACGAAATAGTGTATGCACATAAAATGACGGCAATGTGTGTATTTCACGAATCTGCATCTTGCAATAATAACAATTACAAGGCAATGCATGGTCAATAGGTTTATGCTTAGATTTACATTCTCTAGTCAATCTGTTTACCATAAATATGCAAAATTTTGGGCATGAAAATTGTATAATAACAGTTTGGTGTTTGTTTGTTAGTTTTTTGGGGTTTTTTTGTTTGTTTGTTTGTTTTTGTTGTTTTTGTTTTGTTTTTTTCTCTGAGAAATTACAATTACCGGATAGGCAGTGAGATTACCCACAATTTTGTGAGATTTTACCTCATTCTGTAAGATATCACAGGTATGCAAGGCAGATAGATTTTATGTGACCAAATACGGCAAAATCGGATGAAACAAGTGCAGTACATAGATCAAAGCCGTGTTTGTTGACTCTTAACAATGTAGTCTAACGGAAGATTCACCGGCGATAGGAAGTCCCAGAGGAAGCCAGGACCGTGTCACTTTCCCGCCGTGCTAAAAATATCCTTGGTCAACAAAATCACCAAAAGAATAAATAGTGACTAGAATATAGTGTATCTGTAGCAGTCGATAAAAGTAAAATACATTTATTGACTTTATTACAAAATATGGAGACAATCACGGAATGATAATGGATTTTATGCGAGCTCAGCTCCGGCTTTTTACCGTATCGGAACTAAATTGCTGGTGCACAACCGCTATAACAAGTAGTTCTATATTTATGTACCAGAAAAAAGGAAAATGACAGCGCGATGAAGCTAGGAAAGATGAATCGTTCTCTACTCCTACATCATGAAAGTGCTCTTCTACTACCTCATCATGAAAGTGTCGGGGAGGGGGGAACGGGGAGGGAGGTAATGCAGAACTTGAGAAAGTATATGGTTTACTAATATCTTATGTTCAATAAAACATGCCAGACAGAGGATAGTTTACTATTTTTCTACATGAAAAGTGCATAAAGGCGATGAAAAAGATAATTTGATGACGACGACATGAAATTTTCTTCTTCTACTAATACGACTGATGCTATTACTACTACTGTTTCTGTTGCATGAGACCTATCAGTCAAACTTTAAATATATTTAACTATTATCTAGCAGAACAAAATCATACGAGTACTTGAAAATACGATACCGTATTAATAGCTGGGACTGAAATTGGCAAAAATTTATAATTCTTCAAAGTATTAAAATAAGTTGCCACTTCTTTACTCAAGCAAACGTTACAAAATTTAATTAATCTTTTCTTCTTTATCCACACAGTTACAAAATTTAATGAATCTTTTCTTCTTTATCCACACAGAATTTGAATTTTCGACTGACTAAATTATTACTTTAAAAAAAAATTTTTTTTAAAGCAAAAATATAATTTTGACTCTAACTCCTCACATGCCATAATATAACATGTGCACAATTGCCAATATTCAACACGTATTTTCGAGGGTAGTAAATGTGGACATTAAGATGTGCACAGTTTTCAAAATCTGACACGTATTTTTTAGGGTAGTAAATGTGGAAATTATGTTATCTGTAATATCTAAGCAAGACATTTTTAAAGGAACAAATCTCAAATTACTGTTGGTCTAATATAATAAAAAAAAAGCAATATCAGATATACATAGTGATCTCCATAATGATCTATTTGACATCCAATGTTTTAACACGTATTGGTCTGTTATATTCCTACCTAGAGTTTTTGTTTTGTTTTTAAATGTTTTTAAGTTTTAAAATATTGAAGGCCATTAAAAAAGAAAGATGTACCCATAATAAAACCATCTGGTGCCATTTTGAACGGGCATGACGTTCCTTTGCCCGTCTTTTTGACAGTAGTTAAGCCTCTTCAGTGATCAATCGGGAATTTATCACAGTCATTCAGAGCAAATTTTCAAAATGTATACCTATTAACACCGTAGTAGAGTTTACTATGTTTTTCATAAATAAGTCACGAGTTTCTTTTATCGGACATGTTGGCTAGCATTTTTTTTTTTATACTTTCCAATAAATAGTTGAGTTCACACATTCCAGCATAAACCTTACCCCAATGCGGAGTTGAAAGAAATTATTTCTATTCAATATTTGTCACTGCAAAACATTCCTAAAATGCAAATTCAAACAGATGTTGATATGAACTTAAGTTTTTAGAAATTTCGTTTAGACTGGTAAACAGTTCTGCTGTATGTAGGAATATAAATAAACAAAGACAGAAAACAAAATAAGCCACGTTGAGGATGATGTAGAATATCTTTTTCTCATCTACCTTGACTGAAGCAAGTTTTGTTGGCAAACATTAATAGTATAGTTCAATAGCTCTGATTCCTGATGCGCGGTTTGTGAGCTCGGTGGTCGTATGTATGATAGGACATTAGTATTGATCAGCACTTTTAAAACGGACATGAATATTGGCTGCTTTACGTTGTTTCCTGTCAACTGATTGGCTGATTGTTATTATTTCCTGTCGCTTGATTGGCTACCGAGAACAGAGGGCTGCGGCGATCGCCGGGCGATAAAATTGAGTTTCGATCTGTCTTCTATAGAAAAAGTAAAGTGGAAATTTAAGTTGGCGGAAACTCCCGGCCTTTACTGGTGATTATCGCCACCAAAGTGATTAATTTTCTCCTGATCTCTATCAGACGGCGGAACTGATGGACTTGTGTCAGTTTCTTTTGCAAGCCTGATGCGGAATTTTAACAGTGTGTTAGATTTTGAAATACGGTTCGCATCAAGGTGCATGCGATAAAAAGGAATGAACATTGATAAAAAGCAGTGGAATTCTTTCAACATTTATGAAGATTATAATTCATCCATTACAAAAAATAACGAAATATGACTTTGAAAATAATATTATTGACAGTGAATAATTAGATGTTTGCTTTGTCAAAGAGAGATTTTTTTGTCAACTCTGCCATTGAAAGCCGCAAAATTGGAAACAAGAAAAATAACAGAGGAAATTTATCGAAACTTAGACTTTTGCAATACAATGCAATTACAAGCTTTAAAACAGGCGGACTACTTACGACAGTGTTCCTATGCAAGTTTCTCAGGATTCATGTTTCCAGGTACTTTTAATATATTTCCAGGTATACTGCTATTTATAAATAGTTACATATTCTACACTCTATAAACAGGAACGTATGTATGTATGTATGTATGTATGTATGTATGTATGTATGTATGTATGTATGTATGTATGTATGTATGTATGTATGTATGTATGTATGTATGTATGTATGTATGTATGTATGTATGTATGTATGTATGTATGTATGTATGTATGTATGTATGTATGTATGTATGTATGTATGTATGTATGTAGCCCGGTAGATAGGTCTTGATATCTTGATGGATAGATGTTCAGATAGATGGAGGGCATTTGTAATGAATGCATGCACATGTACCAGAGTATGTATGGACATAGTTACGAAAATAAGCAAGTAAGAAAGTAAGTCAGTTAATCTCAGTTAATCAGTCAGTCAGTAAGTAAATAGATACGTTATTAATGGATGTTTTTATGCTTTTATGTACGTGAGTATCTATGTTGATACTATGGGAGAGAATATTCATATTTTCTTTATTTCCTTTTTTTTGTTATTGTTGTAGGCTGTTGATTGAATGACTAAATGTATTGTTCTCTTGTATTGGTCCATATATTTTTTATAACCTAATTAATTGTTATAATACTCGTATTTTGTTGGAACGGTTAAAAATGCCATTTATTTGATATCTCGCCTTTTAAAGTAGGAATGTAAACATAAATGAATTAATATATATATATATATATATATATATATATATATATATATATATATATATATATATATATATATATATATATATATATACACTGCATATAATAATTTGTGCAATTATAAACACGCTTACACAGCAAAGACTGCCAATGTATACTACTTTCAATTTAACTAAAATGCACCAAGGTGTGTTATGGAATATATGTTATAGCCAAAACTTGAAAGAAAAATAAAAATAAAAAAAGGAATAAAACAGGAACGACGGCAACAGAACCGACAACAATTAGCAACATGATTGATGTCTCATTCCAAATCAAAATAATTTCTATTTGCGGTCATTCAAAAATCCGCCAACGGGCCGATATGTTTAGTTTTTTTTTGTAAATGTGTGAAGAAATTAAATTCTATCAAAAACTTCTGTTGTAAAGTAAACATTGTGATTTTTTTTAAAGATATTACTTTTATTTTTCAATTACATTATTTTCTCTCTCTTCATTGCTACCCTACAAAACTGTATTATATTTATTTTCTCTCTCTTCATTTCTACCCTACAAAACTGTATTATATTTATTTTCTCTCTCTTCATTTCTACCATGCAAAACTGTATTTTATATTCAATTTCTTTACCATATATAATTATATAATAGTATCGTTCGTAATTTTATCATTTTCTACGAGAACATCTTATTTTTTTTATCTGAACTGTAGGGATAAACAGTGACACTTGCTATAAAGAAATTTGAAGGAGTGTGCATAATGACTTTATGCAGTAATGTTCTTTCCGATTCATACGATTGGTTGATGTTTAACGGCACATCAGCACATCAATTACTATTTAGTGCCGAGGCAATCCGAGTAAAGTGCTTTGCCCTAAGACACACCATGACAGTTGACCCGGGTTCGTCAAAGTAGGATTCAAACCCGCAATCACAGGGTTTGCGAGTCTTACACTATACAGAACAGAACAGAACTGAACAGAACAGAACATAGTTCGGCACTCAACCACTGAACCATCGCGGCTTGATTCAATTGATACGGAAGGTAAAACAAGATAAATTGTCCCTGAAGAGAACTATCTAATTGAATTACCCCGACTCCTTTTCTTTTACAATAATTTTATTCTTTCAGGAATATTTAATTATTTTTTGTTATGCCAAACAGTTTTTTTTCTCCATTGGGGATATTGGTAAATTTTAGCATGTTTCTGTTACTTTTTTCAGTAACATATTAATTTCAAACGAAGAGCTAAATTAAGTCACCAAGTTATTATTATTATTATTTTAATATTGATTTGAAATACGCTCCTAGTGAATTAAATTGTTCCTATAACAATGAAATACTAACCACTCTCAATAAAAGGACAAAAGATGTATGTAGAATCGAAACTTTGTTTCCATTCTCGTTCCCATAATCCATATCGGACAACAAAATACATGAAATATAATAACCATGTCCAATTTATGTCAATTATTGTGCAATTACAGACGACAGGAAATGTATAAACATTGACTCGTGTGTATTTCTTTTCTTCCACAAGGATGGTTCCATCAAACTCCCAATCCCTTCCCTTCCTATTAGTCACCACTATATGTCAAGGATGGTTCCATCAAACTCCCAATCCCTTCCCTACCTATTTCTCATCACTATGTGTCAAGGATGGTTTATTCAAACTCCCAATCCCTTCCCTGCCTATTCCTGACCACTATGTGTCAAGGATGGTTCCATCAAACTTCCAATCCCTTCCCTACCTATTCCTCACCACTATGTGTCAAGGATGGTTTATTCAAACTTCCAATCCTTTCTCTACCTATTCTCACCACTACGTGTAATTGTTTTATTGTAATACTGTGCTAGTTCGCAATATTCTTATGACTGGTGTAAAAATACATTCAACTATACCCGTTTTTGAGAGCTGTCATAGATACAATGACAGCCGAACTACCCACATAGCTGATCGATGTGATGTGTTGTATTAACAGGAATTGATTACGGGTCTACTGATGTAAAAATATCTTGTGTCAGATTTCATTTGATTAAAGGGATTTTATCTGCAAACATAACCTGTCGGTTGGCACCTGATGTAACGGTAAACATTTCATAAGCTACCACTGACTCTGTTAGACGTATTGGCTCATTGCTTTACAGTGGCCAACGCTGAAAGTCAACACGATACGGGTTTGGGGTGAGGGCTTTAGGGTGGGCTGTGGCAGGAGACCGCTATTCCAGCTATTCCAGCCCCCTCTACCTCATTACCATCCAGAGGAAATTTGTCACGGCAATCTGAATTCCCAGTTATAAGGTGATATAAATTAGTTGCCCGTCTGGAAATCTGTCTGTATATGTGTTTAAGTTGTTTATATATCATATCTGAGTTGCATATAGAACAATATTTTTTATGTCTGAAAATGGCAATATATTATACGACCTTTTTCAGTTTCACTGAGTTATTAAAAATAGTTTATACTGACCATTCTAAGGTCAATCGACACGGACCCCTACTAGAATTAAATTTTATTTTTGTCGATTAATATTAGGAAACCGATTGAATTCGTCACTAGAATATTTTCATCAAAGAACAGTTTACTTCTGGATATAAATCAATGGCATTAAATATATATTTATTTCGTGTATGTATGTGGCTCAGTGTATTTAATTTGAGAAGTTCAACTTCAACATAGACGATAAACTCTTGGTATATGAGAAAGACAGACAGACAAATAGAGAACTCGAAGAAATGATATCATTATCACTATTGGCCTTAAATAAGGAAGTATTCTTCATACTTTTTTGTATTGTGTATTTCAATTGTTTGTTTTTTTATTGTGTATTTCAATTGTTTTTTGTATTGTGTATTTCAATTGTTTTTTTGTATTGTGTATTTCAATTGTTTTTTGTATTGTGTATTTCAATTGTTTTCATTGAAACCTGGACAACTTTCCTTCTTATGGTTTCGACAAAAACAACGACGGCAATGATTTTTGCTACGATAATGCTGAGGTTCACATGACACACATTCATAATTTTCCCGCGTCAGTGTTGTGCGAACACAAACAATTACACAAACAATAGGTACAAAACTGTATAGCGTACTTGTATACATGTATCAATGGATTTGCGAACCTAAACTTCTTTCTTGTTCCATAAGCTTTTTCTCTTACAGAGTCTGGATATTCAAGACCATGGCCCTCTCCGACGAGTCCAAATCAGGGTAAGTTCTAAACTGCAACGAATCGGTAGGGCATAGTCTTTCTTTCTGTCGTCTTTCTTTCGTTCTTTTCACTCTTTTGCAACGTTTTATCTACCTCAGCATTAGCTTGCAAAGGATATATATTAAATCGAAGACGCTATTACCCAACAAACATCTGTCTTTTTTTAAAAAAAAAAACATCTTTCCCCAAATAGTGTCATACTGACTCGATAACTTCTCTTGATTGTTCTTCACGATAAGTTTTCTTCAATGAAATCGATTAAAATCTAACATATACTGCAACGTCAACGAGAAGAATAGCAATAAATCTGAGCTATAGTTGCATGCGAATAATGTTCATCTACAATGAAGGACGCATACAGATTTACGATCGGATATACTAAGTATTCAATTTCGTAATAGTAAGCTACTTAAAAATATATGTCGCGCACCTCTACTTTACCAGTTTATTCGAAACGCTGTTTAATGTAATTAGGGGGCTTGAACGTCACCCCTATAACCCCTGCTTGTTATTATTCCTCAAATACTTTAATATATAAGTTAGAATTTATTCTCATTCTATCCCTTTATAATTTCTTATGAGCCGGCTTCAGATGCGCCCGATAAAAGGGAGACTACCCTTAAAAATATACATAAGTAAATTGATGCTTCAGTGAGCCATTTTAATAATTTAGCTGCTAAACCTCCCAATCAGCATATAATCTCGACACCCTACTCCCTCCTTAACCTTATCCAGTGATCGTAATTGAATAACAACTCTTAACTGGTATGATTAGGACACGGTACCAGTTCCCCCCCCCCCCTCTTCTATCACTTTTACTTCAGAATCTTCCTTTGTAAATTAAAATGACCGTCAAAGAGCTCAATAAATATTGTCTGAATCTTGCCAGTAATAAAAGATATACATATACATATTTATGATGAATATTTAAGAGGAAAACATTAAACGTTCTCTTTGGTAATTATTTTCCTAAAACACATGTATTGTATGCAAGTGAAATAATATGTCCCCTTTTATATTTTGTATATAACGTGGGATAAAAAATTAAGATGGTGACTGCTAATTTCTAACATGGTTTCATACTTGATGCTAGGATATACACGGTAAGATAATAATATCATCAGAAAGTAGTAATTGAGATTCTCGCTTACATTCATTTGGGATTAATTACAGGAAACAAGAGACATATTAAAGTGTACAGTCATGCTAAAATTCAGAACAGATTAAGCTATGAAATAAACCATTTAAGGGTAAAGAATAAACATCGGCCACGCGCCTTCTTCAATTACGTCAGTTCGTACTGCCATTTTGTGACATACAATAGTTTGGATCTCGAAAGGGACAACTTTATCGAGTAATTAATGTGACAGTTATTTCACACACTTCTCTAAATTTAAGGGCTGTCATAGGGACCTTGCCCATTAATCCCTTTGTCCACCAGTATTCAGGTTGACCTAACCAACCCATGTCACATAACTCCGTGAGACACGTAAGTCCGAGAGAGTCTAGCTTTTTGGGGGTGGATTCTAGACTTTTGAAAGCTTTTGTCAATAGACTTGGTTTATGGAGCAATGATTGTTCCACTCGATGCACACCTCACCTGTCCTTTCCAAATAATTCACCTGATGGGCGCACACGCCTTTTGTTGCCATTTGTCACACGATTGTCGTTGAACAATAATGGCTCTCATAAGTGGAGTTTGTTCAGTGTCAAAGACCGCTTACCCAACAAAACATACACACTTGTGAACTGAACCCATTAATAGTCCCTTCAATGCTGTAAGGTATCGAAAAACTACGTTTTTTTGGAATGAACGATAAAATGACGCTGGAATAATGTAATAGTTTTTCCATCGACTGTCAACTTAATGATTGGGCTAAGAGGCTGGCAAATCTACATGACACGGTACTGTCATCACTTTGTTTTTCTAACTGTCAAAAAAAACTTATGTGTGTTAAACTCGAAGATATGTTAATGATGCTATTATTGATAGATGGTAAATTTAACTTTTGATGTTATTATTAATAGATGGTAAATTTAACTTTTGAAGTCTTTTATTCATGAAAATATTCTTACTTATTATTCAATAGAATCCTTTGGGCGGGGGGATAAACTAATTGACATACATAATTTATTAAACTCCAGTATATTCACCTTTCTCATGCGTATACACAAATCGAAATAGTAACAGTATTTCAATGATTATTACTTGTATACGTATTTCCTTCCGAAATTTTTATTTTCTGGCCTTCAGTTTGTCTGTGATAAATTATTATCATATAAAACGATAATTTGGTAGATTAAAAGAAGAAGTAATATGTTCCACAGTAACAAAAGGAAAAGAAATGAGTAGTATATATATTGACAGTTATAAACCAATGAGAAATTTAATACGACCACACCTATTTCATCGCGCACACTTCGCCCACGCGCAATATATAAATGAATGAATACGTCGATAAATTCTAATCTCAGAATTGTTAATTGTGTACTATTCTAAAATTACTAGATCAGTCAAACTTGAGGGTATTATTTCATAAACTAAAAAATACTAGGCCAGTCACTTTAGGAAGGCAATTAGCAAAGCGAACACAACATAATTTGAAATCTTTTGCACGTAAGTCAAGCCGCATTACAGCGAACGAAATGGTCAAGGAAGATAAATCTCACAGTATGTTGATTAAACTATTACGAATTTCCTCCCTTGGTGAAAGTTATTTATATCCTCAGTTCAACATATGCAAATTTACCAGACCGTGAATATAATCCTATGTACCTTTCTATATGACTCGAAGGGAACATTATGTAAGAAGCAATTAGAAAGTAGGGTGGTACTCGGGGTAAGTGGTCGGTGGTGAAATTTTGTATAGCGTAGACTGGATCACAACTTAAAACGGTGATGTAATACAGAAGTTACAATCATAACATAAGCCGTCTCAAGGATAAAGGTCCTTATTGATTAAAGTATGTTTTTATTTTTTTATTATTACAACATACCTTACATGATTTTTCATGTCATTAACTTTTATTCCATTGTTTTTCTTAATGTTCATTTACAGCAATATTTACAATTAAAATAATCATGTCACGTTTTACGCCACTACGTCACTAGCCTGACTTTGCCTTTATGCTTGTGACGGCTCACTTGATTTCAACTTTCATGTAACGTCACATTATACAGAACGTGATGTAATACACAAGTTAAAATCATGAAATTATTTCGACTCCCGGTCTATGTCACATTACACAAAAACAGCGATGTAATGTACTCTACGTCACAGTATACAGAAACATTTTTCTAATATAAAAGTAAATTCGGAATTGCTGTCTACGTCACAGTACACACAACAGTGATGCAAAACACAAGCTCGTAAAGCAGCGACGTAGTTGTTGTACAGATAAAATAGTGACATAGTTGTACACACAAAATACACATCAAAAGTGACGTAAAACAAAGAGCAAAAATTATATATATATATATATATATATATATATATATATATATATATATATATATATATATATATAATTATTTCACATCCATAAAAACTTTTTAATTATATTGAAATATTTCCTGTTATAAAAATCAAAATGAACAATTTGATACTTTATATGTCAATGTCAAAATGTCTTTGAACTAGAAAAGAATTAAGAAGTACGAATATACAGTATTTTAACAGAATAACAACGAAGTGACTTAAAGATTCATGTAAAAGAAATGTCAGTGAAGATATATTATAAGGCGACAGCAATTAAGATTTGCATGAATATTAAATGACATTGTACTATATTTGAGGAAGATCATCATTTTAAAATTTCGACAGTTTATATCTGTAATAGTAGAGCTAGACTTACCGATCAGACTTATGAAACAACCCATTTAAGAATGTGAACATGTTGAGTATACACATTTGTACAACAGAACAAAGCCTCTAAATATATAGAATAAAGGTGAAATTCAGACTGCAATATAAATACTCTTTTTGAAATACCTAACACAATTTGGACAGAAAAAGGTAAAAGTACAAGATGGATGTTTGACTATATTGAATATTAACCGGTTAAAATAACTGAAATGGAAAGACAAAGGTATGTTGTCATGTTAATTATATCTCAATATGGTTGTCCTAATGACTACAAAACGACAACGATGGAATATATCAAATATATGATTACGCTGGAATAAAATAAATAACAATTACAAACTCAAAAACGTACAGAAAATATCTATTTACATACTGTTCCATTATTCTTTGATTTTGGCATAAGTAAAATAGATATTTTATTTACGTTTTTGTGTTTGTAATTGTTATTAGTTTGTGTCGTCCGCCTTGTAAAAGGGATCCGTAGATCTCTAAAGCGCTTGGCAAGTGGCTCCTACTTGCTTCCCCGTACTTTGTCGTGTTTGTTACCTCTATAATCTTTCCATGACAAAAACGATCTCTCAAAAGATCCGGTTCAGTTGGAAAATTGTTTAAAAATAAATCTTGAATTGTTTCTATACACCAGAAAAATTATTAGGACACAAAAACTATGTTGTCATGTAGATAACTCAATAGATATATGGCCCCAAGAAGGCTTAGATATAAAATTCGAACACATTCAGAATTAATTAATAGTTCATTATGTTATTTATTGTGATTCTGAGAGTATCGTCGTGCCAGAGGCAACGTGCACCATAGGTACATGTGCACTACAGGCACATACCTGTAACCAATAAAATCAACTTCATGCGGAACATATCACCTTTGGTGACGAAATATATTGGACAAGTCAACATTTGAGTGATAAAAAATTATCAGAAACACCGAAACATTGTAGAGACGCGAAGTCTAGACATTTGAGGAAAGACATTTATCCTTATGAATTCATGAAAAGCTTTGAAGGATTTAATAACGTTGAACGATTTAATGAAACAGCTATACCACCCAAACAAATGTTTTACTCTTCGCTGAACAATTAGGACATAAACATTGATGATTACAAATGCATTAAAGAAGTCATGGAACATTTTAAAATTAAAGATATTACGTTATCTTCATGATGACTATGCGATGAAAGATACGTTGATCCTATGTAACCTTTTTGGGGGAATTTAGGAATGTGTGTTTAAAAATTACAAACTAGACCATGCCCATTATTTCAGTACTCCTGGATTAGCACATGATGCAAGTTTAAAGATATCAGGTGTTGAGTTAGAATTGCGGACAAACTATCACTTGTTCTTGACAATTGAGAGTGGAATAAGAGGTGGATTTAGAATTGTTGACAAACTATCACATGTTCTTAACATTTTAAAGTGGAATACCGCATAGACACACCAAATCAAATCATGAATTCTACTCGGAAAAAGATGGTAAGATAATAATTATGATGATATGAAAGGTCAAGGTCGATGGCATTCATTATGTACCTAGATCATAACAACTTCTATTGCTGGGCCATGAGCCAATATATGCCAGTAAAAACTTTAGAAGGTCAACTGAAGGACAAAGTAAAGGTATCGAGAAACGTTTACCAAAGTGGATTTGGAGATTATGTTGCATTTACATGACTATTTTAAGGTGTATCCGATAGCTCCTAAGAAACTATTTCTGGATCAAAATGATTTATCTTGCTTGCAAAAGAAGCCGATAAATGATTACAAAGGTAGAAAATCAACAATACCGAAACTATTATGTTCATGAAAAAATCAAGAGAATATGTCATTTACTACATAAACTAGCTTTACATACGAAATTATGTTTTAAAATGAAAGACACACAGAATAGCATTGTTTGATCAAACATCCATGATTAAAACATAGAACTCTATATTGAACTGAATACCATTTTTAGACAAAAAGCAACACATGATTTTGAGAAAATAAAATAAAACTGATGACTAACTGAGAATTTAAGGAAAATAGCAACAGTTAAAATATGTGCACATGAAAATACAGTTTTAAATGCCAGAAGATCTAAAATTTGCCAGGAGAACAGTTGTTGACTTGGTGTTGGTTAGTTTGAAGCAAAATTAATTAAACAAACTATTTTACCGTGGATTTATAGTATTAGAGGTGTTTCAATGGCTAGTGTATGAAATTTATTATAACAAAATCAAAACTAAATACGGTGATAATGTGAGACTGTTAGTGACTGATACTGACTTTTTGTGCATCTATGTTCAGACAGAAAACATTTACAGTGACACGAAGAATAACATCAGGTGTTATGACGCCAGTGAGTATCCAAAAGACAGTACGTATTTTTTCCCACAAATGAATAGAAAAGTCACGGACTTTTTTTAAGAATGAATTGAACGGTGTACCTATTCAAAATTTATGTGTGTTACGGTCAAACTTTTCCTTCACAACAGACAAGAACAAAAAGCAGGTCTATTATGGAATAATGACATATAAAACGAATTTAAATTTGAAATGTACAAATATTGTTTATTTAATAACAAGAAAAATTACTGAGAAATGAATTTATTTAGGTCTTACCACCATGAGATATACAGCATGAAAATGAAGACAGTAGCGCTGTCTTTATATGAAGACAAGCAAATTTTTCATTTATTACACAAATACGATACATTATGGACACGTAAGTACTGTACCGTACTCTTTGTGTCCGTGCTCCGCAACTTTCAGTGCGAATTGATAGTCATACATCGTAGGTGCAGTCTTTGCAGAAAACAAAGGAAAACAAAACGCATTCAAGTTTGTGTCTTTTGTTTTACAAGTTCACCTTTCATTTCGTCTGGAATGGCATGGTTTTCTCTAAGCACAGTTTCCATTCTTCTTTGTCGTTTCTATAAAAGACAAGTAAACAAAAACGTGTATTTTCTCTAAAAGCTTTGATTACAGAGTTTTACTTTTGCGCAGTCGCCAATACTGATACTAGTATTTTAAAATGTCTGCCACTAAAATCTAGTTTGAAGTTTGATTGGGTTAGTTGCTTTCTTTTTTTTACGTCGTCTTAACTCCAGCAGTCATTAATTCGAAACAAAGTATTTGTTCCTTAGAGATAATTAACCAGTAAGTCTTTTATCTAATTTATCCTCAGGATCCATCACAATCAATTACCCTTCAATAACCACTTGCTATGTAAGTCTTGTTTTTATATTTAGTATAATAATAATAATAATAATAATAATAATAATAATAATAATAATAATAACAACAACAACAACAACAACAACATATTTAGCATTTAAAGATAATCTTCAATATTGTTCTCATAAAAATGTATACATACTACAATCGTATATACATTAGCTAAAACTCGTAATCCTGCTTAAAACTCAGTTTAAAATTACATGTTAACTAGTTGATGATGGTATCATAATTTAAAAAATAAATAGAAGAAGAGCAAAATATGTGTATACAATAAAATCGGAATCTGGATACAAATCAGGGGTTTCAATCTCAATAATAGGATCAACTTTTTGATCCAAACAAGGCTTGTCAGTTACAATTGGATTAACCACGACCTTATCTCCAGCTAGGTCATTGCCTAGTAACAAATGGATACCTTCTATAGGTAAAGAAGTTACTGCCACAACAGTCACAGGTCAGGAACTAAGGCTGATGCCAAATTGACACAATGGCGAGGAACATTTACAAGGCCGCACTCTACTTCCTGTATAAGTACATTTTCACTAGAAGAAGACTTCTCAGACAACGGCAAAGTACCTGATAACAAAAGACTCTGAGAAGCTCCTGTGTCCCTTAGTATTTTAATAGGGATAGGTTTGGCAGAATCACCAATACTTGATATAGAACATTCTGACATGAATGGTTCATAAGCCTCTAAAATAGAATCAGACTCGGGCTTGTTTGACCCAACAATTGTATTGCCTTCAATACAAGACCGTGACCTTGACCTCTTTGAAATAAGAGGATTTGGAATAGTTCTGTATTTTTTCTGCTGCTTATTTTTCAACCTGAAGCAATCAGAAATGACGTGCCCTTTCTTTTTACAATAAGTGCACGCAGGAAGAGATAAGGATTTCTGATCAGTCTTATCAGATGTTTGATTTCTAACAGTTGTGCTGTTTTGAAATTTAGAAGTACTCGTTTGAAACCTAAATGGTTTTTTACCAGAAAAGTGGTGAGATGAAGACTTATTGACAAATACAATTTTGTGAGTCAAGGAATAATCATCAGCCATACGAGGAACATTTTCCAAAGTTTCCCATTTCTGCTTGTCAAGATGGGTCTTGACATCAACATGGATGCAACTCTTGAACTCTTCAATACGAGCAGTCAGAGGTTATCGTAATCTTGATCAACCTTCATGGCTGAGCACCACCTATCAAATAGTTGTTCTTTTTCCCTTGCCAATTCGACATGAGTTTGTCCAGTTTCTTTTCTACAATTCGTACACTTTTGTCGATATGCTTCAGGTACCAACTCATAAACCTTCAAGATGTACTCCTTAACCACATGTACTCCTTAACCACATCAGTGCTTTGTTGTACTGACAGTGAAGTGTAGATTTCACGAGCTTTGCCAATAAGTACACTTTGTAATAACAAAATCCAATGTTCTCTTGGCCATTTCAAGTTTTCAGCAATTTTCTCAAAGTGAAGGAAGTATTTATCTACTTCTGTTTCCTGAAAAGGAGGTACTAACCTAATATATCTGGTAACATCAAAACCTGAACTTGTGTGTAAAGGGGAGAGAGTGCTCCGTTTGTCAGTTCTAATTCTTTTAATTTGTATTTCATGTTTCTTTCTTCTCTCTGCATTTGTATTTCCCATTCCTCTTTCTTTCTTTTTTTTTCTCTCTCTCTCTCTCTCTCTCTCTCTCTCTCTGCATCTGCATTTCCCTTACTTTCATTCCCCTCTACTCTTTATCTCTCTCTCTCTGCCTCTCCCCTTTATCTCTATCTCTCTGTGCATCTGTATTTCTATTTCGCTTTCCTCTTTCTGAAGCTGAAGCTTTGCTAATTCCAATTACATCTGTTTTTTTCAGCTGCAATTCCTTTAATTTCCAATCAAAACCAGGTACAGACTTCCCAATTAAACCCAAAGCACTATTATCCAAAATTTCCTTTCCCACCAAATATGTAATTAAAATGTTCTTATCTCTTGCTTTGTCAAAGACGCTTTCGCTTCAGAAAGATCATAATGTCTGGCAGGCTCAAGCAACTCGTCCTTTTTCATAGATTCTAACCTTACCTGGGTAGGACTTGAAACAAAGTTCTCAACCTTAGATGACAATGCAAATGCTTGCTGGTTTCACTAAAGATTTCTCAAGTGGGCGAAATACAAATCTTTACCATGGACACTGAAAATTCCATAACAAAGTAAATTTAAATTGTGATTTAAATAAATTCACATCCCGGATGAGCCCCCAATTTCTGTTACGACTCTATGACCTAAAAATATGTAACAGAAAGAAAGTGAAACCAACAGTGTAAGTAAAATCAACAAGCAATTTATTTCCAGATAATTAAAGTGAAAATTCCAAAGACACTTGCAATAATGTGAATTAAAGTCCAAATAATCCAATAATCCTAACTGTACATATCACAAGTCCAAAATATAGAATGTTCCAAATGAATACCAGTAGCCTTGAATGTCCTGATGTGCCAGTAGTCTTGAATGTTCTGATATACCGGGAGTTTTGAATGTCCTGACGTACCAGAATGATATAATCCAGAATGTGTTTGAATGATTTCACAAAAATCCTAAAGTCATGAATTAATCCCAAAAAGTCCTAAAGTCTGTGAGCACTTAGTATTTCCAATGAATATTTTAAATAAATAATTCCTCTCTCTGAATTTGCTCTGATTTTCACAACACAACTATAAACATTTGATTATTAAACCAAATTCCTTAAAGACTGATAGTTAGCATAGGAATGAAATACTACTTACCCATCTCCCATCTTCCAGAGGTCACCTGACAGAAATTTCTAGAAAACCATATGGCTTACCTGACAGATATAAGTAATTCTAGTACAAAAAACAGTATAATTGTAAACAAAAGCAACCCTGACCTCGAATTTAAAGTAAACAACTTGTTTACATCCTATAACCAAGGACAATGTTAAATATGTAGGGCAATAGTTAAATATGTAAACATTATTCATAACAACTGTAAGAAGTTCAAATTATAATTTCTAATTTAGCCTCCCACAGATTTAGTGTAACAATATTGTCTTTCCGTAATCAGTCTGTGAGTGTGAGTGTAAACATTGCTAGCGCTCGTGCTACTAATTTCTGTGTGCTTTTGTTGTTCATCAAAGATATACTTTTTGGCTTCTGTAAACTGTTGTCTCAATTGCAAACCTTGAGAATAAACCATATTTTTACAGACATTCTGCAGTCACCGACATTATTTTATTGCTGAGTTCGAAAACGTTTTCGGATTATTTTCTCCATTCTAGGCGAATTAAGTGAGATGTTCGTTAAAGTTGCATTGGTGCTATGTCGACGATTCTTTCCATAGTGATGTAGTCAAAAATGAAAGCAATTCCGTTTCTATACCTTCCTTCTATCATCTCAGATGCTTTTTCAAGCATTATGTTAAATCTGAAAAGTCATGGAAGACACAAAGACACAGCTGACAATGGTCAGTTAGAATCTAAAAGTGTAATGCTATTCTGAACTTTTTACCAAACATCGCAAACTGTATGACTTCAATATCAGTATTTTGTGCATTAGCTGCCCATGCTCGTAATTCTCAATGTATCCAGTATAATTCATGATACCTTGTTCATTCCAATTTGTTTTAACCGAATCAGGTAACCGTACATACTTGTATATTATGAAAATGGTGTAATCATTCAACCCGAAAAGACTATTGCTTCCATAATATATGGTGATATCTTTCACAAGCATTCTACCTAAATTGTTTACCACTGAATTTTTCGCATCTCTTTGACACGTCATATAAGCAACTACTTGATACAATCAATATATTAGTATTTTGACTCAATTTGAAAGTGCTGTCTTTAAAAGTTTGCTCGGGTTATATATGATGCAGTGATGTGTTTGGTTGAGGTACTGAACTCTTTTTGGTATATTTTCCTGCTTGTGAGGAGTTGTGTATGCACCATACGTTGCCATTTATTGTGTAAAAAAAAAAACAACACACATCTGACATCGGCGCGATTGTGCTTTGCACACATGCGTTCTCAATGATTACATACAAAAAACGGCTGTGCCGGACACTCCGTGTCTGTGCTTTGCACCTAGGTTCTTTCTGCGTATAGAAACTTCGTTCATTCCCAGTGGAGCATTGTCAACAACGTCAGATGCTTTCTTTCACCAAAAAAACTGTAAGCAATAAACACTAACACGTACCACAAGTGCAGTGAATATTATGTACTCGTATATTACTTGTTCATCACAAGGCTCATATAAATCATTTTGTTTTGGTTGTCTTGGTTTTTCAAGCTTTGCCTTACTATCGGGATAGTTAAATCATGTATACCGTCATCACTATGAATAGATCGTATAGGAGAAAAACATAATCCAGGTTTTTCAAGTACTGATTCTCCAAACATTGTTCTTTCAATCTTGTATTCACATAATCGAGTGTCTAAGCACTTTGTTCATTGAGCTATGCAATTTTTCTCTGTAATTCGTCCACTATTTATCATGCCTAATTCCGCCTATTTCAGAACCATCTGGATCAATTATTTGAACAGATAATTACTTCCTTGAAATGATACCATATTTGCTATTGCTTCTCCAATAATTACTCCTGCTACTGCCATTTTTGTTATTTATCCAGAGATAAAAAATCAAACGTTTGTTCTGCAAAACATTGTTGTATTTATGAGCAACGATTGTTTTTATTATTTTTATATTTGATTAGACTGTCATTATTGTCACGACAATGACGGTTATTAATCGGTAACAAAACTGTACAACCTTTAAATCTAAAATTAAAACAGTATTCCCTTCTAGATAATGTGCATGTGATTCATTTATACTGATTATTTTATTTTTAATAATCTATTGTGTGAGCAAAACGGTGAATATCTATATCTAATCCTGTATAAAATTCAATTTTCTTTTAGTCTTCAATGGACAAGTTTATGAACATTGAATATAAGCCAAGTTTTTAAAAATGTTAATTGCATATGACTTATTTTCTGGATTCTTTCTTGGGAGTAATGTGTATTCTGCACATTTTTACAAGGTCTTTGCGGGCGGTACGGTCAGTGGGGTCATAGCTATACCAAATCCCCCATCCAAAAAAGGAAAGACAAATAAGTAAATAAAAAGTATCAATAAAAGCAGTAAAATAAAGTCAAATTCTGTGAGTAACATGATATTTCTTCGTTTTTCTTTGTACGTGCAACACTTTAACTGATTAGACACGTTCGTTGTAGAATCAAAAACGAATTATTGCAGGGCAATTAATCCGTTCAATGTAACAATACAGTAGTCTTTCGTACGAAGTCACAATACAGTAGCCTAACGTAAGAAAGTCACACTGCAGTAGCCTATCGTAACAAAGTCACAATACAGTATCCTATTGTAACAAAGACTCATGGGTTGCTGTCATTGAACTGGGCAATGTGTAAACAAATTTTAAAAAGGGAGGAGCTATATATTAAAGCAACAGCAGATGGGAGTTTCTAAACAAAAGAGGACTACTGTCTTCCGTCCATTACTCATCTTTTTAGTAAGATTAATGCTAAACCGGATCTAACAGTTTACTCTTCAAAGGCCAAGTGACCCAGTTTATCAGTAGGTACACTGTATAAAAAGTCATTGGCGGTAAATAACTTTTAAAAAAGCACTTTTTAAAACTTTAATACAAATGTCATTTATATTGAGATCAGATATGTATTCTGTATTATCCATTTTCTATATATGTATTCTCTATTATGAAATTTTGAATTTACTTTGATTACTGAATGCTCAATGGACAATATAGCCTCTGCGCATAAATAGCAAGTCGGTATTTAATTGAATCTAGATAACATTTGAAGTGAAAATCTCATGCACATAAATGACTGCTAGAAAATAACAGGCAATGAACAGGAAAGAAAAATAAGAATACCTTCCCATTCAGTGGTGTAGTATATCGATCTTTTGCGCCATTGCATAAGTTTTGTACACTAGATGAAACACAGATGACGGATTAAACTTACTAGTATATGGTTTGAACTTGCTTGTTTGTTTGTTTGCTCGCTTTCTCCTTTGTTTCATTGTTTCTTTTCTTTTCCTTCTCTTTCTCTTCACAAATATAAGTTCACATGATTAAAATATCAAGTAAAGCCATCAAGCTACAGTTCTATACGCTATCAAATGTTACCCTTTATTGGATTACATTACTCTGCGTTACATTAACAGAAAACTTTATACCAAGAAAAACGCTACCCCTCCTCTGCACCAGTGTACTTCAATGGTTGTTTCACTTCTTATTTGCGGCGACTGGCCTGTACTGTGGAGATAGACGGTGTAACAGATGATCTGCTTTGTACCTGTGCACATATATTACAGAATACATATGATCTTATACCTTGGGTTCGTTACTATTTACTAAAAAGAAGTAAGACTAGCCAAGAGATTCATGTGCATCAATTTTCTCATTAAAATAGCTGTATGGTAATTTAACCTTCCAGTACCACCACCCATATCCACACATTTCTTTTTCCCAAGTTACATTTATTTTGTCATAATATGAGAAATCTCTATGTGCCTTCCAGTAGTACCTATCATCGTTTATAATTGTTAGGTTTTTATTTCCTCCATAACATACTTTCAATCATGATGTGACTGAGCGTTAAAGTTGATATAGATCAAATTGAATTGTTTTAGGAGTTTGCTATTGTTTGTTTTAATAAATGTAATCTCATCAGGTAGATGTACTCAGTAAGAGAGTTCCTAATCTGAAAGTAAACATGAAATTTGTATACTGGTTTTACTAACTCTGAAATATATTTGTCTTTTAAATGCCTAAACGCAATTCCACCACTGGTTGTTGCCGTCCAGACTATGCAACTTATTTGTTTCTGCCATAAATCTGTTAAGAGAATCTTGACTCTCAGATTTTAGAGTATAGTTATTAAAAATGTTTAATCTCTTGTGTACGAATAATTGAGTTTCAGCATAGTATTTTTTTTTCTTACAAATATATTTGATTTGCTAACTTGTTTAATGTGTGTTTAGCAATTTATTGTATTAAATTGAATTGCTGGACAAGAGTAAGATGCCATACATATTATCTTTTTAAAACCAGAAGTCCATCGCGCTTTGCACATTAGAAGTAGGGTTTATTACTTTAGGACTATGTCCTGTTATGTTTGGACTGAAGTCTATTACTTTTGGACTATGTCCTGTTATGTTTGGACTGAAGTCTATTACTTTTGGACTATGTCCTGTTATGTTTGGACTGAAGTCTATTACTTTTGGACTATGTCCTGTTATGTTTGGACTGAAGTCTATTACTTCAGGACTATGTCCTGTTATGTTTGGACTGAAGTCTATTACTTTTGGACTTTAGGACTATGTCCTGTTATGTTTGGACTGAAGTCTATTAGTTTAGGACTATGTCCTGTTATGTTTAGACTGAATTCTATTACTTTAGGACTATGCCCTATAATTTTGGACTGAAGCCTATTACTTTTGGACTATGTCCTGTTATGTTTGGACTGAAGTCTATTACTTTTGGACTATGTCCTGTTATGTTTGGACTGAAGTCTATTACTTCAGGACTATGTCCTGTTATGTTTGGACTGAAGTCTATTACTTTTGGACTTTAGGACTATGTCCTGTTATGTTTGGACTGAAGTCTATTACTTTTGGACTACGTCCTGTTATGTTTGGACTGAAGTCTATTACTTTAGGACTATGTCCTGTTATGTTTGGACTGAAGTCTATTACTTTTGGACTTTAGGACTATGTCCTGTTATGTTTGGACTTAAGTCTATTACTTTTGGACTTGATTTCTCGAGTGTTGTTGGTACGTGCCAAGGTTTCGCCATTTCTCTACGGTCAACAAATGCAGTGTAGTATCTATGTCTGTAGCTAGTGTCCATTATTTAGATTTCAAAAAATGTATGCGAAATTGACATGTTTTGTGCAAATACATTGAGACACTAGTTACAGTTTTTCTACGTTCAAATGTAAATCTCTATTGACTGTTATCTCTAATTCTTTCATTTCCTCCACTGTATTACCATTTTAATCTCAATGAGGTTACGCACTTTACATATCTGGTAATTTGCATTTCGTTTTTTTCCATTTCCTATGTCAGTTTTTCTCTGTTGCATTTGTAACATTTTACAACTAATTGGGCTTTGTTCATAGACTGTACCAATTATTTGTGCAGTTTAATTTCGGTTACTACCCAATGTGAAATGAAAGTTCTGGAGAACAAAAATTCTTTAAAATCTGTATATATACACACACTGTAAATGGTGTGCTTGATTTTACTTCATCCATAGTGTAAAAACTCTTCCCAAATCGACTGATGTTGAATAATTTTGTGGTAATTTGTTGTAACAGAAGACTTTATGAATGTGTAAAAGTTGTACATGATAAAGCTTTGATCCAGGAGAAATGCATAATTTATTTGTGTAGTTGCTATATCTTCTTTGTATGAAATTCGAGGGAAGTTTCATTGTCCTTATCATTTCATCAACATTTTTCTATTTAATTTGCTTGAAATATTTTGCAATGTTTTTCAGGAATTTGTTTTAGATGTATTTGGAACCAATTTCACATTTTTTATTGTTATCTTATTTAATTTCCTCCGTAATTTCACTTTTTACCCTGCTAGAATATTGCATACATTGCTGCCACGGTTTTCACGTGGACAATTTGGTTATTTATCTCTGCTGTTTTTGGACGTACTTTCTTGTTCCCCTCTGGTGTTGTGATAAAAACAAAATGTACATTTCGTACACGTTTTACCTCCTTCATGTTTTTATCCCCACATGTCTTTAATTCTAGAAAATCATTATCTTTATTTTTTTTAAATCAAAGTTTTCATGCTTCTTGATACCGATTTTGATATGTTGTGCTTCCTCCATTTTGTTTTTAATTACAACATTTCACTGATTCTCAAATCTTAAACGAGTCAACATAACCTTTCCATTCCACTGGTACATACTTTGTACCGTTCATCCGTTTTGCGTTAATGTATTATCAAGTTTGTATGTTTCATTTAATTTTTCGTAACTTTTGCTCTGAAAACACGCCCTCTATATCCTCTTCCTTCAAGACGTCCAGTCTGTAAACCATCCTGATCACATAAAACTACTTGTTGCTGTTCAGTTACCTATTCTTTCAACTCATGTTTTTTTCTTATTTTTATTCCATTTGATATCTTGTCACAAATAATATATATTTGTGCAAGCAACTGGACTTTCAGGTTCTTAGGAACAATGTCTGAAATGCTTTTCTTTAGCAGTCATTTAAAACAAAATTAAAACGTTCAGAGAATACTTTATGCCTGATAAATAGTATGTATGTGTTATCTAAATGCTATCAGGATTTGTCGTATGATTGTAGATTGAAACTGTAACGTTTAAAAGATCTTCAAATTGTATTGTAAATTTAGCCGAACGCAAATTTATGTATTTACCTATATTATATGAGTAATTCATTCATTCTTGATGCTGTACTATTTTAACCATCTTGTTATCAGGGTTGATGCTATTTATTTCAATGTTATCATCATTGAAAGTAATCTGTAAATTTGCATCTTTTCTGAAACATTAGAGTACAGCTTTTTATGTTTGAAAATGTTTGAAAATTAACACATTTGTTCTCAATAATGTTATTCTTCGACATACTTAGCTTGATTACATTTTTATCTCGTCCATACTTGTAACAAATAGGAATTATCTCTACCGGTATTGTTGCTTTCATGGTAAACTCGTGTGAAATATGTATATAACCTCTCTATAAAACAAACCGTTGAATTAAATACAATGTAGCTTTGTGCCATTATTTATGATGTGCATTAAAACATTGCAATTATTTTTGTGTGTTCCCTTCACTTATT
Organism: Margaritifera margaritifera; assembly: GCA_029931535.1. Classification (NCBI taxonomy): domain Eukaryota; kingdom Metazoa; phylum Mollusca; class Bivalvia; order Unionida; family Margaritiferidae; genus Margaritifera; species Margaritifera margaritifera. Next base: position 2,388,958 of record JAQPZY010001523.1, on the reverse strand, counting down.
GTCTTCACAGTCTGACTGGTTTAGTCATTTTAGCTCTACTGGTCATAGACTACAATATCTTATGGGATGGCCTGTTGCATGTCGTCTGTTCCTTACCACAACTTTGTTATCGCTACTCCTCCTAAACTACTTGGAGGATTGCCATGAAACTTTACGCACACATTCATACCAAGGTCTAGTTGGTTTTAAATGAAAATGGTGCCGCTCAGACATCCACAATGGCCGCTGTGGTGGTTATCTTGAAAATCTTGTTATCGCTTTCTCTCCTGAACGGATGGTTATATCAACATTGGCTTTTCATGAAGAGACTTTTATGGTGTCTAATTGAATCTAAATGAAAATGGTGCCAATCTGATCTCTAATATGACTGCAATGGTGGCCATCTTGAAACTCTTGTTATCGCTTCTTCTCCTGAACTGATGGTCATATCAACTTGGGGTTTTCACCAACCTACATTTTATGATGTCTAGTTTATCTTAAACAAAAGCTGCCTATCTTACACCCAATACGGCCGCCACGGCGGCCATCTTGAAAATCTTGTGATTTCTTAAGAATATCAGAGATGATTTAAACACTCAGTAGTTCACAAGAAGAAACGGTCTTATCTCGAATTCCTTGAAACTCTTTTCGAACAGTAGAGTGCCAGTCCCTTTGAGGGACACATGTTTAATGTATAAAATTAATACCCTTGAGTCTGACTAGTCTAGTAAATTTGTGAGTGCTATACATATTGACAGTTCTGGAATTAGAAAATGTTTTTGATGTACTCATTCATTATTATGTCTTGCCCATATTAAATTTTAAATTCATATTAAATGGTATTAAATTGCACTGTTGTCAAGAACTGTCAATATGTATCCTAGTTAAATGTAAAATAGTAAACTTAGATTAAAATAAAGAGATAACTCTGCATCTGTGTTTTACATTCGAAGATAAAAGCTTATCCAGTGACCTAAAAAACCGAAACAAGATTCATCTACATATTCTGCTCATTATTAATGACAAGTTAGAGAAGAAATTATACTTTTCTATCATTTACACAAATCATGATTGACCGAATAATAATAATAATAATAATAATAATAATAATAATAATAATATTATTATTATTATTATTATTATTATTATTATTATTATTATTATTATTATAGTTTACCATCATCCTGCTTCCTTCGGTGGAATGACGAAAACAGGATTTGAAAACGGATCCAGTCAGTGGAAACAGGGTATGTATAATATGAATTTTTTACCTTTATTTTCTTTCTTTGATTTATAAATGTATTCCCTACGTATCCTGCAATACAAATAGAACTCTTTCCAAAAAGAATAATCCAATACAGTCTTCAGACTGTAAGATATTTTTTAATTTATAGAACCATTAGATGCACAAACATTTAGCACATCCTAGACAATTCGATCAGTAGATCATCAAACAAAATGTCTACCATAAAACAATATTTACTTCAGATAAACGTATTTGTATTTAATTTTTTTGCTGTTTATATATGCCAGTCAGAGAGTATGAGTATGTAAATAAAATCTTTAGAAACCCACGAAAACTCTGAAGGTAGAAGGTTTAAAATCTATTATAAGAAAGAAAAAACGGTACAAACATTATCAAAATTAAAACAAAAAAAAAATCATGGTTTTCATCGGTTCGTTTTGTTGGGGGGGGGGGAAGAGGGTGTTCGGGAAGACGCATTTTTTTTAGTATACAGTCTTTTTGTTCAAGAAACATGCATGTTGAGAGAGTTGGAACATCAATCAAAGAGTCTAGGGAGGCCACTGACGAAACTCAAGAATACCGCACACTCCTTTTTGCACACACGCAAATGATCACGTTAAGAATGGGACAGACCTTCTTAAAACTGGACTGTCAAGTATAAACCCGGATGAATGGCCACCCTAAAAAGTGCAAATATAGAATATTTGTGCCATTGAAGCCATACAAATATCATAAAAAATTGAAAGTAATGCCGTTCAGTGATAAAATTTACCTTTAATATTTCCTTGTTAATATCTAGTAACAACGTGATCAGTGGCACATGAAGACTGCATTATTATACAAGAAATTCTACCCTCCAACATCCGTTGACTGTACACTCAAAGCTTTCTCCCAATACTGACTGGAATGAATTTCTAAGTAATGGATACCATATTTCTCTATCTGTGTGAATAGTGTCCGTACCAAACGGAACGGTTTATGAATGGTCCGTCTCCGGTCTGCAGAACTGTATGAATAATCTGGCAAAGCTAAGGAAGTCTCATACAATTGATTTATCTACGAACCGGCGGAACCGGTCTATGGCCCAAGAAGTTAATGACCTCTATAACATTTAGATGTAGACATGTACTCCTACCGTCTTAAACTTTTTATAGCGAACTTTCAACTAAAGCATAGATACTTAGATTTGCTATAGCATAATGGGCCAACAAATCAACGTCTTAGCAGTTCGCGTTTGGGTGCGCGTTATATACGGATATATCTGATAAATCGTTTTTCTTTAGATTTCTATATGACGAAGCTTTTAATATCTTACAAAGAAACAGACAAAGAGTGGTTGGGAGCACTAGTTTTTCTTATTAAACGCCAACGACGAATATGATGGATATGGCAATGTTGCCATACAGAACTCATTTGAAAGCTGTATAAACGTAAACCTTTTGTCTTATTGCCTAATTAATCTACAACTTGTTGGAAAATTAGGGTCGTGAAGAAATTGTTTCTGGGGGATATGGGTTGATGGTGGGGTTAGCTTTGTGTTTTCATGCTACGGAACCAATGTTCTGGGTCGAGAAACACCCCCACAGGATTATAATTGGTGTCTGAAAATTGGCGGTATTGGCAAGTAAAATGATGCTAAGAAGTTGTATGCTCTTCTCCAAGGAGGGAGGCATATTGGTTTTCTATTGTCCGTCTGTCCGTCCGTCCGTTACACTTACCTTTTAAGCAGGATATCTCAAAAACTATGGAGCCAAACTATATCAGATTGGATATGTGGATACCTAGAGTGGGTCCCAAGACCTGATTAGGTTCTTTTGATTCTGACCCTCTTTATAAGGTCACAGGGCGATCCTTAGTGTTAAGTAAAGGACATCAGCTTGTAAGCAAGATATCTCCAATATGGTTGAACCAAATTGGACCAAATTTTAAATGCAGATGCCTTAGGAAAGTCTCTTGATTTGTTTCTCTTTTGATTACATAGTAACATTTTGTTTGGCGGTGGTGGGTGGGATGAGGAGTGCTCGCTCTGACCATGTAAGCAAGATATTTAATAAAACTACTGAACCAAACTAGTCATAATTGTATATTTAGATGCCTTGAGACGGTCCCGATACCTGAGTGGGTTTTGGTGACTGTGACCTAATTTTCAAGGTTACAGGGGATCCTTTGTGTTTAGTAAAGGAATCCACAGGTAACAAGTACAGGACAACTGCTTGTTAGCAAGACATCTCCAATATCGCTTTAAAAAACTGGACCAAGATTTATATCATGATGCCTCTGGTGTCCCAAGATCTGATTTAGCGTTTCCTAAACTTGAGCAGATTTTCAAGGCTACAGGACGACGTTCTCTATTAAGTTGGGGTTATGCATCTTAGGTGCATGATAGAGTCTGCTTGGAGTGTAAGCTTAATAGTTATTTTGATTCCTTTAAATGAGCTCAAGACCTGACTGTCTTCTAGTGATCGTGACCTACTTTTCAAGGTCAAATGATAGCTTTTGATTTACAAAGATTTCGTTCTAGCATTCTTGCATATTTCACCATTATTTATGCAAAGTTTGATTATATCTGTTTGAACCTTTATGTAAACTACACTTGTCTATAAAGAACAATTTTTAGGTGGTCCTTGTGTGTCTTTTGTATAAATGTTTCACTTTAACTAGTATCGCTTCTCCTGACACCAATATCGTCAAAAGATTACATCATTTGTTATTAAAAATGGTTTCCAGGATATCTCACACACATGTGAACATCGACTCCTTTGTTCATAATATCAACCAGTAACCTTTTAAATCTGTTTTAGGTTATCAGAACCAAAATATGGTCAGGTTTGGTCCTGTGATACTAGATATATCCTTTTCACATAATGACTTCCTCTTTCTAGACGCAATATGTTGCCCTTTGACCTTAAAATCGGGGACTTTCTGTATCACACTTCTAACAAATTTTCATTTCCTTCACTTTGGTAGATTTTCTTTTCTTCTGTCAAGTGTGTCAATGTCACAGAATGAAATTAATTGTCGGGGATGGGGTGGGGTGGTTGACATACGTGTTTTTTTTTTTTTTAAAAATCTTTCTAGTTTTTTCTTAAAAATTTTGTTCTTTGCTTGAGCTTGTTTTTCCGGGGGCCACAGGAAAAAATAGAATCTCTTACCATTTATTAGTATAAGCTGTAACGGTATCTGTCTTAAATGACGTATATATATGTGCTAAATGGACTCCATAGAGTGGCCATTTTCTAATATCAACCTCACCCATCTCTTCCAATTTAACATATTTATGAATATGCTGTCTCCAGTCTCAGACACAGTTTGAGTAAGTTGCCACAACAAAAGCTGTCTCAACCTATTGATTTCGGCTACTAGGTGATTCCGTATTTACTTTGTATATTAAAGCCATTCTACAACGTTGACCCGAATCAATGACGGACTGTGCCAAAAATTTTGATTTGCCCTTAAACCACGCGACCCATCATCATGGCGGCCCTTTCCTAATAATATTACCAATAAACCCTCGGTTAATCTACGCTTGAGCAGATCGCCAGATGGGCCAGTCTGCCAGTGACCATCATCTACTGCGTTGCAGATCAGGGTTTTCGCTTTTTATTGAAGCTACAGTTGAATGAAAAGCGTAGATTTTGACAGCTGGTCTGGGTCACTGCTTTCGTAGTATGATGTGTGTTATATAGGAGAGAATATGGTATTTATGCTCAGATCTTTCACGATTCTTCCTTGTTCATTGCGGCTCGGCCAATATCATTGCCATATCCTATTTCAAAGAAACATGTTGAGAGGCCGTAAAAAGGACATGACACTTGAGGTTACGACTTTCTTGCAAAGATTGTCCACTGCACATGGCTTCCTTCATTCGGTTTAAAGATTAAATGAACTAATCAATATAGATTCAGAAATAGAGTCTCTGACATTTGGTCACTGTATGATTCTGAACTCTCGACTGCTTTAATTGCGAATTTGATAGCAGTAAGGTTTCTACTTCACCCTTCCACAAACTCATTTTATTGATTCATGATTCATCTTATAAATTTGTTAAGTCTGTGGATGTGTTGGTAGTGGTGGTGGTGGTACTAGAAGTGGCTATAATAGTAACATTAGCAGCAACAGCAATAGTAATAGTAGTAGTAGTAGCAGTAGTGATGTCTGATGATTGTCGTGATGTTTACAATAGATGCAATAACTGTAGTAGCCATTTCAGCAAGATTTTAATAATCAGTAAGACTAACTACTACTACTACTGATGTTGCTACTACTACTACTACCACTACTACTACTACTACTACTACTAATAATAATAATAATAATAATCAAAGGTATGCCAACGGAAATCTTTTGAAAATTAACTATTTAAAATCTCTGGTCGAATGAAGTCATCGACAAAAAGTTTCAGAATACACACTGCCAACGCCACATCATCACAGTCCATTACAATATGTTTACGCATTGATGGAGATTTACAATTACATTTCAATATATCGAATCAGAAGTATTTTGTCAGAAATACACCAACAGGCTTTTCATTGCATGCTTAATTGAAATAAGACCAATGTTTCGCCCAAAAACCTTTTATTGGATTTGTTTTGCTCTTTTTCTAATCAAAGTTCAGCGCATCACACGGCACGTGTCATGTCAATAATCCCGACTCACGTCCAGTGTCAATGACAAGGATTTCACTGTGGGTCAGAGGTTAACATTGATTTCACAGACCAAATGACCAATTTACTCCAGATCAATGCGCATTGCTTAAATAGTCCCGTGTTCATCGTGATGCCAATAGAAAAACCATTGTTCAGACGTCGCTCTTGCAGTATTGACACTGACTAAACAAGTTATTAAAGCAGATTTAGTTGACTGCAGCAATATTGAAGTTAGATTTAGGTAGCCAAATCTCATAGCATTGTACATTTGCATGTCATGTCATAACGAACTGCATGCGAATGGTGTCGATTCACAAGTGTGACAGAAATGCACTCGTTTTTCTTCCAGGTCGTATATTCTATTCACACTTTTATAAGCTATATTTAGAAGCAGTTTAACCAGACAATGCATGAAACACAGCTGGAAATGAACGCAACATGCAGCAAAAGTGTATGACCTATTGTAAATGCAAATCGATACCCTCCCCCAATAAAACCCATGTATAATCAAAAGTAAAATATTGATCCAAGTCTTTTTCGATCTATCACGTCTAATCTTAATTTCGCTTTATTTCTTCTAATCTGTTATCGAAATTATATGATTCAAGAATAATTTAGACTGGTACCTTTCTCTAAATCTCCTTTATTGTACTTGCATTGCTGTCACAAAGAGAGAATATTGTTCTCCTATTTGCACTTGAGAACGATTGCATTCTATATATTTTGTCAAATTGTATTGGTAATTATTTTGTACAACATTTTACTCCCACTTCATTTTCCTTCCCTGCTCACTGCTACAAGTTTTGTTCCAAATTTTTTAAGAAGCATTTCAATCACAATCATGAGTAATTCTTTCACCTATCCCCCACCCATTTTTCTCTTTTATCTCAGTGACCTCTTTTTCGGTCGTGAATGTATCCATATGTTCATAAAAGCTTTATAGGATGTTTAACGAACAATTAATAACAGTCTTGCCATCTTCTGTCCAAGTAGGTCAGTAAACCATAATTGAGTCAAGCAAAGATAAAATCAATTTTGTTCTTGATATCTTTGTAAAAGTAAAAAAAACAAAAACAAAAAAAAAAACATTATCAATAATGTATTTTTACAAAAATGCCAAGCTGACTTTGCGTAGAAGAATGTTTCTTTTAAATTTCTGTCAATAAATGAGCAGACCGTCCATACCTGTGCCTTTTATTTGTATCCAGATGATCTAGTGTGTGTGGTACGTGTGTTGTTGTTGTTGGGGGGGGGGGGGGGGCACATAATATACAATGTCTGGCCAAAGACATTACTTTCTAAAGTAGATTAACTCAAAATCTTCCGAGATTGATTTCCCAATTGTTCTCTCATACTACCCCATTCCATTACGATAACCACAAACCAAGAAAATATTCTCTGAGACAATTTGTTTTTCATTAGAAGGGCACGTTACAATCATTTCCCTCAACATTTCCTTCTTCTGGTCACTAAACGAATTCGTTCTCAATATTTGTGTCCGTGATTCACGCGAGATTTCAAATCAGATTATGGAGGAAAGATTGTCTATTGGTTTCGCTGACATGGCCAAAGAATCCCTTTTCATTTCGCTTAGTTTAGCCATATAACGATCTATCTAGAGAATTAAAGAGATAGGAAATATTGAAATGAGCCGGTAATTTAGATTTAAAATGACGATAATGGAGTTGGAAGAGACTCAATTTCGTGTAAAATTATTGACATTTCCCCTGCATTACATCGAATGCGTATGTTTCATAACATGGACAACATTGAACGTACGTAAATTTTCTATCTATTTTAATATAATGTTGAGATTAAGACGCATATCTAGCGTGCATGATAGATGTTTAGGTTGATAATTGTAAAATGCATTTGCCAGATTTCGTATGTATAGTTTAATTCAAAAAAGCTTTAAACTTGATGATTTATTCAGTACTTTTCACACTTTGTCAATTTTATGGACAGTCACGGTTCTTCAAACAGACAAAATTATAAACCTATATTTCTCAATGGACGTGAAGGGAGGTAACTTTAAACAGTACTAACCTATTAAGGAGCTCATGTATGTGACTAATGTAAGGCTCCGTGTATTTTGGAACATTTTCTCTATTGAGAGGAAGTACCTAATATTTTACGATATATGGGTGGGCTTTTCTGAGCCCCCAAAATCTATTTACGCTGTACAACGATCAGAACATTCCCATCTGAGAGTTATCACACACATGCTCAACACTGACGATAACAAAACATTCCCATCTGAGTGTTATCCCACACATGCTCAACAATGACGACAACAAAACATTCCCATCTGAGAGTTATCCCACACATGCTCAACAATGACGATAACAAAACATTCCCATCTGAGAGTTATCCCACACATGCTCAACAATGACGATAATATTCCTGCTTCATATATTTTACCTATTTACTCCTGTACCCTGTCACTCAAACGTTTAATTTTTTTATTTTTTTTAAAGTTGTTTTTTGTGTGACTTTTTAAAAAGCAAACAATGATTTGAATAAAGCAGAGCCTTCGTTCTTTCCTGAAAGTTTTTGCTTGTTAAATTCAAAGGTAGAATACATTAAACAACAAGAACGTTAAAAGCTGATAGATACTGGGATACCTATATATACTGGGATACCCATAGATAATGGGATACCTATAGATAATGGGATACCTATAGATACTGGGATACCTATAGATAATGGGATACCTATAGATAATGGGATACCTATGGATACTAGATACCTATAGATACTGGGATGCCCATAGATAATGGGATACCTATAGATAATGGGATACCTATAGATACTGGGATACCTATAGATAATGGGATACCTATAGATAATGGGATTTCTATAAATAATGGGATACCTATAGATAATGGGATAACCATATATATTTGGATACCTATAGATAATGGGATACCCAAAGATACTAGGATACCTATAGATAATGGGATGCCTATAGATACTGGGATACCCATAGATACTGGGATACCTATCTCAGTATATTTCAGCTATAACGCTCTTCTTGGTTGCAACTGCATCCTCGACGAGGCCATCTATGAAGCACTTTTATATCATCTGGGAAGTAATGGATCAGTTGAAAGAAAAGTTTTGATATTTTGTTGTGTCTATTCGGAACTGATTTCAAGGTTTAGTCGTTGCCTGACAAAATTAATTTTTTGCTCGATTTTGAACACTTCAGTATATTCTTTAATATTTTTATTTTCAGATCCCTATCAGCTGTTGGGGCCGATATCTGCTCGATTTTCTAGTTCAGGTAAGTAAAGAGCAGTAATTGAACTCCTTTTTTTTTTGTTTATTTCGTGAGAGCAATCTAATACACGTGCGACCAGTCTAATACATCCACTTTCGTAAAGAAAAGTGTTCGAACAAAATTATCTCTTGTCAATTGTCGGTATCAATCAACAGTATAAAACTCGTCAGTGGAATTTTATTTTCTTCTAAAAAATGAAATCATATGATTTTGTGAGAAATTTTCAACAGGATTTACAAAATATTTCATTGTAGTATTTAGGCATCAACAAATAAGGGTATTGATTAATGTTTGGGAAATGGGTCAAAAGATATCAACAAATAAGGGTATTGATTAATGTTTGGGAAATGGGTCAAAAGATATCAACAAATAAGGGTATTGATTAATGTTTGGGAAATGGGTCAAAAGATATCAACAAATAAGGGTATTGATTAATGTTTGGGAAATGGGTCAAAAGATATCAACAAATAAGGGTATTGATTAATGTTTGGGAAATGGGTCAAAAGATATCAACAAATAAGGGTATTGATTAATGTTTGGGAAATGGGTCAAAATCATAGTTTGGTTTATTTTATACACATGTCGATCTCTGAAATCAAGACAATTAATGCTATATTGTTTTTATTTATTTTTCACCCAATATTACATTATTTACCGGGGAAAACCCTTCCAGTTTTAACAACTAGATGATGGACTAGAACTGAGGGTTAAGATAGAGCTGATTATACAGTATATCCAGGGAAGAATATATTTTTCTATAAATTCTTTATTGCAATACCATCGAAATATATTTTTACAAGTTTGTGTACAGTATTGCGCATTTCGTTCACATTTTGAATGGATAGCCAGATGGATTAGATAGAACGTGTAGACTTATGTACGGTCCTCTGTGCCTCTAACTAGATCAACAATGTTTGTTCACGAAATGACATAACATCACGCGATGTCTTCTAAAAATCTATTTGCCTGAACTCTTTACTTCTTTTCACCGACATTAATTTCCTGCATTTCAGGAAGCGGCCAGATTCAGTTATGGCAGTTTCTATTGGAGCTTCTGTCTGACAGTCGGAACGCCCAATGTATTACATGGGAAGGGACAAATGGAGAATTTAAATTAGTCGACCCAGATGAAGTGGCCAGAAAATGGGGCGAGAGAAAGAGCAAACCCAACATGAACTATGACAAACTCAGCCGAGCTCTAAGATATTATTATGATAAGAATATTATGACAAAGGTACATGGCAAGAGATACGCTTATAAATTTGACTTTGTTGGACTGCAACAAGCGATGCAACCGACAACCCCTGACCCGGCAGCTTACAGGTATCAACAGGATATGTTCATGTCAGCAGGATACAATCCTACAAAGCTTCTCATGAGTGCGCATGCGCCCATGCCAGCTACAACGTCACCAGGGCTATTCGGAAGTGCTCCATCTTATTGGGCTACACCGACCAACAATTTATTTCCGAGTATTTCAAATCACGTGATGTCGCACCACGCCGCTAGCCATCTTCCACCTCACTATTATCCATGAACTCTTGTGGAAGTATGTGAAGTGTAAACGATATATTTTTATTACAGTGCTATTTGATCTCATTTTTTCCCCCGTCTGTTTGGTGGAGATTGAAAATAACGGCATCTAGCTGACCTCACATTCCGTTTGCATATATATATATACATTTGAACAGTCTCTGACATTGAAGCCGATGATGGTTCTATCTATCTATCTACCTCTCTCTCTCTGATTATATATATATATATATATATATATATACATATATATATATATATATATATATATATATATATATATATATATATATATGTGTATATAGTGTGTGTGTGTGTACGCAGGGCCGTCGTAAGGGGCGGGCGATACTGGCGACCGCCCTGGGTGCCAAGCCGGGGAAGGGGAGCGCCATTTCACGGAGTTTGCGGTATTTTTTTCCGAGTTAGGGGCGCCGAAGGCAACTCTTGCCCGGGGCGACGGCCCTGAGTGTATGCCCATTGTAACACCAGGATCTCTTATCGCCAAAATTTTTCCCAAAACGTATTTTCCGACTATTTCATTCCCGTCTCATACCGTCAACATCGCTTACCCCCATTCGCCAGTCTAATATTTAGACACAAATGTAATTTTCTACACTAACTGCATTTATATTAACGCCAGCTAATTCCGCCATGCATTAATATCCTCCTTCAGTCAGCAAGTAATTGCATTAAGTGTATTCCTAATAGAGCTTGAAAAGACATTTAATAAGTTGAAATATTGAAATCATCTCAGATCCTACAAAACTTTATAATCGATGATAAAAGTTCTCGTCAAATAAATTTGTGCTCATTTAATTTTAATATCACAAATGATTCACGGCTTTCGCTTGAGATTGAAAAGTTGATATCATTGCAAAGAAAAACGTTGCACTTGAGACGAAATTTAGACTCAGATAAAAATACGTTAATACGTTATTTGTTTTTAATTTATGGAACGACGTTGGCTTTAATGATGGGATTAAATCGACATAATTTATTTTTATTGCAATAGATCGAACGACACAGGGGTATATGTAGAGGAATATATATATATATATATATATATATATATATATATATATATATATATATATATACACTTCTATATATATATATATATATATATATATATATATATATACATACACACGCCTATATATATATATATATATATATATATATATATATATATATATATATATATATATATATATATATATATATATATATATATATATATATATATATATATTCGAACACAAAATGCACAAGTCATGGCTTTTTATAGCAAAACCATGCTTGGCCTAAATTCTGCCCAAAAATTCGTATTTGAAACTGACTGGATTATTTTATTTATAATCATTAGAAGAATGAAGAGATGGATGTCAATAGACGTCGGGTTCTTGAGTTGAATAGAAAATTGTGAAAAGTGGAAATTAAACGATCAAGTCGATTCAAGATTGAGTATAACCTGGGACCTTTCCTGATGAAATCTTTGTTTTGACGTAAGTCAAGTGAGTGGAAATGCTACAGTCTCAGTTTTAAAATAAGTCAATATTTGTATATGCTCAGCTGGCGACTTGTGCAAAGAAGTCCCTACTCTTCCAGAAGCAGTGCCGCATCTCATACATAGCATATTACATACAGACGTCTATGTCTGTTTCCTTTAGTGCTTGAATAGGAAAAGTCCCAAGACGCTGTGATAAGAACGAATATCATGCAGAATTACTATGGCTTTCAGCATGGTAGCATTTATTATTGTTATTGTTTTGTATATACTTGTAGAACATATTTTCATATGTGTGTAAATATGGCAGTAATATTTGCAGATTATTTATATTCAACATTATTATTTCCACATCTTTTACTTTTAGCATTCCTTCCATACAATATGATGTAGGTAGTAATGTTTTATTTCATCATCGGCAGTCAAAAAGAGTGAAGACATTAAAATCAGTTGGTAAAATATCTTCCAAAAAAAAAAAAATTATTGATACTAATTATGCTCGAATGTCATGACTGTATATCCTCAAAGGGAGATGAATACATATTTTGACTAAGAAATGATTTAACCTTTTAATGAACTGTTTGCTTGATCGAATTTGATGCTCTTTTCCACTTATATTTTGAAAAGAATGTGGAGTGACGTAAACATATTCAAAAATATGGTCTTGAAATAGATATTAAAAGACATATGTAATTTTGCTTTTTTTATTCCTTGCCAGTGATTACATATTTGCGATATAAATGAAAGTAAGCCGTAGAAAATGCTTCCATCAAAACTGAAAGAAAACAGCACATACTCAAAGTTCGCAAAATAGCTAAATTAACTATAGGTTGCTTCCCTTTTTATCAGGGATTTATCTCCCCATAGTAGGTATTTTCTTCAACAATACGTGTATTGTGACAACATCTGAAATCTGTATTCATTATTAGCTGATAATAGTCATGATATAAAGAGCACACAACAACAAAATTTGTTTATTTTATGTAAATATAACATTTTGAATAAATTGTTCGACGAATTGTCTATACGATTATTTATACACAGGAAAATATTCTTTGAGCTGTACATAGTCTGTTGGTTTGCCTCTCACTGGCCATAACCTTCAACTTGCTCCAAATTTTGAATTAGTAGATAAGTATGGCCCCACTCAATTTTCTCGTGAGTTTTGGACGCACTTCTGTATAATTTTTCGACAATTTTATTCAATGTGTTTTTTTTACTAATTTTTTTTAAATTTTTAATTATTTTTTTCCCTATATTTTAATAGTTCACAAACAAGCCCTTTGGATGAATTACCACAACACAAAGACAATGAGATATATTGGCTGCCGCCTGAAATTAAACTGTGATTGTAGTGCTTGCACGGCCATAATCACTGCACCAAGTCACCCACATAAATCACCTGACTACTATTATTAGACTGAGTAATCCCTGTTATTGGCAGTTGTATTAGATGCAGGGCGGACCCAAGACCAAATGGCGCCCCAAGTGAGGAGTGTCTTCGGCGTCCCCCTCCCCCATTTGTTCAACTTTTGAAAACCCGAGCCCTACGCCCCCAAGCCCGATGCGCCTGCCCTTAAATCCGGCCCTCATTAGAATTTAGATGCATGGAAAAATAATGGTAACAAAGTACAACATTTTCAAATTTGAAATTTACAAATCGTGAAATGTACGTGCCCTATAATGTCTTTATAATTCAACTCGAGTTAGCTGGACAATTTTCACATGTGGTCAGTTTGTGGGCAGTGAAGATGCATCACAAACTATACTCTATGGCAGTGGTTCCCAAACCCCTGATCGCGAGTCAAATGAGGGTCGTGAGGACCCTCGTGACCCTATACCGGTACTGCATTTGGGGTCGAAAAAGATGTTATTTAGGGTTGTGATCAAAAAAAGTGTGGGAACCATTGCTGTGTGGTAACGTACATACTATGAGGAGGCTATCCCTTGACGAGAAGGGAGGTAACTTATGCAATCCACAAATAAGATATAACAAAAAAAGAATTGTAAGATCTAGAAAATATGGTCTTGACTGAGTGCAAAAGATATTTCAACAAAACAAACTAACAAACTTTGTTTGACTGAAGCAAAATACATGTTGTCAATGAAAAGTGCTGATGGAGGTACAGTATATTAATACATATTGTCAATGAAAAGTGCTGATGGAGGTACAGTATATTAATACATATTGCAAACGAAAAGCGCTGATGGCGGTACAGTATATTTATTGTCAATGAAAAGTGCTGATGGAGGTACAGTATATTAATACATATTGTCAATGAAAAGTGCTGATGGAGGTACAGTATATTAATACATATTGTCAATGAAAAGTAATGATGGCGGTACAGTATATTAATACATATTGTCAATAAAAAGTGCTGATGGAGGTACAGTATATTAATACATATTGTCAATGAAAAGTGCTGATGGAGGTACAGTATATTAATACATATTGCAAACGAAAAGCGCTGATGGCGGTACAGTATATTAATACATATTGTCAATGAAAAGTGCTGATGGAGGTACAGTATATTAATACATATTGTCAATGAAAAGTGATGATGGAGGTACAGTATATTAATACATATTGTCAACGAAAAGTACTGATGGAGGTACAGTATATTAATACATATTGTCAATAAAAAGTGCTGATGGAGGTACAGTATATTAATACATACTGTCAATGAAAAGTGCTGATGGAGGTACAGTATATTAATACATATTGCAAACGAAAAGCGCTGATGGCGGTACAGTATATTAATACATATGAAGAACATGCAAAATCGTATAGCAACTAATAACGTCGAAATCAGTTACTATTATTCGGAAATATTTTGATCCCTAAAATTAAAATTTAAAATCAAGTTTTATGAAGATCTAAGAGAAATACTCTGAGTTGCATATTAATTAATCCTCATCATATTGACTGCCTGATCCCTATTTCATTCCGTGAGATGTTTATACGTATGGTTATTTTACATTGATCATTTATCAATACAGCAAATTCTGACTGAACATTTCATCAAATCATGTCAGTAAACCAACTTTCCACGAAGTATTTCCAATAATTGTAGTCGGGTAGATTGGCACGATTGAAGGACAATAAAGATTTGATGTTTCTATATCAGAGCGCACGAAAAAAATGTTGTTATAATACCGTCTATATTCTCTTATAAGTCAAGTCCAACTGTAAACTGCACAAACCCAGATCTGGGTCTCTGCAGTTTGTTATGAGTAATAAGTAGAACAAACAACATAGACCCTGATCATGCGTCGGCAGATCAGGGTCTATGTTGTTTGCAGATGGACTAGACTTATAAGCGAGTACATACGGTACATTATCTTTGGCCGTAATGATATACAAGGGGGGAGCCAGATTTGTTAACAAGTTTTCGAGGATCGTAGTAACTACATATCATTTTATTGGAGATGCTTATAGCTGTAAGATTGAAGGACAGCAATGCTAAAATTTAACATGAAATGAAAATTTACTGTAATTGAGCTTCCGTGTCTGGGGAGCAGATATCGCCATTAAGAGGTCAAATGCTCTCTTACAATTAGGCTTGTCGCCGTCCTTACGTCAGGTGCATGAGAAATTCCCCGGTCTGTCCATTCTGTGGTTGAAAAGATTTCAACAATGACAGAAATTTCACCAAAATACAGTGACATATAACTGTTATCCTCCTCAAAAAAGTTTGGAACCGCCAAAATGCTATTTTCTTTCAATTTTTGGCAGTTTCTGTGCTAGAAAATCTCCCACTATTGGTAATTTTGTCAAAGCCAAGCAAAAAGATAACTTGAGTCCATGTCTAGCTGCTTAGCCCTAATATAATTATCAGCATATTCGATTGTTTATTTCTGTTGTGTGTATGCGTCCCTGGAATTTAATACGGATTACATTATTCAGTCCAAACTCTATTTTTTGCGAGGAAAATCATTTAAAGTCTGGTTTCAAATGACAAGATCTATAGAAAGAGACTTTACTTGCAATATCTCTAAGATCCATGAAAAATGCAGACGACACCACATCCGCAGTTTTACTGAAGCGGCTCTTTAAAATACTTAAGAAACAGAATTTAACTTTGTTTGAACGGTAGAATTCTGAGATTTTGCTCACTGGGTCTTCTCAAGATATTTCGTGTCACAAAGATGTCTACTAAATGAATGTTTTGTTGGACGTCATTGTTGATACGATACGCGTTATTCAAACCCTGCCCTTTATATAGCAACCTATGCATTCAATAACAGGGCATCAAATGTTTGAAACTTCTGAGGGAGATTTATTTAATTTTTTCCACTGACAAATGTGTCCTATATGTCTTAATTTGTCCAATAAAATTCATTGTGATTTTTACACAATATGTCTAGATGCAGACCAGAAACTAACAAAAAATTAAATGGTTCCATACAAAGGATTTACTGTGACGAACCAATTTGGTGAAAATCGTTAAATGAAGAAAAAAATGGTACTTTTTTTAACTATGCATTTTTCTCCTGAAAGGTGTTTTATATTCTTTGTTACTTGCATAAATAAAAAATAGATAAGTTATTTTCCACCTAAATTGGGTAAGAAAATTGCTAACAAGAATTCATTGGTGTCTTTGCAATATACGTAAGCAGAGGTCATTTGAATTTCAGAAGCTTCTCCATGTGACAAAATCAGGTAATTGTGTACAATTTGAATTTGTGAATATACGTGTATTGATATATCTCAAGCGAATGATATTTGTTTATTAATTGATTAAGGAAGAAAGTAAGGCGAAATTTAGAGAGCATGTTTGAGAGTTTCCAGTATGCATAAATTAAATGTTAACAATCCATGCATGTAAATATGATAAATAAAATTACACATACAGAATAACTTCACAAGAGTAACATACAGAAAAAAATGTCATATCTGATACAAAAATTAAAGTTATACCTGTAACTGTTGGGCCTATTTATTTATTTTTCTCCATTCATCTCTAAGTTAATTTACTACAATCATCTCAGTCTCTCTCAATCTCTCTCTCTCTCTCTCTCTCTCTCTCTCTCTCTCTCTCTCTCTCTCTCTCTCTCTCTCTCTCTCTCTCTCTCTCTCTCTCTCTCTCTCTCTCTATCATACCATACCATACACTCTTCTCACAGGTTTACCCTAATGGACCACTCGAAATATTCACACAGTTGCGCACGTTTAAAGTTACATACTATTCGAAATAATATTTCGAATTTGGAGTTGGTGATGCTGTCAATGTAGGAGGAATTGCATAACATTGCACACGGACACACGGACGCACAGTCAGACAGAATCAATTACTCTCTTGCTTTGATCTAATAGCGTATGAACAGTGAACCTTTATTGGAAGGACAGCAAGTGAATATAAAGGACAATACATTTCACAGTGATGGTAAAAATCGTTCCAGGTCTTATTATAGAAAGATTCATGGACCCCCCCCCCCCCACATGGACCCCCCCCCCGCATGGACCCCCGCCCCCCACATGGACCACCCTCCCCCCAAACAAAAATATTGCTTTGAAACTTAAACAATTTAAAAGAATGTTAGGTGCGCAGAATCGACAATGATTGAAAGACTTTCTAAGGATACTGCATAGAAGGTCGAATGACTTTACACGTGTATTCTTTTAGAATGAAAGTTTTGTTTTGTATGGAAAAAATGAAAAGATGCATATTTTAACTTACCCATACACATAGTAAATTTTCGCAATGACCCTTGAAGACATTATAATGTTCTGACACATTAAGGTCCAAAATGTTGTAATATGCAGGGTGCCGTGTGGCTTTAAACGTTAAAACGCAATACTAGGACACCGCTTTAAAATTACTGCGGTTAATATCCAATAATTGCTAAAGATATGAGTCACATAAACGAGAAAATCAAACCCATTAACTACCCTTCATCTCCAACAGCGTTCTTCATACTGTCAGGTACTTAAATTGACATATCGTGTTCGATTTGCTTTATTCATATCTTTGATTCTTTCAGTCGATGGGCCTCTACAAGCCAACAGTGTGTTTCGATCAGTTGAATACATCCTGAATTTATGACACTGCTTTCCTCTCGTAGGAAAGTGCAAGGAAATGGGTTCCGGAGGTTGTCAAAAGACCTACTCGCAAATCGGAAATGGCTTTCAATTCTCGCTGGATGCGTGAGTTTGCCATTATTGATCATACCATACATACTCGATCAAGAATTAATAGTATACAAATCAAACAGTGCAAATATTAATTTCTAATTGTACCACCTGTTCCTGTTGGGATATAAAATGTATCGACTGGTAGAATAAAATAATAATTAACACTGTTGAGAGATAGGGAAATTTCACACGTGTTTCAGAATTTGCAGGAATGAACGAGGCTTTTGCCAAGTTCCTGCGAATACATTCTGAACCCGATGGTTTGACTTCCATATCCCTCGCCAGTGTATATGACTGACTACTTCTCTCTTATTTTTGTATTAGATTAAATGTGGTTGAGATCATAATGTTAGATAAACTACAGTGTTCCGCAATTGTAATGGATTGTAATGGACATCCTTTGGCTCAAAGGCAAGCTGATGCAAATTTTGAACCATCAGATGCACTCATGTAGGAAAGGTCAACATTCTCATTCCCATACATGTGTCATATATTCCCATGTGAGATAGCCATGTACGATATGCCTTTCCCCCAGGGATGTACCTGATGATCGGAAATTGACATCATCTTGTCTCGAATCAGGGGCTATCTGTTTCATTTGCAGTATTATGAAGTGTATCA
The DNA here is from genome assembly GCA_029931535.1 of Margaritifera margaritifera. Classification (NCBI taxonomy): domain Eukaryota; kingdom Metazoa; phylum Mollusca; class Bivalvia; order Unionida; family Margaritiferidae; genus Margaritifera; species Margaritifera margaritifera. The sequence goes on along the minus strand of JAQPZY010001523.1, from coordinate 2,370,004 downwards.
TACCATCATTATTAATTTAACTTAATGAAATCATACCGTCCAGGTTAGAAATTTGTGGGCGGGAACTCGACAGAGCCTCGTCTCTAAATCCTGACCCTCTGGTGCCTATCGCATGAAGTGAAAATGATGGATTATGTTATCCACCCTGGCAAATTGCATGACAAATATATGGGAAACAGAAAATCTGGTAACCTCTCAACAGTCATGTAGGGATCTACCTTGCAGACGACAATCCTTTGCTCTTGATCAGGATTGCCTTTGCACGTGTACTCGAAATTACATAGTTTACATAATCTTCCGTTCACACTCTACAATTCCAATTGTTTTCAATATCGGGTTTCCACATTTGCTGACAAAAGAGGGTGCAATTCTATACGTTTTCAAAGACTAAATAAAGATCGTTCAATTTTCATAACACGGCGGACAAAAACGATTACATAAAACCTTTAATGGATGTCAAAAATGCTTTGATTGTTTTAATCTCTGGATATCGTGTTATGAAAAAAAAAACAAGCGAAGTCTTTGGATTTTGTTTCCTAGAGTGGCCTTTACAAGGAAATGCTTTCTGAACTATCGGCCCTGCAAATGTTTCTGACTTCCTGTAACGAATAGGTCAAACGGTGAAGATCGAACTATGAGAAATTTGTATTCTATCGCCTCCGACAATTACGGAAACCTATAAAGGTCATGGAAAGAAAATAATAATAAAAACTCGAAATTTCAAGTTCTTCTTATTATTATTTTGCCTGATCTTAATAGGCTTCCGTAAAAAATAGATTTAACAATAAAGACATAAAATACTGAAAAATAAAGAAATAATTAGATAACTTTAACCCAAAGTCGAATATTTCTGTGAATGTGTGTATTTATTTTTATTTATTTATTTATTTAGCTAGTTACTTGCAGTGATTGTGTCATCTTCTCCTAAATGATTCGTCTACATTAGATATATTATTTACTTCACATTTCAAAGAGGTTTCAATAGACCTTTCACTTATATTTTCCGTCTTCGTTCAAAATTGTATTGCTCACTCAAGGACAGATTATGGATTCAACCTAGCTGCATTATTAAACATATCAATATTGGTATTAAATAATTCAGATTTCCGATATCATGTACATTTCAATTTGAAAAATATTTGAGTGTCCTTTCTGAAACAAATATCCTCAATCTTTCATTGCGTTTAAAGTCATAAATTACTAAATGAATCAAGACTATGAGAAAATATCGAAGACGAGTATAATAATAATAATAATAATAATAATAATAATAATATTATTATTATTATTATTATTATTATTATTATTATTATTATTTGAATGCAAGGAAATTAACACTATTAAATCGTATAACTATATGAAACCTAGTATTTATAAATGTTGAATCAATGATTTCGATCAATGTAATACAACCCAAACATTGTACAAATGTATTTGTCTGATACTTGATACGTAATTGGATTCATATCCAAAATATATTCAAACGTATGCATTTCGCCTAGAATCCGCCTGAAACATTGTTATTTGTGTGTTTAATTGGTGTATTTTTCCTTGTTTTGATTCACCATGTCTCGTATGATTATTTCGCTAATACCACATGTTATGAAATCTGAAAGAAATATATTTGTTTGCTTGACTGACTGATTAATTGACAGATTCCAGATCTTCAGCAGTTTTTTTTCTTTAGTTCTATTCACTCTGAAGTAGTGAGAAAAACAAGTATTCTCAGGTACTTCAATAAAATGAATTTCTGCTTTATTAGAAAAAATGTAACAATTATATTGAGATGTATGTTTTAATTCTCGTGATCTTTAGAATGTAGGAGTAATTTGTATATAATGCCCGCCGATATCAGAACAACGTAGTGTTATGGCAGATTAGGGTCCCCGTTCATTATTCTCACGATTTACTCATCCTCATCCCAGGTCCGCCGAGTGGGGGTGAAAGTGGGGGTGGAGAGGCAATTTCCCATGGACCCGGCGATTTCAAGGGGCCCGCTGTCAACTCAGTTATAAAAAATAAATTAATCTTTATTGCACTTAATTATTATATCATGCAATCTTCTACGGAAGGAAAACAAGATGATGACGATGATATACAAAAAATTAAACTAGTTTTGGGGCCCATTACTGCTCTGCCCAGGGGCCCAGAATTTCTGTCGGCGGGCCTGCCTCATCCCCATCATCATATTATTATCTTTTTCCTCATAAGAAGATTGAAACTGCACAAGTATTAAAAAAGAAATAAAATCTCTCTCTCTCTCTCTCTCTCTCTCTCTCTCTCTCTCTCTCTCTCTATATATATATATATATATATATATATATATATATATATATATATATATATATATATATATATATATATATATATATATATATAATTACGTTCGGATTATTTTTTTATCAGAATCCCCAATAAACAAGTCCACCTTACTTACTGAGATGGACTCAGATATGAAGGATTTTGACTTTATGATTTGAGAGATGACTACAACAGACTTGTTCTTGTACTGTCATCTTCTGAAAGAAAATCATCACCTGTTGTAAGGAATGCATTACATATACCAGTATTATATAATTCCAAATTTATATATATATATATATATATATATATATATATATATATATATATATATATATATATATATATATATACATATATGCACACGAATAAATAATGTTATCATACAGGTTAGAGAATTTGCCTGTAAGCACCAATCCTATACCAACCATCTCGACCATGCACTCATCACCAAAAATGTATGCTATAAAGTCGGTAGTATAGGCATTCGTGCGTAGCAGACATACCGGCATGTCGACCCAGTAATTAATTCTCATCTAAGTTCACAGTCCATCTGGATTAGGCAAGGCGGTGGGTGCCGTAACCCGCGGATCCGGGTTCGAATCTCCGTAGAGTACGAATTAAAATTCTCTAACCTGTATGATAATAGTATTTATTAGTATTTAAAAATTATGTTAATGTTATCAAGCATTCTCCTGTATAATCCAGGGATAGCACTTTCCGCTCTGTTTGGTGTATATTTGTAATTCTCTCTCTCTCTCTCTCTCTCTCTCTCTCTCTCTCTCTCTCTCTCTCTCTCTCTCTATATATATATATATATATATATATATATATATATATATATATATATATGACAATGTTAATGGTTTTAAAAGATATTAAACATTTTAATGGCACTTTAATGAGAATCAACTGAATGTAAAGTTTTGATCCAAGAAATTATGGCTTGTTTTTATCCTGAATAACTTTTTATGGTTCTTCTTGAAGAATACGTTTCAGAATTATCTCCCTTAGACTACTTTCTGTACAAATCCAAATCGGTCGTTCTGTAATAAATTTTGGTATCCATTAGATGCTATCATACGGTCTTACAGCATACAGTTTTCCAAGAAACTGGGATTTTTTTTCTCTCTGTACTTTAGTTTGGGAGTTGGTTCTGTGCAAAACTACAGTCGAACCAGTGTTAAAGACCACCTCTTTTAAAAGACCACCTGTCTTAGGAGACCATATAATTTAATTTTATATTTGACACTACAAAACCTGTATTAAATACCAGCTGTCTTCAGAGACTCTTTTAATGGATTCATATAGCTAGTGTGTTAAGACACGTTCCACTTTATGTGTAATTTCTCGTGCGATGTTGGAGATAACAGTTTAACCTTAAGAGAGACAGAAACATCTTCTCATCGCAAGGGAATGCAGTATTTTTCATTCCAAGACCCTGTGATGTAGATAACAGTAGTATTGTGTTGCCATCCCTAATTTCGCAAACATATCCCAGTGAACATCAGAGCTCTCATATTTCGATTAGCGAGTAATCTCTATCTATCTATGTACTGTGTCTATCTATCTATCTATTTATCTATCTGTTTATCTGTCTGTCTATCTATCTATTTATTTATCTATCTATCTGTCTATCTATTTATCTTTCTATCTATCTATCTATCTATCTATCTATCTATCTATCTATCTATCTATCTATCTATCTATCTATCTGTCTGTCTGTCTATCTATCTATCAATTTATCTATCTATCTATCTCTCTTTCTATCTATCTATCTATCTATCTATCTATCTATCTATCTGTCTGTCTGTATGTCTGTCTATCTATCTATCTATCTATCTATCTATCTATCTATCTATCTATCTATCTATCTATCTATCTATCTATCTATCTATCTTAATGTACACTCTGAAAATAAAGTTCTAGAGAACGTATTTAAATCAGGGAAGTGTATGGGTTTCGATTACGTACCTATTTCCTTTGATTTTTCAGCGTGAAATTGAATCGTGAAAAATATACTTCCCTAAATATATGATTCGCAAGGATTTCGTTAAGGCGTGCATCGCACACAAATTTCATGTGTCATCCCGATTATAATTTCGTTACAGTATATATGCATGTTTTTGCGAAGTACACGTACATTTTTTTCTTACTTTAAATATATTTAGTCAAACTGAAAAGCATAGGTATCTGTCTGATATTGTCTTACTCTTGTTTTTTTTCTTCTTATATAATTGTATACTGAAAATTCGGAAAACTTATTTTCTTTAAAAAAAATAATCTGGAAATTATCTGGAATGGCGATAAATAGCGTATCGAAATCCAAAGTGTTGATATCGAAACATGTTGGAATCAATGGTTCCATCAGCTCAATATCCTGTATTAGTAATTGATTATATTTTTTCCCAGGTAAAACGCGCGGCAAATTGCGAACAGTTTTGACCAGACACTGTATTCTCAAAATGTTTTGAGCAAGAAACATTTTGCGCGCGTTGCAATTTTTGCGCTCGTTGTACATGGACACATACGGTAAATATAATCAATCGCAAATACAAGCTGATGAGATGATGGAACCAATGATCCAAACATGTTTTCGATATCAACAATTTGGATTTCACTACACACTTGATCTGACCTCGCATAATCCTCAGGCAGATCAGGATCTTCTCATTTGCATGAAACCATAAGAAAGGCGAGCAGCGTAGAGCTAAAATCTGACGACCCATCATGCAACGGCAAATCTGGCTGTATGCTGTTCACCATATTTAGCGCCCTATACACGGGCAAATACGGTATTTAAGTTTCAGTTGTATACAGATAATACGGTAATCTTTAAAAGTAATAAACCATTGATTAGTCTTTTAAAGTGTCACCGCACCTTAACCAAAAACAGTCTAATTCAAAACTCAATGTGCAGTGCATTATGATGAAAATCTTAGCTGAATATGGAGAATATCCTTCCCTTTAAAGAAACAAAAAGAAAAAATTCAAACTTGTTTTAGAAAAGCTATCTGTCTCTTCTGAAATCCCATGACTTAAAAATCTGGTATTGTTTGCTTTGCAGTTCTTTGTTGGATAAAACAAAGACTAAAGACAAATATCATTTTGCCAGGGTGGGGTTAGGCGGAGAAACTATGCAATGTAGTGTGTGTGTGTGTGTGTGTGTGTGTGTGTGTGTGTGTGTGTGTGTGTGTGTGTGTGTGTGGATCGGTTGCTTGGTTTCTAAGGCACCTTCAACACAGTTTTGGCTACACCATGCCGAGAAAAATGGGAGCTAATGCCTTTCCCAAAGACACAATGAAGCAGTCACTCAGGTCTGGGCTGTGCCTGTATCGAACCCGCGACCTTTGGATTACGAGTACGATGCTCTACAAGGTTCTACACGGCCTAGACTTGGCAAAAATTATGAGAAACCCATCCATTTACATATGCATGCGAGAGAGTTTTAATGTAAAACTAATCGGCTTTGGGTATGTGTGATATTATGAGTTGCTTTCACTATTGCCAGAATATAGCAAACGCAGTTAAGTTATATAGGTGCAGTGGCGGCGCGAGGGTTCATGGCGCCCGAGGGCAATGTTCTTTAGTGGCACCCCTACCGAGGCGCCCAGGGGAATTGTTCTTTAATAGCGCCCCTACCTTGCCACAGATAACAGTTTTTATGTCAGTTGACAACCTCCATCCTCCCCCCGCCTCCATCTAAGCCCACGTTACACTAAGGTGAGGTGAAATACTATGAAAATTCTATCTGGGGAAAAAGAAAAAAAGTCCCGACGGCGCCCCCATTCTCTTGGCGCTCAGGGGTAATTTACCCCCTTCCCCGACCCCCACCATCGCGCTGCCACTGTATAGTTGAAAATAAATGCCTTTGTTTCTTTTGAAGGCTTTTTTTTCTCAAAGGTTTATCTTTAAGTTCTGTCAATAACTATCCAACATGTGACATCCCATTCTGTGGGGCAAAATCTCACGGTATTTGAGGTAGCCTTGCACTGTGAAAGTCATTTCTTAGGAAAAAGATGCAAACCTAAGTCAAAACCAACTGAACCCACCTGGTAAGTACAGCTTGAGTTATGCAGACCTAACCAGTAGATAAACAAAATCAGGCTCAATATTATCATTATGGTCAACGGAAAGTTAGTAACTTGTACTGGTAAAGGTGAACGCAAAAATAAAACAAAAACTAATACGGTTGAATTTCAAATCAAATCAGGTCAAAATAAACTAATAAAAATTACTGTAACTGAATATTTGGTCAGATCTCACACAGTTGAGCCTGGAAAACATTACATTTTGGTAATTGTTGAAATGTACTAATACAATATATATATGTGTATAATACATAGATGTTTACAAATAAATAGGGATAGAGTATCTGTCTAAAGCATCAATTCATTTCACTTGATTGAACACACGTGAGTACTTAGCTGAATGTGATTTACTTCTATTGAATTTAATTCCAGTTCATTTCCTCTGTGGAAGGATCCAGGAGTTAATCTAAGTACTGCATAAAATACTTATTCTGGTCTGTTTACGGTAAAGTCATTCACAGAGACAAAGTAAGGAATACACAATGTTGGTCGACCGGTAATACCTTCCATTCCTTTCATATAGTCTGCTTATCTCATTACTTAACGGAAATATAGAAAAACCAATAGATTTCAACCTCAAAGAGATTTCGGAAAATCTTTTTACATGCAAATCACCATCCCTTCCCGGTAAAATCCTTTCTTAAGCGCAAAAGTATTATTTTGCAATCTTTCACTCAGTGATAGCTGAATGACTGGGATTTAATTAACTACGGAGGACAGCACTTTGCCATTTCGACGTCGTTGGCACCGATTTAAGTTCTATGCAAATAGGCATTTTACAGTTACCGACACAATACACAACCATTATTGACTTTTTAAGATATGGAATAAAACAAGCCGAAAGACCAATTGATCAATCCCTGCTGTCGGTATTAAGTTAACAGTCAAAGGAAACGAAATGGATTATTCATGTAGCTAAGGGTTAGTGATGTGGAAGCGATCCTGCAAACCGGAAGTTGGGTGTAGAGTGAGTTGCAGTAATGTATTCCGACGTTTTTTACCGCTGTTTATCTGAGAGGTTTTCGTTTTCAAAGCACGCAACCATGTTTGATGACTTTTGATATGCCGGGGTAACTCTTCAGTCATATTCGCGATCACTTCCGGTATCGAACGTGTCACCATGGTGATGCGTGCTCTTTTGAATTTAATGGAAGTTTATTGTTGACAGAAATTAAGTTCTGTAATTGTAAAACAGTGAACTGTGCTTCCTTAGTTTCATTCACAGTAGCTTCTGATCTCTTGTATTAATATGTTACCAGGATATCCCGCTCGGGAAAAAGGATTTTCCGATCTTTCCTCAGACACCCTAACTATTCCGGCATATTGGGGCTATCAAGGGTGAAACCAGTTTTCTTCTGCAGAACAAATCATTGTGATCTGAACAGAAAGCATATTTTTATTTTGACAGATCGAAAGAAAATGTATTGACCAGAACGGTTTATGATTCATTCCATCACATAAAAAAAGGGTTTAAAACCATGCTAGTATGTTTGTTTGTTTGTCTTTTTCTTAATTGTATTTCTCCTCTTGCAAAACATATGCAGTGCAAACAAAATACAATAATTTTCTCCATTGACTGAAACTTTACTTGTTCATTCTGATCCAGAAGGTTTTTCGACGAATAGCAGACCAAATATGTTCATATATCTATTCAATGTTTCATTTACTTTTATACCCTTTGTTTGCCTGCTTCTAAACTGATAAATTTCTCATTGTATCACCCATTTTCATTCATGATTCCAACACAGCTTTGTAAACTTTGCGATAAATTTCTTAATGTGCGCGTATACAATTTATAATTAAAATGTATAGATTTATGAACACCGCTGTTTTTTCGGCCTCACCTGTGTCTGTGAAATCATTATCAGTGTGATAATTGAGAACAATGCACTGAGGACTTTTAAAAAAAAGTAGTTATACAACTTCAGATAGTTCTGAGATTTCACTATGATACCAACTGAACGAACTATTTGTTTAAGAACAGAGCAGACCTTGGACACAAATTTCCTCAGGCCACTTGCAGGTGGCATAAGATAACAGATTTGTAATGTTTCCATTAAAATGTGACTGGTAATAATAGGCATACACTTCTGTAAGGACAATCACCCAATATCAAACCCAAAATCACCGTAGTACATCTATATCAAGCATCCTTAATAACTATTTTTGAGGGATTTACATATCAAGGGTAAATAGTTAGGTGAATAAATAGAAGAAAATATTTTAAACAGATCTGTTTAGGTCTTGATTAAGAGTTTTCATTTTACAATCAGGATAAGAACAACGTATCATCTTATATGCTCTCATTTCTTCAAATAGAATGCAGTTAGTTGATATCCAGCATTTTTTTCTCAGTGAAAATTGTCATGGGCAGTTAAAACTACCCTTTAGCAGACGATTTCATCCGTTGGCCACATTGGGTTATAACTCATTGATTTTACTACTGATTATAAAGGGTGTATGACAATTGAAATATTTTTTAATCTCAAGAAATCGCTGAAAAGAAAGAGCAGAAAACTAGCTTGCTGACAGTACCGATATTAGCAACTTGTGTTTTAATTAAGTCATTAAAAATAGTTTATTTTTGGTTACCTTAAGCAGGACCAGCTCAAACAACAACCGAGTCCTGATTTCGTGTGCAAGTGAGCTTACTGAAAAGGTATATATGCAGAGTATCGGAACCTGTGCGTCTGTGTCATTTTTATTCGGTAAATCTGTGCGTCTGTGTCATTTTTATTCGGTAAATCTGTGCGTCCACGGCTAATACGTGCGACTGATTTTGTCTTTTTTCGGTACATTGTGCGCCTGACTTGTCTTATTTCCGTTAATTATGTGATATTAGTTCTCGTTTCTTTTCCTACAGACTGTCATTAACACAGGAAACAAAATCGTACAGATCAACTGGAAATAAGAGAATCCAGGCGTACGGACTCCGATACTGTGTTCTGAGGTTTCCTTTAGGTCGCAAAATAAGAAATCAATTTGTAATTTAGCTAAATATATGTATGAAGCATACAAGTTTAAAAGAAATACTCAAGACACAAGGACGTATTTTTCGTTCAAAATTAAAAAACAAAACAAAAACACACTGCTCTAATAGCTCTTGTATTTAACATTTACAATTTAGTTTAAATTATCATATGTATGTATCACAAATTTGTGACTCGTATTTTTCATGTACACCAAAATCGCTAACAAATATATTAATACAAGAAGCATTGTATGCTTTTGTTTCTATATATTGTTCCGTTCCTGACTCTGTCGCCTTTGATATTTACATTTGCTGTCAAGGATCTTATGGAATTAATGGTTTAATTGACGATTAGGTAAGTCCGCACGAAATGACATGGAACGTAAATCAACAGGTTACGAGTCCACACGAAATGACATGGAACGTAAATCAACAGGTTACGAAGTAATTTAAGTTCAGATATGAAAAAAAATTCTTTATGTGGTGTAGAAAACGGTCGCTGCAAAACATAACTCTCTCCCTCCTTTGCGATTTGTATTTATTTGTTTATTTTTGACACAAAGGAGTAAGTTGAGTCAGACACGTTATTTTCATTTGGACCACTTCGGAACATTTATCGCATTTGTTGATGGAGATAGTTGAATGTGGGCAAGGCACAGGGTCGAGTTCTTTGCTCTACAACTCTAACAATGTAGACAAAGAAAGTTGACATTCATATACATGTCTTTCACCTACTTGGATTGATACAGAATATGATCACTGTTACGAAAACTACGTGTTGTCTGCAGACAGCTGATGAAAATAGTTGAGTGTTGGGGAAATGTACTTTAAACAGCACAAAGTACACTAACTTTGACTGTCCTTGAAATACAGAAATGATTTTTCACAGTGTATGCATTACTATTTTGTGAAATTGCACTTATATAATTTTTAAAATATATATAATTTTAAAAAAAAACTAAATGAAGTTATCGGCTCTTTTGTTATAATTTACCTCTGATGTTCATAAAGTTAAAATAGCCATGCAGAGCTAGGAATCTTCTATGAGATGAACATCAGTAGCCATGCAGAGCTAGGAATCTTCTATGAGATGAACATCAGTAGAGATGCAGAGCTAGGAATCTTCTATGAGATGAACATCAGTAGAGATGCAGAGCTAGGAATCTTCTATGAGATGAACATCAGCAACCTTGCAGAGCTAGGAATCTTCTATGAGATGAACATCAGTAGTAAGTACTAGCTGTGTACTCTCAAACCAAAATCAATACCATCATTTATATATCAAAATAAAGAAAATTGAAGGTTCTTTAAACCTACCCTAGGATATAACCATTTCTCTTTTCATAACATGGATTACCGGTGGATAATATCAGCGGGATACCTTTCTTTAACCGTGTACATAAATGCGTAACTCGAGAGCGGAACCTTAATTTTCAAAACGTAAAATGCCTTGCCCAATGAGACTTTTAAAAAAAAACATTCTTAATTTTTGTATTTTGTTTAGTGTGAATCTTAGACACACTCGGAACTCAAGGTCTTTCGCTTGCTGGAAAGAAAGGAGATTACTTCAGTGATTCAGCAAGATTCCCCCCCCCCCCCCAATTATTTTGAAGAAAAAAAATCAAGATACAGTGTATCTTTTCTTTTCTGGGATGGAAATCACCATTAAACAGACAAAAGAAAGATAATGTACAAATATTTAAAAATATAATTCGTCGGTTTTCTCCTAAATTGCTTGAATGTATTTAGACTGAGTAACTTAAAACATGTCAGTTTCAAAATTTTCGGTTTCTTTTGAAATTGTTTAACCTTTAATGTCTCAAAATTAGACCAAATTTGCCAAAATAACATCGTTGATTTATCTTTCTGTAAATTCAGAGTAACTGTACGTTTAATGTTATTAATCTTTATCAAATTTCAGAAACATAGTACCTGCATTGGGTAACAGCGTTGCACACTGGGAGGCCCTTGCTCCGCTGGAAAATAGAGTTATTTTCGATAATCAATTCGAAACTCGCAACCTGTAACCTTACCTTATTAGCTTTTCTCCTATGGCAGGTCAGTAACAGAACACTGTGTACCAAAGAGATACGGTTACCTCCAATTGTGCTGTACTTGTTGCTTTTTTTGTCTTTTCTTTTTTTTTCCAGATAAAACACCTGGATCGACCAGAGCCATTCTATAACGGCATATTTTTTCCAGGTAAAACACCTGGATCGACCAGAGCCATTCTATAAGGGCATACATGAGCGATGAGTTAATTTCCTATCACTAGTGGAGAAGGGCCTGCCTTTAGCTGGTACAACAGTTGTGCGAGCCAATAAAAAAAGGATGGTGAAAACTAGATTTCTAGTGACTCACTTGAATATATTACACACTATATCACTTAACAAGACATAATAATCTGAAAATCTTTTTTTTATTTTCTAGTAAATTGCTAAGAGTACTATTTTAAAATCTCAAACATTACTTGCTAATATAACGTTGTTGATTTACCTGATTGGAACTGCGGATGCTTTGGTTTACTTTTGTGGGAGTTTAATGCCATTTTTCAGCACATGATATTTGGTGGAGGAAGAACCCGGGAAGAACCACCGACCCACGGGAAGCTACTAGCAAGCTTTCTCACATATCCACGTTGGTCGAGCCGAGACTCGAGTCCATGCGGACAGAGGTGACATATGAGTAATCTGTCAAGGCGAGCACCTTAGACGACGAGGGGCCCCCAACTGATTCGATGTTTCATAACGAAGCTTCATAATAATATTTCAGCAGAACAGAACCTGCATCGCATGGGTGGGGGTGGGAAATGACAGACATTACCTTTTGAGAATATATGATTTTTTACGCACTAAACCTAAGATATTTTGGACAGAATACAGTTTAATTTTTATTTATTTTTTAAATTTATATACTTGCACATTAATTACTTGGTGATTAACTCTGTTTTATTTCAGATGTAATTCATTAATTTTTACTATGTATACATTCTATGAAGCACTGGGTTTCAACATTAAGTGATCCAATATTCAAAAGAAAAGTGTGCGATATTGCAAGGGTGTGCGATATTACGAGGGTGATGAGAACACGGTGAACGTGCGTCAGAATGGTAACCTGTGTATGGCTCAATTGTTGCCTCATATCGCTTAGAAATGCTTTTTTTGATTGAAAAAAGAGCAGAAATAATAGCCTTAAAGTAACTATATGAAATATAGTAAACAATGATAGATCTCAAACCCAAAAGTTGTCAACTGATGCTTATCTTTTTAAGTAAATAAATAAATAATTAAACATTTAAAATTTAAGAAATAAGAAATAGTGATACTTAGGTGAGACCTGTATTCACACAAAATTACTTTAGAGGACAAAAAAACAACAACAAAAAAGAATTATTTTCATGCTTCACCACGACATTTCTTTTAATTTCTTGATGAAATCTTTGTCTTATATTTTCATCATTATTAACTTTAGAACTTCAGCAATGTCGAGTTTCATTTGTAAAGCGACGCCTAACGCGATAGTGTAGCATGACCGACACCAAATACTACCCTGATCTGCATATTGCTGTATATGTTTCAACTTTCATCAATAATGCCAATCTGTAGCCTGTTCTACTGTTCTGTAAACTGTCCGTTTATTTACTTCGGCGTGTGCTTCTTCGTCTGACGGAGTCTTTATTACGTTTCTTATTCCGATTAAGTGCATTCTTTGGTCCATTACACGTGCATCTTCCACTTTGTATATGTGCTTATGACAATAAAATCGACAACATTAAGATGGGATGCACGGGCGTAGCATCACTTTTGACTGAACTATAGATTTGTCTTGTTCGCACTACATCAGTATCTTGCGAACTAAACGCGATCATCCTATTGTTCCTAGGAATCGTGCCTGACACACGACTACTCTCTCTTAGCACCCTAATTCTGGATTTAAAATCGGATTTATGAGGTCCGGCACGCGCAGTAGTACAAAGACCCTAATGGTATCTGTTGGTTATAGGTAGATGCGATTATTAGAGGACTGCGGTCCAATTTCACTCTGTGCTTTTTGCAAAAGAGACTTGGGACAAACAGAGAGAAAAACAGGTGCCGTAGATATTAATTGCTTTTGAATTTAGAAATCCAATATATTAGGTCGCTCGTCCACTCATCGCAAACTGTCATCAGGGCGTGAGTTTTGACCGCTGGACAAAAAACCTAAAAAGCGAGATTTCGTGTAATTATAGGATGCTAACAGTCGTCGCTAATTCAACAATGATGCCAGGAGATAAAAAATGGTCATTGGAAGATGGGGTTACCATTTGTCATGAGTTGTTTATGTGGAACTTTGATCTATGTATGACTGTTTAATAGCTATATAAAAGTACCCCCTCCCCTTCCCCACCCACCCTCTCTGTTTCTATTTTAGACATAATACCCAGATATGTATTGGAATTATTATGCTGTGTGCTTCTTTTCTGCAAAATAAAAATTGGGCAGTGTGTATCAAACGACCAACTTTGATCAGCATTTAAATAGCCGGATGACATACATTTTTTAAAAATTATTTTATATCGCGATATCTTTTTTATGTTTGTATCATTTTCTCGGAGATTTGTCATAGTAGAATCTGTTCGATTATGTCGTCTGTTTTTATTAATCATTAACACTTGTGCCATAATCTTTTATCATTTAATGAGCCGCGGGGGCATACCTTACTCCAATTGCCTTGGCATGATATAACCTTGCATGTGTTGATGTGCTGTCCTTTTATTTAGCTAAAGAGGCTGTCTTTGTTCACGATAATTATGTGTGTGAGTGTGTAATGTCGTACAACTTTGTTCCAAACATGTTTTCCCAGTATGTTGCTGAGATTTTAGTATGATCCATCCGAATGGGTAATTTCGTATAATAAATAGAGAATATCTACATTTGTTTAGTAGATATAAGGAAATATTTCACTCGTGAGGTGGAAACAAATTATATTGTCACGAGCGGCAAAACGTAGATTGTATTGTTATTATATATTTTTGGAGGCAGAACCGTCGACTTGCATAGATTTTTTTTCCATTCAATTTATCTCCATCATATAATAATTCAAACTCTGTATTTTATCAAATCATTGACAGTTTTCATACGAAAATCAAATGATTTTTATTTTCGTTAACACTTTTCTTGCGCAGATCGTCACAGTGAACATTGTTGGCAGTTGCGGCATGAGGGGGGGGGGGGGGGGGTAAATTGCCTCTGGGCGCCAGGCGAAGGGGGCGCCTTCAGGAACTTTTTCCTTTTTTTTCCAGCTAAAATTTTCATACTATTTCACCTCACCTTAGTGTAATGGGGGCTTAGATTGGGGGGGGGGGGGGATGAAGGTTGGCAACTTACATAAAAACTTTTCTCTGTGGCAAGGTAGTGGCGCCACTAAAGAACATTGTCCCCGGGCGCCTCGAACCCTCAAGCCTCCACTGATTGTTGAGGTGGGTGGTAGAATCATTACAGAGCGGTCGGTTTCAACAGACTTAAGAGCGTAACGGCTTTAAACTAAACATTTACAGATTGCGAGTTTACCTAATAGGATTTTGCTTCTTTATTTTTGTTATTTCTGAAGTCAAGCGTGAATTTTGTGGCCGTGGCAAGCTTGCAGTCTGGTTCGGTAACAGACACTGCATCCAAATTTCGATATTCAGTTAATTTCGGTTGCAATCAACACTCATTTATTTCCGATTACTCCATGAGTTTTAAACATAATTGCGAGAGTAATGGCAGTTATAATCATTCATTTAATAATGTGCAGTATTATATTTAATCCAGAGTTTTTCCCTTAAAAACTGCTAACTTTTGTCGCAGAGTGTAATTGCAACAGGTATGGGTGTGACTTAATAGCGAATAAAAACCGGTAATGCAAATTCTATTAATGCTAATTACACAATTCACGTGGAAAACTATTTTAAATAAGTTAATACTTGAAATCTACTTACTGCTGTTTGGAGTTTGTTTTAGACATTTTTGAGGGCACCTCCTTGGTTATATAAATATATCAGTGTTGTCATTTTTTAAATATGTTCAGATATGTCAGCAATTTTATGATTGCTTTGCTAGATATATCTAACTACAATGAGAGAGAGAGAGAGAGAGAGAGAGAGAGAGAGAGAGAGAGAGAGAGAGAGAGAGAGAGAGAGAGAGAGAGGAAGAAAGGGGGTGGAGAAGAAGAAATCACAATCATTAAAATCTGTTGTTTAACGATGTTATGCTCTGAAGTCTGTTGGACCGTTCTGTCATATTTCTAAAAAACTCCACCCCGTCAATGTTCACTGTATCAATCCGCGCAAGAAATGTGTTACCCAACATACAAATCTCTTCATTTTCATATGAAAACAGTCATTAATTTGACAAAATATACAATTTGGGGCATTATGTGTAAAATCTAAATTTGTAAAAATGTCACTGTCCTAAAATTATTGTAAAAATTCGAAACTTCTTTTTATCGATATAGTAATGCAGCCGTCAATCGCATTGACACAGAACGGAGAAACAAATCCATCCAAATCGAAGATTTTTGCCTTAAAGATATATAATAGAAAGAAAATCTACGTTTTTTGAGTAGATATAAGGAAATATTTCACTCATGATAATACAATGTTTCCACTTCACTCGTGAAATATTTTCTTATCTCTACTACAAGAACGTAGATGGCCTTTATATATGATAAGTTTCATAAAATGAGAACAAAAATCCTTTTTAGAGCAAGAAAAAAAACTTTTGATAGCAATCAAACCTCAAAAGTTCCGGTGTTTTTCAAAACTGGTCACTTTCGTTTAGGCATCATAGGATTTCGGACTACATGGAAGAAATACTTACCTCCGAAATTGAAGCGCTTGACAACGCGCAAGGACTACCCACCTCCGAAACTGAAGAGTTTGACAATGGAAGTGCTCCAATGAGCATGGTCAATTTTACGTTTTACAAAAACACATGTTTAAAAAATTTTACGAAGAATTTTACTTAGTTCAAATTACAATGAAGACGTATATTAGACTGACCTTAGCAAGTCATTGCAACAAACAAAGTAAAGGGGTCAAGCCTATGGGACTATTTTGTTAGACGCTTAACATACACATGTGTCCACCGTGCTGTTCGGCGTAGGGATAATATACAACAATTGTATAGTGAATCGCCAGATAGCAGATGCGCTTACTTAGAGGCCATGGGTGCAGAATGGACAGCAATCTCTTTTTAGGTTAGAAAAGTATTCCTCTTTAATAATAAGAGTACCCAAGGGGGGTAAATCTTGCTGAGTAAAAAAAAAACAAAAAAAAAAACAAAACAACAATATAGCCGTAATAGTTCCATTCTTCATGCGAGAATGAGATATATATAGTTTAGGCTTTGAGTGTAAGAAGTGCATGCGTGAGGTTAAAGATTCGTCATTCTATGCACGTGATGGGTAATATTCAGTTATCACCCTGAATAAATAATTGCGTATCGCCCCTATAGTCAAAATGTGCCACCAAGTCGCTGATTTTATGGCTACATTCAGTTATTTATTTATTTGTTTATTTCGGTCATCAAAATCAGAAAGAGTATACTATCTATGAGGTATATTAGTATATTAGTATTATTAGTATATTAGTATTATTAGTATAAAGAAACAAAATTATCGATGAATTCGTTTACTTCAACATTTTAGAAAAAAAAACTCCAACTTTCATTTATTTGTCCTCCTTGCAGACACAAGGTTGCATTTTCCCTCAGAAAAAAGAGTTGTGGTAGTTCAGTGCTGTGGTGTGTCCTTAAACAAGACACTTTACTCTCATTGCACAATAAAATCTAACTAAAGTTTAACTAAAGAAAACAAAGGCAAAATAATTTTTAAAAAGCGGGCTTAGCCCAACCGAACTAAAACTGTTGTTGAGCGTCCCTGATGCACACCAAGGAAATGGTCATGTTTAGGTCAGTGATTATAATTGCGTCTTTCTTTCTTTGTTTTCTTTAATATAGAAGAACATAAGATAAGCAATCTATTCCCTCGTTAACAGCATCAATCAATTGAATCAGAATTGACATGAATCTAACATAGGTAATAGACTTTGTGAAGGAAAAGCTCAAAGCCTCGGTTTAACAGGCTGATATATCTGTATATTACTTCCGGTCGGGTTAATGGAGTCACGTGTTGCTCTCATTAGTTCATGCTAAAGACGCTCTGATAGGAAAGTAGTCGCCTTCAGTTAGATTGTCTGCATAGATACATGCTCTCGATTAACCTTAATGGAATGTGCCCGATTCACACTTCAAGCTTGCCTAATCTTCGTTCACAATCGGAGAACCCTAGAAAACTCAACCTCAGTTAATAGAACCCACTCACATACTGTTCCTCCAGATCTTCGAGGTCAATCCTACTGATCATACCTCGAATGTATGCCGAGTGTTGCCATTCGGACCACCTCGGCTATTTACGAAACAAGGATTGACAGAGGAGTTGCTAATGCATCGAGCTATTGTTTCATTCGCAACTTCTTGGTCAATCCTACAGTTAATCCAATTGTAGAAATAGTCGAGATCGTCTGAATAGATTGCGGTTTCTTTTTTGCAAAGATATTTCCAGCGAACAAAATGTATGATTTTTCTGTAAATTAGTGCGCCGACATACGTCTTCGGCATTTTATTTTGTCTCGCAGAAATAGCCGAAGACGTTCCGATTGCCAGATGACGTGTGAGTACTATCGACTCTTTCGTTCCATATTTAAGAAATTTTGCTCGCAAACAAAGCCGTCTAAAGTAAGAACCAGTCCACAACAATTTTAGAAATGCCATACCATACTCAACCCATCTAGTTACAGGCGATAGTGATGAATGAGTTTCATTACTCGTAGTGTGTGGATACTTTGTACAGATAGTTTCCACTTAGTCTAATTCTTGGTGCAAATAGAGCATATTTCTGATCTTTTGATACTGATTTCCGAGTCTACAGCCACGATTACACAAAGAAGAAAAGTCATCTGTGCAGTGGCGGTGCGAGGGGTTGCCCCGGGGGCAACGTTTTTAGTGGCGCTCATACCGAGGCGATCGAAGGCAATGTTCTTTAGTGGCGCACCTACTTTGCCACAGAGAACAGTTTTTATGGTAGTTACCAACCTCCATCCTACCCTCCCCCAGCTACAAAAAAAACTCCCGACCGCGCCCCCCTCGCCTGACGCCCTGGGGCAATTGCCACCCCCCCCCCAAACACACACCATCTTCTCCTCGCGTCGCCACTGCCTCTGTGATAGGTTGATACAAAATCTCAAGTTATAGCTGTATACTCAAAAGTTTTAAAATATCCAGGCCAGAATACAATTAATACCAAAGTATTGTATCCGCTTTGGACGTTTCATCCAAATGTATGGTAACACTATATTAACTGAGTCATTAAGCTGCAACATGAACTGTTGTGGCAAATAATAATAATAATATTAATAATAATAATAATAATAGTCATAATCATAATAATAGGAGCAAAAATGAGACAGTCAGTCACCTGGTCAGCGAGTGTAGAAGATGGCCTAGTGCGAGTACACAAATTGGCACTTCAAACTAGCCCTATTGGTACACTAGTACCTATCTAGGGATTGGGGTACACAAACAAGTGATGCGCCCACAAGGCAGAAAAAGCGGTTGAAGACAGCAAGGCCAAATCCTGTGTGTTTTCAACATCCACACCGGCTACAGGCTACAGTACAGGAGGCCATACATGGACAAGAAAAGGAACCTTACCTAGTTCATAGATATAGCAGTATTAGAGGACTCCCACGAAAGTAACAAAGTAATGTGATATGACCAGAACAGGGGCAGATCGGGGATGGGGGGTGGGGTGGGGACGAAACAACAGCAACGTTTCCTCGGGTAAGTTTTCTTTACAGTTAGATGGTTAAAATTAATCCCTGGAAACACATAAAATGCAGGAGCTTCCGGGGGGTTTGCCTACTAGGCCCCCGCAGGGGATTCCTTACCACAGAAACATCGTCTACTGGTTTACGGACCCCACCACTCACCATAACGATATTTCTGCAGAAAGTTTCGGAAGATCTGGAAGACGCAGACAGTGATCGTACCAGTCGTGGTGAGAGCACTAGGAGTAATACCACACAAATTAGGAGACAGCCTAAGGAGGCTAGTGCACTAAAGCAATTCTTGCTATGGCAAGCGGCATTCCAAGAACAACAGGGGTATTGCGAAATCTCGTTGAGATCCCAGGGAAGTCTCCCAATCTTCGGTGAAACAGACCAGACAAAAGAATAACATCAAGAGGATGTGGAATAAATAAATAAATAAATAAATAAATAAATAAAAAAATAAATAACTAAATAAATAAATAAAACTACTACTGTCTTTGTTTCTGCTTTTTCATGAAGATTAACTTTCCATTCATGAATGTTACTTGAATTCACTGTCAGCCTCTAAGCTTTTGGGTTCAGGTTCCGAAAAGGTAGCTTGCCTTAAAAATTCAGAACGTTAAACTCAATTATAATTATTCCAAAATGTCGCATAAACTGAATTTAAGATATGTTGTTGTTGCTGTGAAAATCATATGCATCTAAAAGTGACAGGGGCCAGAGATTATTTTGTACTTATTATCTGTCCAAGGTGAATCTTCAGATTTTCTTTGTACCAACCGTAATAATTGGAAATGTTTTGTTTAAAGTAAAAATAAAATAAAAATTAAAGCAAAAACAATAATTAGCAAATAGCAAATGTTGAGTAGTTAACTGGTTCAATTTTACGTGCAGCGTCGCAAAAACAAATTTTGTTTAATGTTGTTCCATTTTTCCTCTGTTTACATCAACTCGGAAGAGATAAACAACCATTTTGATCGTCCATACGTAAATATCTGACGGCACCACGCGATTCAACCATTCCCATAATGGCGTGTATGTTTTATAACTTCCGGTTGGAAAATAGTTCTACCGAGAACAGGAAACGGGACGGAAGAGGATAATTGTGACAAGTAACGCGCTATCTGAACTAGCATATTGATTTAGATTTAACTGCTACTCTTTCCATGGAGAAGTAATATGGATGAACATTATCAAAATGATTCTAAAGCATTTTAACAATTTCTTTGTAGAAATAGTTTGTTGGCATTCGTGAATATATCTCCTCGTCAAATATGGCTGATGTGAAAATAACCCCTACATCATGACTACACCACGAAGCAAACGACACTCTGTTCATACGCCTAATTTGTCTTGACATTTAATTGCAATCTATTGCTTTGAACCCAAGAAGCAACTAAATGTATTCCTTTCAATTTCAACGCAAGAAATAATGTAACATTCCCTTTTTATTCGAATATTAATTTTACCTGAATTATTCGTATGTTGTTCGTTTATTACTATTGCCTATAGTTCTCCTTACAAATAAAAGCTATTGCAGAATTTGATTTTATGAAGTGAAAATCACGCTTATTTCCTCGCTTCAGTCTCCATCGGGGTTTGTATTCATTTATATATTTCTGGGTTAATTAAAATGTTAGCAGTAAACGAAGCAAATAAATTTCATACGAACATGTTTTATTCCTGGCAAATGTTATTTGAGTTGTATGGTATAATTATTATATGTAGAGAGATAAATCATGTCAGTATTAACGTTTACTGCGGTAGTCATTTAATTTTACTTGAACTTTCTAGCGAAAAATATCCTTCTCAGTTATGAGAAAAAGTAATACGGCCTCTTGGTTGAGAAAATCGAAATCAAAAATGAAGTCAACACAAAATCTAAAGGTAAAACACTCTTCCAATGTCTTGTGAAAATACTGACATTTTCTCTTCCTTTTTTCTTTTGTTTCTATTTTCTTAAAGATTCCTGAATTCGTTTGTAAGAATACGTGGACTGAATAGAATGTTTTATTTATACTCCAAAAGCATTGACAAGAAAATCAATATTTTTTGTATCTATACAACCTGTAACAATTGAGGAACTAAATAACTAAATATTAAGCTACTAGTAACAAACCCACCAATACACTAAGTAAATAAGTAAATGAATAAGTAACTGACTAACTGACTGAAAGTTAGTAACTAACTGACTGGTTGATTGAAACTAATTAACGATCTGACTAACTAACCAGCTAGCTATGTCTCTCATTGTCTTACTAGCTAGCTGACTAACTAACCAGCTAGCTATGTCTCTCATTGTCTTACTAGCTAGCTGACTAACTAACCAGCTAGCTATGTCTCTCATTGTCTTACTAGCTAGCTGATTAACTAACCAGCTAGCTATGTCTCTCATTGTCTTACTAGCTAGCTGATTAACTAACCAGCTAGCTATGTCTCTCATTGTCTTACTAGCTAGCTGATTAACTAACTGATTGACTGAATGACAGATTTATTAACTGATTGTCCGACTACGTAGATAACTGATTGACTAGCTTGAAAGCTAGCTACTAACGAAGTAAAAAATGACTTGCACAATATGAGTTTCGATGCACAGATCAGCTGTCAAATGCAGCCTATCTCAGTGTCTTCTATTTTACCTAGAATATCAAAGCGTATCGAGATATTATTCAAGGGGTTCTGTTAAAATATGTTTGTATATCAGTACAACAAATGCGCGTATCTACAAATATCTCAAGCAATTATAAATGCAATTCTGTAGAAATACATCAAGAGTCACTACAATGTTTTACTTCCTTGAACTGTCATTTTTGTACCGATTAGTTTAGAATTTTTTAAATTAATCGCCATACTCAAACATTGTACGGGTTGCGTTTTGTAATTAAACAAGCGTTTTGCTCATTTTGTGTCTTTATTGCATATCCAAAAACAATTTGGATTTTTAATTGCTTTTGACTCAAATAAAGCTGCGCTTTTTGATGTTGAAATGAAGTATTATAAGTTTCGATGGAGAATTAAAACTAACTCGGGTACGTTTGATAGGTTTTAATTGATTTAACTTGCCATGCCAGAGAGAAAAATGGATAATCAATTTTTGCCTCGTGCCGAGATTTCGTTCTGTAAACTAACTTTATACATTTTCCCTAATTACCCTTGCTTTCCTCTTTATCTACCGCGTACTGACACCAAATGGGAAATTTTATTGGCATCTGGCCATTGTTTAAATGGTTGTTCTTTTATTTTCTCTGTGTGTGTCAATTTAGATGCCAACTAACAAACCAGTCCAGACCAAATATGCTTCAAATGATCAATAGAGCGCCATTGTATCGTATTCCGGGTAGGTAAATATACCGCATTTTCCTCTGCTACCTGGCCGCCACTGCCCAGAATGATCGATGTGACTCTAAGCCATTGTTACACAAACCAATTTTATAAAGCAAGAAATATGGTTAGAAAGAACTCGAGCTTTATTATATCTTCCTTCTAACGAGTGCGAGCTATCAAACCTTATCAAAAATAATTCAGCTACCGAAGTATGATTTTACAACATTACGTAAGGCTCATTTTTCTATTATTTTTTTTATCTAAGTCCATAATGCTTAATTGTGAGGATGCGTGTATGTTTCAATTTGATTGACTGAGTGATTCATTCTTCATTGTTGATTCAATGATAGACTGAAACGAAGAACATTTTTTTCTTTCTTAAAAGTGTCTCCGTAGGTACGACATTTCTGACATGGAAGGTTTAGTTGTTTATGTGGGATTTAATGTAAGTAGTGCATTTTACGTCGTCCAATATAAATTGTAGTACAGGCAGTAAAGAGAGGTCAAATAATCTTGCCATATAGACGATGCAAAATTATAAATCCCCTCCTCCCACCCTTCCCCCTCCACCTCAACTCCAGCGTTTTTTTTTTTCATGCCGCTGCCTTTTTGTGTAAAGAAACAAATATTATTTCAATTTTATTTTACGTAGACTGAAATACGTGTTGATTAACCGTGACTTGTCGGTACTAATAAAACAAATTATTGACAAACAAGACGCCGTCAGAAAAGTAATCACTAATACCGGAAAAATACCCCGGAATGCATTCAATGTCACGTCACATCTTGTTACTGCTAGCTGAGTTTGTGTATCTGACACAAGTCAACAAATCGTTTCCTGATTCAGGATGGTTTGTTTACCCAACTGGCAGATTTACTGGATTGGGAATTTTCATAGCTAATGCCCGAAGGTGTCAAAACTTACTCCTGTTTTCCGATTATTGACATATTACTAACACCACCTAACAAACTATAATATTTCCATCATTTTAGCTGTCTTTCAAATGTTGAAAACAAACGATATAAGGTGTATCAGGTAAATGTTTTTGTCTCCATTCTTTCCCAGACATTTGTTGTATATTCCTTTTCGAAGATAGGTAAACAGTTTTTCTTTACACTAAGGAAATTTAACTTGCTTGCTTTCTTTTTTTTTTATTCATTTATTTCTCGTGAGATTATTTTGTGTAGAAAAAACATTTTCTATGATCTTCTTAAAGTCAGATTTATGTATGTTTTTCTATTTCGGTTATGTACTACTATTATTATTATTATTATTATTATTATTATTATTATCATTATTATTATTATTATTATTATTATTATTATTATTATTATTATTATTATTATTATTATTATTATTATTATCATTATTATTATTATTATTATTATTATTATTATTATTATTATTATTATTATTATTATTATTATTATTATTATTATTATTATTATTATTATTATCATTATTATTATTATTATTATTATTATCATTATTATTATTATTATTATTATTATTATTATCATTATTATTATTATTATTATTATTATTATTATTATTATTATTATTATTATTATTATTATCATTATTATTATTATTATTATTATTATTATTATCGTCAAAGAATTAATCTACATAGTGTATGGGCGTGCCAAAACTTAACATTGTTAGCTGTGTAATTTCAGATGTTAATACTGATTGAAACATTGTTTGAAATCAAATCCACAAAGAAATTTTGTAGGATTGATTATACTTGCCGTAACCTCCACAAGAAACGTGTGTCTGTCTGGAGTATCCAAACATATCACAAATCTGCTAATATTATCCGTGTTCTCTAGAGTCGAACGGTCTGTTCTGAGAAGTAAAATTATATTAGTCACATGGTATGCACATTCATGAGATAAGCCTATGGGATTGGAGAGTAGGTATTACTGTGTTAAATATGAGTAGTACACATGTACCAGTATGAGCAGACCTTGTACTACATTTCAAAATTTGTATTACCATCTTGTACTAGTATACGAGAACACAACGAGTACAATTTATTGTATTTTCCAAAGTTTGTATTACTATCTCGAGTAAGGGTACTAGATCACAACGTTACACCTTGTCCTATTTTCCAAGTTTCGTTTTACCATCTCGTGTAATGGTACAAAAACACCCGTGCATACCTTGTACTATTTTCCGACTTTCGTATTACCATCTCGAGTAGGGGTACAAAAACACCCGTGCATACATTGTACTATTTTCCAACTTTCGTATTACCATCTCGTGTAGGGGTACAAAAACACCCGTGCATACCTTGTACTATTTTCCAATATTTGTATCACCATCTCGTGTAGGGGTACAAGCAAGAATCCCCGAGCACACCTTGTACTACTTTCCAAAAATTATATTGCCATCTCGTCTTGGTATAAGAGGAAGATGCTAAGCAACGAGGATGTTGCAAACAACAACTCTCGTTTGAAAGAAACAACGCGAACACAACGAGCACACTTGTAAATTTCTAAAACACAACGAGGATGTTCCAAAGCAAAAACTCTCGTTTGAAAGAAACAACGCGAACACAACGAGCACACTTGTAAATTTCTAAAACACAACGAGGATGTTCCAAAGTAACAACTCTTGTTTCAAAGAAACAACGAGCACACTTGTCAATTTCTAAAACACAACAAGGGTGTTCCAAAAGTAACAACTCGTTTCAAAGAAACAACGAGCACACTTGTCAATTTCTAAAACACAACGAGCACACTTGTAAATTTCTAAACACACAACGAGGATGTTCCAAAGTAACAACTCTTGTTTCAAAGAAACAACGAGCACACTTGTCAATTTCTAAAACACAACAAGGGTGTTCCAAAAGTAACAACTCGTTTCAAAGAAACAACGAGCACACTTGTCAATTTCTAAAACACAACGAGCACATTCTTATCTCTTGATTGAAAATTTAGTAGATCGCAAGTAAATTAAATTTTTTATGTTGAAAATAAATTGTCAAAGGGAAATCTATCGTATCGTGCTTTGATTGTGCTATTATGAGTTATTTCCAGTTCTGATACAACTAACCAAAAGTAAAAAAATTTTATGGATTTAAAAAGAAATGAATGAGAAAATTAAAACAAATATTTAAAAGAAAGGATTTTACTGAGTGGTCTTTTTTAAAAGAATCTCAGAAAGGGCTTATGTTTTTAATGATATTTGAAAAAATATGTATCCATTTAAATTACCACCTACTTTTTTGAAGATTTACAATGATGGTATATATTAAATAAATGGCGAAACTATATAAGGAAAACTTTGATCTTTAATATTTTAGTCTACTGAAGAATCTAAAGAAAGCCATACAAATAATGGTCAAAAAACACCGCAACAAAAACAGAAAAGCATACACTACGATAGCAACAGAAAAGCATACACTACGATACCAACAGAAAAGCATACACTACGATACCAACAGTAAAAGATAAATACTCAACTCGTTTGACCTTAAGGGCAAAGGTCACTTCAGATTACAAACTCTAACAACCGGGAAGAAAGGCAAGGAAACTCTCCCAACAGGCTTCATACTTGAAGGGAGGGAAGTACGAGCCTCAAATCCATAAATCAGACAGAATATTCAAGACACGAAAAAACAAGATCAATCTCATTCCAAATTCTTTTCTCAAAATTGTTCTGGGTTTTTTTAGGGGAAATACAACAACACCTGTAAAGGGAAAGACAGAGTCTTACGGACATAAAAGCCTTTGACTTTAGATAATATTAGAGGTCACTCCCAAATTCCTAACCAGTTCTATATGCTGAGATGGGGCTTAAGGGTGTCCACAAATTAAGAAATAGAATAGAAACCGAAAGTGGAAGAATATTTGTGAAATATGGTCGAAAATAAGTCAAGAAAACCTATTATTGATATAATACAGACTGATTTCGGATATTATAATGGGAGTTTTATACTATATACGAATAGAATCGATATATATATATATATATATATATATATATATATATATATATATATATATATATATATATATATATATATATATATATATATATATATATATGTTTGTATAACAAGCAGAAATATCTCCCTGAGAGAGAAAGCAGCCCTCGAAGCTCAAGGCTAGCGGGGGCTGATAACGGTGACATGCTATCTGGCAGCTGAACGCCCGGAATTTTATATCGCCCCTGCATGCGGATGGGCAGGTCCCGTATCCCCTTGAACGAGAGGTAACATTAGCAAATGTCTCTTCTGTACCCTTGTTCTTTCGTATAGAAGAATGAAGGTTACAGAGAGAATATGAACGAAACGCAGGAAACATTCTCCTTGCTAACACTGTAAAATAAATAATATTGACGTTACATATATAAGAATGCATATATCCTGGAAAGAAAAAATAATTTATATATATATATATATATATATATATATATATATATATATATATATATATATATATATATATATCAGAGTGGGACTCTGTTCACCTTATACGGTGGAGGAACAAAGTATAGCCACGGGCGGGGGTATGTCACTAGCACAAGGTGAAGTGGTGCGATTTGCAAGCCCAACCCCCACCCTCACATGCTAGACAAATCGCACCCCCTAATAGAAGCGGACAGCCCACCATAAAGTAAATACATACGACTACGAAAACCAAACTAACTTTAACAAAATCAGAAAGATTCGGAACTACTAACACAATTGAAAACATGTACGAAACAAGCAACAGGGGGTACAAGATAAATATTACACAGCACAACAAGAAAACGGGGATAGGGGTGGGGAGACATCAACACATGCTAATAATTGCGAGTCGAGAACCACACATATCATGCAGACAACTAGTAAACAAACAAATATTTGTTTTTAGATTTTTATTTTTATTTAAATTTTAATATTGTCAAACAAGCATCTTGTAATAAATTTGACAGAATGAAAGCCAGTTCTGACAAATTACACATATTAAGGGATAATTGTACGTTACAACAATTGCAACATAAAACATGCAAACACAAAAAGGACGAACACTTATCGATCCATGGCAAAGATCACTATTAAATCTGGGGACGGAAAGAATGGAAGCCTGGCAACGGGGATCTAAATAAGTACGTCCCTATCTAAATGTTAAAAGAACAGCATTCAAAAATATTTTCTTGCTTGATTTTTTTTCTTCTGAAATATACTCTAAAACACAGACAGGGTGCAGCATACAGATATAACAGCCTTTAACTTTCGGACCAAGGCTGGCCACCTCATAGGCTCTTTAGTTAGTCATAACGGGAGGTCTGAATGTATCGACACAAATAAATACAAGAATGACATAAAAACAAAAATATATACTCAGGGTGAAAAAATAGCTACATTAGTGTGAAATTTCGAAATAAAATACAAAATCAAAAGTTGCTAAGTGAACGCATGAAGCAACATAGAAGTCAGATTTACTCTCGGGAGGAACGGGGTATTGTACATGGTTCATGCATGACAATGGTAAAATAAATACATTAAATATAAGCTGATAAAATTGAGCAAAAACACAAAGTGAATACAAAAGAAAAAACACAGAAGTCATAATGACTCTAGGGAGGAGCTAGTCTCGTGTGTGATACTTAATGCACAAAGACGCGTGACAAAATCACTGTGTATGAACGGATCTCTCTAGTTTTCTCAACTTTCCCGAAGTTGCGATTCTGTATAGCCGCGACCAGTTATTTGCTAGTGACTCTCGTATCTTGAAGCGGGTAAGTTGGAACATCGTTTCATCTAGTTTTCTGCCAGAATTTTCAAAATGTGTATTGTTCTACCTCTTGATGAAATAAGTCTGAATTCAAGGAAACAAAGAAGAAAACCATGGCAAAGACATTAGAGTTATTATTGCACATATTTTCTAAAGAGATTTTGTTATTTTGGTAGAATATAGATCATATTTACCAGATAAATCTCGTAAACGACAAAGCAATCAGTTACTTTTCAGTGTGAAACACTTGTTCTATTCCTCAGAATTATCGTTCTGTAAAGGCACGTGCTTGTCAATGCAATTTGAACACGTAGTTCCGATATTATTGTATAGTCACTTGTTATGATCAAAAGTTCCAGAAGGCTTCTGATTCTAGATTCTTTTTCGATTAAATGCTTATAGGTAACTTAATAAAATATATTTAGTTCTTCTTTTGCTTGACGATATATATGGATACGATGTTACTCTATATAATAATGGATGGTGTTTGAGGACGTTCATTACCAAGAGGAACAGGAAATACTTCTTCGCGAAAATGCTTTCCATTATAAAAAATATAATGATTATGAAGTGATTTTCAAAGCTATGTAACTGTCACGCATCTTCAACAGTTGATTTCTGAAATTTTTCGTTTTTCGCCAAATATTTACTTTCTAGATGCATAGCTAATTCATGACCGGGTACAAATATATGAATTCTATATGAAGAAGGTGCATTGATAGAGGAATGAACGGCTGGACGACGGACAACAGACCCTCGCATAAATTAACTTGAATTGAAAACCCAGATAACTGCTTCCAGGACAATCCACTTTTACTGAATTAACACACACGCAAACACATGCATGTATGTATGCATGCATGTACGTACGTACGTATGTGTGTATCCATCCAGCTATCTTAATTTTTTTTATAGGAGAATAAATATCAACATAGCATCCACTGAATCGGAAAACACGTGACATGAACCAACTGTAGGTGACTGATTTAATGAAAGATAATTTTAGAGTTTCGAATGGAAACAAATCTTGGGAAGATGTATCCAGTGCATGAAATGCCTTTCTTGTGACTTTTGTATGTTAAACTTGTTATGGTTCAGGTTTATCATTTGACTGGAAACATGTTGAAAATGCTGTCAGTGTTTCTTTAGACCACTGAAACCCAAACGTCGTAAAGACGTACTCTCACGTAACTGCGTAATGTTTACAATGTTTCTGTTCTCTCTTTTTATATACCCTGTATCTACTGTTTTCAGTTCAGAT
Source organism: Margaritifera margaritifera (assembly GCA_029931535.1). Classification (NCBI taxonomy): domain Eukaryota; kingdom Metazoa; phylum Mollusca; class Bivalvia; order Unionida; family Margaritiferidae; genus Margaritifera; species Margaritifera margaritifera. The sequence goes on along the minus strand of JAQPZY010001523.1, from coordinate 2,340,476 downwards.
CGTTGGATTGAAGGCCTGTCTATTCCAGTAAAACAAATATAGTTTTCTTGCTCACGCAAATCACAAAATTTTCCCACCCAAAACAAGGATGGAACACTATTAATAATTTCATGTGTATGTCCATAGTTGTCTACCTGCTTCAAACTTTAGCCCATGCAAATGTCATTCCAATAAATCTATATCTTCCTGGCACTGGTTGAATATGAACATTTAGCCTTCATTTCATCAGTTGCACAAGCCTTTTTTTTATACTTTTATACTTTTAAAAAAAAAAAATTATTTCCTTCTTTTGCTTTACTCCAAGCAATTTTTTCAGCCCCCCGCTAAGTTTTGTAATGACTGTTTTCACTTGGGTGACAATAGTTTCTTTTAGCATTTCTCTTGCATCAGCTATATCTACCATTCCTCTCATTCCTAGTTGCATCAGCTATATCTTCCATTCCTCTCATTTCTAGTTGCAAAATTTTATTCTCCAACATCTTTATTCTTTCCAGATTATCTTCCAGCCTATTTTCCTGATTGTGTAGTGATTGTGGACCTTTGTAGCTCCAGATGTTAACATCTCCAATGTTTTGTTGTTCGACGTCGACGTTTAATTCTTTCCCATCAAAACAATTTTTGTTTTTTGCCTGGGTTTGAAACTTCTTCGTGTACAACTTTGATCATTTCTTGTAAAATTCTCTGTTCAGTGTTTCTCAAAGTATTTGAAATCTCTGCACCTTCAAGGCAATTTCGCTCTGGTTCGGCAAACTTTATTGCCGATTCCGAAGGATTGATACTTCCTATAACGTTTTGCTTTCATGCCGTTCATAAACCGCAGGAATTTACCCTTGAACGATTTCAAGTCTACTCTCCAGAACATTTTTCAGCTCGGGCGAATAAATCATTTGACAAATGTCATCAAGACGGTACCAGTCTACACCATCCCGGAATAAAGAAATGCAATGTTTGCAAACGGAAGTATCTTTTGTGCCAAGAGTTTATTAAACTTAATATAAACATCTATCTGTTCTCATTTGTTCAGAGTTTGAATTACATCTGCTAACAAGGTTTGTAGTTCGTGATACACGTTGTATTCCTACAGATCGAAGTCATCAGATATGTCACGGAATTATGGTTCCTTTAGAATACTGTGGAATATTGGTTCACTCGACATGACATAGGATGATGGGTTTGTCTGACATCTACATAATTGTAGATCTTCTAAAGACATGTTTTCAATTTTTTCGCGGACCAGTTCATCAGACTGAGACAAATCGGATGCCATCTTTTTTGGGGGATGTGTAGACTGTCATTTTATATTTTTGCTGCGTTGAATGGGTGAAATATAGTGTTAAAGCCGTGATATTTTCAATCACATATTTTCCCGAATTGGAACAATAAATTTCGTACATTTTGTCACTTGGTCGGGAATTGCATGTATATTTGTTCTTATTTTGACTGCTTTATTGGAGCTGCCTTCGATTTTGATTTTGAGCTAAAATTCCGCATGAAAGAGTATGCTATGAACAATTGTTTCTGCAAAATTACGAGATCGCATCAGAAAGTAATAGTATAAATACTCGTCTGCTTCTGTTTTTTATCTGAATGGCAACAGTGCTTGCTATTTTGTCTGAATGTCAACAGTGCTTGCTATTTTGTCTGAATGGCAACAGTGCTTGCTATTTTGTCTGAATGGCAACAGTGCTTGCTATTTTGTCTGAATGGCAACAGTCCTTGCTATTTTGTCTGAATGGCAACAGTGCTTGCTATTTTGTCTGAATGGCAACAGTCCTTGCTATTTTGTCGTTCAATATGCATGAACTGGTTGAGTTACTGTTCTGTAAAATCACAAAAAGGTAGTTTACAAAAATGTTATGAAAAGCGAGACTGAAATTATCCTCCAAGTAAATATGTAAATATTTTGGTAAAAGTAAAAACTAACGATACAATTGTTTTGGTTTAAACATATTTTATTTCTATATTTTGAGCACATGGTGTCGGGCTTCAAGTTCTCACAACTTAGCAACTGCTCTCCCCCAAAATATACAAGTCGATACTTGGCAAGTGGCAAGGCGTAATAGTAGGTGCATATACTTAGACGTTGATCAGAAACATAGTGCATTAATACAATGAATATTGAAACATTCATTATATAAGTATAGAGAAAGAACAAAATTAAAACAAAGAAAATTTAATACAAAATAAGTGTAATACAACTGATATAAAAAGAGGGAGGGAGAGAACAGGATGGAAAAAAGAGACGATAAAGGGATACCGTGGCAGGTGGTGGAGGGAGATCATGCCAATAAAGTAGTTTGTCTTAGACACCGTGGCAGGTGGTGGAGGGAGATCATGCCAATAAAGTAGTATGTCTTAGACACCGTGGCAGGTGGTGGAGGGAGATCATGCCAATAAAGTAGTTTGTCTTAGACACCGTGGCAGGTGGTGGAGTGAGATCATGCCAATAAAGTAGTATGTCATAGACATAGTGGCAGGTGGTGGAGGGAGATCATGCCAATAAAGTAGTTTGTCTTAGACACCGTGGCAGGTGGTGGAGTGAGATCATGCCAATAAAGTAGTATGTCATAGACATAGTGGCAGGTGGTGGAGGGAGATCATGTCAATAAAGTAGTTTGTCTTAGACACCGTGACAGGTGGTGGAGGGAGATCATGCCAATAAAGTAGTTTGTCTTAGACACCGTGGCAGGTGGTGGAGGGAGATCATGTCAATAAAGTAGTTTGTCTTAGACACCGTGACAGGTGGTGGAGGGAGATCATGCCAATAAAGTAGTTTGTCTTAGACACCGTGGCAGGTGGTGGAGGGAGATCATGCCAATAAAGTAGTTTGTCTTAGACACCGTGGCAGGTGGTGGAGGGAGATCATGCCAATAAAGTAGTTTGTCTTAGACACCGTGGTAGGTGTTGGAGGGAGATCATGAATATAAAGTAGTTTGTCTTAGACACCGTGGCAAGTGGTGGAGGGAGATCATGTCAATAAAGTAGCTTGTCTTAGACACCGTGGCAGGTGGTGGAGGGAGATCATGACAATAAAGTAGCTTGTCTGAGATGATTATTGCAATCTTTTAATATTTTTAATGTAAGTCTGAAAAATGTTATTTGATATCTATACAATGGCTTCATGTTAGTGGGGGTGGAAAGTTCAGAGTCATTTTAATTTTCAAATACGTTTTATTCATGTTACTTTAGCGACGCATTCAGGATTCTTTTCACACTTATAGTCCACGGATATGGACACAAAAGTGGTCAAATATCAATAATTTTCGAATTTTTTTGCAGCTAAAGTGTCATTTTTGCGGTTAATCTTAATGATCAGCACACGTATTGTGCAAGCTTATTTGACAAAGGAATGGCGTTTGCACCTCCTTTTATCCTGCGAAGAAACAATGGAATTCTTTGACTAAAATCTATCGGTAAATAAGATGATCACAGGAAAGAAACTTGCATAAATTATGTTTTACAATTACGTACACAAAATGTTCCTTCGCAGCAACTAATGGATGATCGCTATACATAATCACAACTTCCAGAAACTATAAAGTTGCGTTCCTACACTGTGACAATAGGAACAAAATAATTGTATGGCTTACATAATAGAAGAGTGACACATGATCTAGTTTATGCTAAACAAAAGGAACACAAAAGAGATCTCCTAACCTAGAAATGTGGTCTGACTCTGTGGGTGGTAAGTAGTGCAGTTTCTATGTACTACTCCCAGGGTCAGAGGATTTAGATTTTGAGGCGTGCATTTTTCAAAAATTTTATGACAAAATTCCAATGGTTTTTTTTTTTTTTAAATATAATTTGTTTTGTTAGTTTTTTTTGTGGGGGAGCTTTAGATTTTGTTTAAAAAAATTCATCTCTGACAACTATATTTGAAATATTTTCATCGCTTAAATAACTCAAAATAGTGAAATATACATTGAAATTTATAAATTAAATAAAACAAAATAAAGTAGTGAATTATAACTTGAAATTTTCTGATAAAATAAAACAAAACAGTGAAAATTTCATATGTTAACAATTTGTAGTGAAATATATATTGAAAGATTGCAATCGATGAGGACTTCAGTACTTGTTTTTTTTCTGATCCCAAAGAAACTCAGAAATAAATGACAGTCTTCATTGATGAGTCTACAAACAAGAATAGAATAGAGGCGTATGAACAAGCGAAATAACAGGCGTTAACAATTTGTCAATGACATTGAACCATACTTTACAAAATTAATAAATATTAGACAATGTGGTTCTGTAAAAGTCAGATGGACTTAAGGATCAGACTTATGAATAGACCCACCCAGGAGAGAGATAAGTACAGAGAATATTATCACAGAACAAAACCTATTAACATAATGAACTGAGGTGAAATAAATAATGTCACTGAACGTTTTTTTTGTTGTTGATTTTTTTACATTTTATGTGTACCAAATGTGAACAGAAACAGGAGATAAGCGAACGTACAAAATGGTTGCTAGACAGGATTGGGTATTTAACGTTGCATATAGATAGTTACCAACCGATCAAAGGAAACTCGAATATAGATTTGCCAGAACGGGTTAAAAACAATCAAGTTTGTATAAACGTAACAAAAATTAAACACAGTATGTATTTTGTCTTTACTGTGGAATCAATTTTAAATCCTCAGAGACCATACAATTTTGTATAAATACAGTCACTGATTTAATAAATGTTAAATTAAAATATAAGAAATTTCAAAAATTGAACTTGAATTCGATATCTCCTTAAATGTGCATGAAATATTGGAAAGTGAGACGTTGATAGCAACTACATTAAATCTGTTAGAGTAACTGAGATTTATAAAGATAAACGCATTGACATGTCAATCATATTCATTTCAAGCGATGGTAATAACAGCTGGAAAGATGGAAGGTACAATTTACGTTGAGATAAAATATACGTACAGATTGGTGTCATCACAATAATCAAATATGATGGGAAGAAATATATCTTCCAAAAATGCTTGAATATTTTCAGTACACAAGAAAATCAATCAGAACACAATAGACTATAATACAGTGTAAACAACTCGATATATACAATGCCTGAAGAGGGTTCTGTTGTTAAATTAAAAAATTATCAGCATCAATTAAAAGTTCGCATGTTTCTTATTGTGATTTTGAAGGTATCATCGTGCCGCAAAATTGTAATAGTGCTTTGCAGCAATCAAATATATCATGGACGTCTGAACTCAGCAAAGATGGACAATGCAAATATCTAAACACATTCCATCAGGGTTTAGTTTGTACCCAAAGCAAATTCATAAATTTTACGAACCAGTCGTTTATAGAGGTACTGATTGCATTCAAGTTTATACAACTAGTTAGGAAAGATCGCAAAAATAGTGTATGATGAATTAAGGCCTAAAAATGCAGGACCCATGGAGTTCACATACGATGATGAAAAACATTCAACAAATACATGACACATTTGTAAGTAAAATAATAGAAGAGATTAAAGTATGTAACGATGACTGATATCTATAGTGATCCTGCTCATAACGACTAAATTTGAAAATACAAATATCACAAATTTAAAATTTTGTTTATTCACAACTTGTCCTGGTATGACAGTCATCAATTCATCACGATGTTTATAAAAATGATCTGAACGAAGAAGTAAAAAAAAAACAACAAAAAAACACCGAATAACAAAGGAGAAATAAATTTAATTTAGCAAGAATTACATCGTTGGTAAGTTCATAAAGTATGGTAAGGAAATAACTGCGACAAGAACGATCAGAGTGTAGTTAGCTTTCGATTCATTGGTAAATCTCTAGAGCAGAGAGTTAAGAATTTAAACAATGCCAAGCTCGTCGTGACAATGTAATTAGCTTTCATTCAAGTAGTCAAGCGTCTTTGTTTTACTTTCGTCGAATTCTTCAGGTTTTCTCTGGTATTGTGTCTTGCTTTCATCACCAGATCCTTCAAAATCAAATAAATCGAACAGAAAGTTTCTTTCTGTTAATGCTAGACCGTTAGCCTTTGATACTCAATCATAACTGCTGATGTGGCCATTTATTGTGCTGTATTTATGAATAACAATTTTTAAACTGCTGCCAGTTTTAATTTAGCTGGTGGGAAGATTCAAGATAATAATTTAAAATCAATTACTAAAACATAATTCTCTTTCGCATAGTATGTACGTGTTTTTTTATATTGCACAGATTAGCGGAAAATCTTGCTGAACTCTAATGACTAAGCAAGACGTTGGTTGTTTGCCAATAACTCAGTGTGAAAATCAATACTTTCAGTTGAAAAAAAGATATGATATCTTCAGTATTCAAGTTGACAAAATTTGTGTATAGTGCTTATTAATTAATTAATTAATTAATTAATTAATTAATTAATTAATTTATTTATTTACAGAGATCACAAGAAAAAATACGACAAAAAATAGAGAGAAGAAAAAACAGCGCTATAACGATAACTTTAGACAAATGGACCATCATGACAAAAATTCCGATTTATTCAAAACACAAGATGTAGATTTGTATCAGCATTGAGGCAAGACATTAAATCAGACACAACATTAAAGATACGAGATGTACCGTCAACTGACTTTTATTGTAGGTGATTAAACTTTACAACAACTGAAGATGCCATTGATGATTAATTTTATATTGAACATGTCCTCTTTTGACTTGGCTGATCCTGAAGTGCAGAGAAAATATTCTCAGTGGATAAATACGAGATACATGATATTCAATAGAAATATGTCTAAACATGCAAAAATGCCTTCGAGGCAAGAAACAGAAGAGCACAATAAGGACATTGAGTCATTTAAGATGGCTACCTTCATCATTAAGAAAATCTTGAACAGTATTGGCTAATCTATTTTCGATGTTAGACTTTATCACATAATACAAAAAGAATTCTATAATAATGACTAGTGTAACAAGTGTTTTTAAATGCACCAATTCATAAACAAGAAAGCAACCAGTATACGTTTAATTTATCAGACATTTTGTTCAACACTGTGGCTTGGTGTTCCACCGTCTACATCATCTCTTATTGCATCAATACTTTCAGCTGGTCGTTTGAAATATATATCTTGAAAGTTAATAAATATTTCAGATAAGATATTTTTACCTTTTTCTTCTATCTGTGACTTATCAATTTCTTCACTATTTAAATAACTGAAAACAAAGTAGCTGATAGTGATGATGACTTTCAAATAAAAGAATCTGAAAATCATGCATAAGAAGATGATGATTGTGAAATGGTAGACGCACAAATCACTTCCCATATAAAAGTTTGAGATAATCCCCGCATTTCACTGAAAAGGTAATCGAGTTCCTACCCTTCTTTGCCTTCGGTCTTCATCACTAAAGAAACGTTTATGGTCGTACAAAGTTTGAAGATAAACAGGGAATATGACACTATCTCTTAATTTTTAATTTGAATCCTCAAAACACGTGCTGAAGACCCCCAAAATGTAATTTAATTACATTTAGATGACTGTCTTTACAGTGTTTTCAATGCGGCTTGGCAGGGAGGCCGGGGGGGGGGGCCGGGGGGGGGGGATACATAGCAAAATCAGCGAAGAAAAGAGATGGATTTGATACCTTTACTAACATCGATGAATTTTCTAATCCTATCAGAATGCATTCAACGAATATTTGAATAAGAAAATTTTGGTATTCGTTTCAGCTCTACTACATAACTCGATAGATTTAGAAAGGATGATGACAATGAAGATGTTACATTTTTCAAGAATTTAGAAATATCTGCATGAATAATAAAATAACTAGATCCCGCAAAAAACCGAATGCACCAGGACGAGCTCATGGTGCTAGTTTGAAAATACGTAACGTAGATTAGAATGGCTTATAGATTATGATATGTTCCTGACGAATGAATCTGAAATTAAAGGAGGAATCAGCATGATACCAAAATAGATACGCTAAAGTAAATCATGAGTATTATAGCGACAACAAATGTTGGAGAATATGAAAAGTCAACTTCAAAGTCATTTATTATGTACTTAACCCAACAATTTATATGAATGGGCCATGTTTCAATTAAAGTCTGTCAATAAAATGTATATAGGCAACCATGAAAGAAATAAAAACCATAGAAGAAAATTTAATGTCTTGGAGTGACGAACGAATTTGTCTTGGTATTTTGGAAGTAGATTTATAAGTACAAGCACATTTACAAGACTTTTTTTTAAAGATTATCCTTTAACACCAGAAAAACTAATACATAAAGCGCCAAACTTATCACAATTTTAAAAACAAAATTCATGAAGATAAAGATTGTACAACATTTTCAGTGCCTAAGTTATGGTGCACGTTCAAAAATATAGAGAGATATGTTATCCAATATCGTAACTTAAAGTTGTATGTTCAGTTAGAATTAAGACTAAAAAGAATTCATTTCATTTTCATTTCTCCCGTAACCTGGCTGGTCGTAGAGGCATCACTGATGACTTTGCGACAATCTCTCTCCATTTTGCCCTGTTCTCCACTGCTCTTTGGGACTTTGCAAAGTCCATGACTGTCCACTCTTTGATATTATCTTCCCATCTCTTCTTCTGTATGCATCATTTTCTCTTTCCTCTCACTGTGCCCTGTAAGATTGTCTTTGACAGACCAGATGAGCGTGAGACGTGACCATACCATCTTAGTTGCGTTTCTTTACGGTGGTGAGCAGATCTTCATATGGACCAATTGCACCTTGGATTCTAATGCGCACCTCCTCATTAGAGACGTGGTCTAAGTATGAGATTTTCAGGATCCATCGAAAACATGTCATCTCAAAGGCATGGATTCTTCTCTCTAGTTCTGCAGTCAGGATCCATGTTTCACATGCATACAGGAATATGGACATGACGATGGAGCGCATAAGCTTGATCTTGGACCCAAGCGTGATGCTGCTGTCCTTCCAAATAGACTTCAGCCTATCCAGTGCAGTAGCTGTCTGCACAATCCTGGAAAGAACCTCAGGTTTTGAACCTTCATAAGAGGCGATAGCACCTAGGTACTTGAAGCTTGTCACTGAGTCCAGTTTCTGTCCATTCACTCTTATTTCATTTTGCATACCACTTGGCTTTGTTTGTCATTAGCTTGGTCTTTTCAGCGCTGATCTCCATTCCATACCTTAGTGATGCTTGGTTGAGAAGGTTCACTAAGGTTTCCAGTTCTTGTTCATCTCCTGCTAAGCCATCGATATCGTCAGCGAAGCGCAGGTTGGTGACTGTTCTGCCTCCATCACTGACACTGCCCTCATGGTCTTCCAAGGCATCGAGCATGATCCTTTCCAGGTAGATGTTGAAAAGAGTCGGTGAGAGAAGGCGTCCCTGTCTGACTCCGTCTGTGGTTCTCAACCAATCTCCTATGTTGCCATTGACGAGAATTGCGCTAGTGGCCTTGTCATACAGGTTTTCTATGGTGCTGGTTAGTTTTGCGTTTATGTTGTATATCCGCATGGTGACCCACAAGGCTGCATGCCATACCTTGTCGAAGTCACTGAAGACATCATCATGCAAAAAGAATACATAAAGCAATTTTATTTGATCAATAGACATCGTTCAACTCATACATATAACTGAATAGATCTTTGGGACATAAATTCACCAACGACTTTGAAAAAGATTTCTTTATGCTGATAGAGATTGAAGAAAGAGAACGAATGTTAAAATATGTGCTAAAGAAAATCAATATTTTAAACTTCAAACGTCATATATATATATATATATATATATATATATATATATATATATATATATATATATATATATATATCTTTTACAATAACATGCAAGAAAATATTCGGTTTTACGACACAAATGACTACGAAATAGGTAATATTGTTGATGTCCCCCAGACAAATAAAAAGCAAAGATACCAGGACTTTTTAAAGATGACTTAAATGGTGTACCAATACAATAATTGTGTTGTTTTAGAAGTAGCTATATGCTTTTAGGACTAAGAAAGACGAAAAAACTATGGAAAGGTATTTTAAAACAATCCGTAAAAAAAAAATAATGGAAAATTAAAAATGTGTAAAGACGGTCTCTTTAACCAAACTGTAAATCACCAAGATACCAGTACAAGAATTGTGTTGTCTCAGAAGTAGCCAGAAGTATGTATATATCTTTAGGACTGACAAAGATGAAAAGAAAGTACGCAAGGGTATTTTTTGAAAAATCTGTAATAAAATAAATTCTAAACTTAAAAAGCTATCTTAAAAATTGTCCATTTAACCAAACTGTAAATGACTATGAAATGAATTTAATTAGATCATGCCATCACGAGATACATTATATTGCGTTCAATAAGTTACATTAAATTGCTATGATTATAAGCGATATTTATAGGATAGTATGCAACAAACTTCCATGTGGTTATGTTCAACCTTAAGGAGTTTCGCCTACCATAATCAAACGGATATTCTAACCTCATTAAAAGTTGTTTTTTGTTTTTTTTGTCTTGTTTTAACTTTTCAACTACTTAATCTTTCATAGCAACATGTACTACGTTGTTTCTTCAAACACATTTTCCATAAAATATTGATCCTTTGGGTACAAGACCACTATAATCTAACATTTTTACAAAGATTTTTATGACAGAGTTGTATTTTTCAACCATACATCAATTTCGCAATGTCTACCACTGAATAGTAACTTGCTTAGGTTCGTTGCCTTCTTTTTTGCATGTTCAAGATTAGCACAATCGTCTCTCAGAAACAAAGTATTAGCACCCTGGTAAACAATGCTAAGTGCTTCTAACCATATAAGTTTGTCCAATATATATCACAGTTATATTATCGTCTCTAAAAACCCATTTCCTGCTGTAATTCTTATCGTACATAAATGTTGCACAGATAATTACAATAAAGTCAAAAAAGTTCTTATATTACTTTTAGATCAAATCTTGTGCAAACTTTGTCTTTCCGCAATTTGTAACACTACATATAATCACATTCTGAAACTATTGTAAAGACATTTAATACCTAACATTGTATAGATTTTATTTGGTTGTTCTGAATATTTACCTCGGCATCAAACACAAAATAATTTACATTTTGTGTGCATCTACATGTTCTTTTCGGTTTATCTGCAGGTGTATTTTGATGGAACTTAACTGATTTATGGCCTGATCCATACTATCTATTATCATGTGTTCTTCTCAAATCCATCCATGCACAATGGTGTTCAAAGTTAAAATTATTACCACTTAAAGTACTAAGTCATGTGTGAAATGTTTCGGTGCTACTGTAAATTGTTGCTTCATTACATACCCCGTTTAATAAAAACAATGTTTGGTAATCCTTCCACAGTAATCTTTATATTTTCAATGATTTTCTTTGTTGTATTTTTTACACAGTATCAAGACTCACTTTACGCTCATTTTTTGTGAATCAAGTGTGATATTTGTCAAAGTTGTATTATCTGCCAGGTCAATAATTCTCTATCTTGTGATATAATGATAAAAGAAAGAAATTCCATTTCGGTAGTTTTCGTTGACAGAATAGTCATTATATCAGAAATAATTGTATCGTACTGTATACAAACATTCTCCAATTCATGATCATGGTTTGCATCTTGTATTATTTCGGATACATTTTCTTTTGTATTCGTAAATCTCAAATCTTGATGAAGAACGAAAGTATAGAATGGACAATGATCTTTCAGTATCTGGAAATCAGGTGGTATTCCAAATTTCTTTCCGTATACAATAAACTGAACAGCTTATGTACCAGTGTTTTGTGCATTAGCCGCTCCTGATCTTAACTTTCTCAACTTGTCATTAGTGATACCTTGCTCTATTGTGTTTGTTCTCACAGAAAATATTAACCACAAATATCTGAACGTCATTCAACTTAAAAATATCATCGTTACCATAAGAATTGGTTATATGTCTAAAAAGCATTCTTACCAAAATGTTTACAACTGCATTGTTAGCATATTTTTGACCTTTACATCGAACGATATGAAAAACAAATAACAGGAACAATCATGACATTAGGTCTCAACATAGCTGTTACTACTTGAAGCATTTGTCAGATTTTATACAACTTGGAGTTTGTGTAATACGATGATGTGTTGGAGGAATATGTTTTATACTCCGTGGTGTTTTTCTTGTTTTTGAAGAATTCAATATTTACATGTGTTGGCAACTTTATTTATTAGTTCTAAATTTGAAAGATATTTATAACCTACATTAAACACTGGCACCCATTGCAATGGTAATATATACATACTCATAAGTTACCTGCTTATTAGAAGGTTGGTACAAAGAATTAAGTTGAGGCTGCCTAGATTTCTCCAAAAGAACATCAGGAACAGAAGAAGAATAGAGAGCAAAGGCATCACACAAAGTATTTAACATCTGAGTAACCAAACCGTGTTCTCTGAATCTTTCACTCCGGTAGTCGAATGACTTTGCTGTTTTGTTTTTTAAACTCTGCATTTCCTTTATCAATTTATCGTGTGTTATTCTCACTTCATCAGATACATTTAGTTCAAATATTTATTTTTTTGTGTTGTCATCTATGGTTTTTGTTATTTCGGTTACATCATTTTTTCTTTTTTGCAACTGCCACAAAGTGTTATTGTTAGCTGTGATTTTATTTTCCAGTTTTATTACACCATCCTTGAAATCATTAACTAAGTGTTTTGTCTCTTGATCGTATTGCTTGATTTCATTTTTTAAGTTTTTCTTTAACTTTTCTAACTGTTTGCAAAGTAATATAGTCTTCTAGAGATTTCTTTGTTTTTTCCATGTTATTCTCTAATACATCTATCTCTGAGTTTACCGTTTGTTAAATTGATTACAAGTATTGTTCTATTTCATCTGTTCTTTTGCTTGCATTCTTTTGTACATTCTGAAAGGCTTTTATAGCATTAGACATGGTAATAAATCTCTGCATAAACAAGTCCTGTGCATCTCTGATCTTTGTCTCGTTATCATCAGTTTGTTCTTGCAATTGTTCCATTTTAGTTGTAGCTCTTTCAGTTCCGCTCTGTTCCACAGATATTAAGTTATTGTCTGCTCGTTCTCTTCGCGTTTTTGTATCTTTGTAATTATTATCCTCCAACGTCTTACGTATTTGATTCTCAACAAGTCTGTACACAAACAGCCTTGTATCTGCACCGAAGGGGACCGTTTAGGTGCATGGACGGACAAGCACCCAGACGACACTATTGTAAATTTTGCTAGCGGCGGCCCCAAAAATTATGGATACTAATACAGAGATCGACAGTGCCAAGTGCATACCAAATGTAAAGTCATAGGACTGACGCTCAGCTATCGATCGGGTCAAGTAGTCAACTTTCATGTCTTGAAAGAAACGTTACAAATCGGACAAGATCAAGACTTTCGCGTGAAAACATTAGATCCACACAAAATTGTACGTTTGCAAAACCACCAAATCGTCAGTCGACCTTTAGAAAAAGTCTATCAAATTGTCTACCAGAAACAAGTGCGACTTCCAGACCACAGCACTTTACCGTACGGACACGCTGAGCTCCAGTATAAAAAAGAGGAAAGTTCCAACGCAACACTTAATTGCGAATACAGACGCCGACCTAGAAAGATGATGAATAATTCAACACAGCAACCGAGTGAAAGGCCCACTATGAACTCCAAGTTCAAGTTTGAGTCCAGCACACTTTCACCGATACTGACGAACTCGACACTGTGGACTACAAGTTCGATAAAGAACTCGAGTGCGATGCTGTGCCTTGCGACCAGAATGAGGCCGTACTCTGCGACATTAGCGATGCAGCACGACCTTGCTGCTCCTTTACAACCATCGAAAGCGATGCCGTTCGTGTGCCTTACCACTCTACTAGCGAAAGCGATGCTGCACGACCTTTCTGCTTTACTGGTAAAAGTGATACCGTGCGTGTGCCTATCCACAGATCTCATCCATGTACTCGCAAACCACTCTGTATACAACTAGCTCATCAAGATGTACAAATCAAAGAAGAATACACGTTTCCTGCGGCTTTGCCTGGCTATTGCCACTTTGAAAGTCGACTCAAGTCGTTCACACAATGGCCCAAAGATCTGGATGGAATACCCAGTAACAAATCATTAGCCAGAGCCAGATTGGTCTACTCGGGACGAGGAGACCAAGTACAGTGTTTCAGTTGTGGTGTGAAAATCCACATATGGGAGTATAAAGACTCAGCGTTCCTGGAACATGTGAGATGGTCTCCGTGTTGTCACTACCTTCCTTTGGTGGGGCATGATTATTATCTCCATGGATACCTTAGAAGAGAACATTCTTAGTTTGCCTCCTGAGCTACGAGTACACATTTACCAAGAGCTTGTACAAATTCAATTGAAATGCAAAGGATAATTACATCCTTTACGACATAGACTTTTAAATCAGTGGTACCTGAGTGTTATAAGAGGGTTGACTACTTTGAAAGTGTTCAAATGGTCAGACATTGATCATCTACCCACGACTCAGGAAAATTTCGATGCCACGACTTCTACCTACAAGGTTGGAATACTACAAAGAATTCTTCTTCCATAGGATGAAGACTTACAGGATTACAAAAATCGTGTACAAGAAGTGATACCTCAAGACGAGACTTCTTCAAGACGTGTGTGTGTGTGTGTGTGTGTGTGTGTGATTTAAAATAGTATATTCCACCCTGTACCAGTATATACTCTTTGTAGAAAGTATGACTATTTCCCCAAAAAGAAAGAAATTAGTGTGAAGGACTAATATAAAAGCTTACCTTGCCATGAATTTTGTATTCAGCGTTGCAACAAATTCTGTGGAAGGAAGTCAATTACAGTGTTCAGGACTTCGAGGATTACCAAGCCCTTTTACAAGAACTGTTTCCACATCATACGATTCCACTGAATTTTGGACGACGTGTGGTGTGTGTGTTAGTGACTACTTTTCGCGGATTTCGTTTCCCAGCAAATTCTTTGTGGACTATTTATGAATAGTATATGCAGCAAATACATGACTACCAAACCTTTATCTGTGCACGAAAGACAAATTGTGTTAAAAGTGTTGAGAATAGTGATGAAAACAAGTTGTGTACCTCCGTGTGAAGAAGACATTTGTTGAACTTTATCCACGCTTCATATTTATCAAGAAGTGTGTATAGCTAGTTGGTTACACCAAGAAATTTACGCCTGAAAAGTCTTGGCTTCGATGCTTGGATACAAGAAGACATTGTGTGTCACTGGTCCTAGAAAAGAAGTTAACTTAGAACCAGTGCAAGAAGAAAAGTCAGAAGCGAAAGTGGGATTAGAAACAATTTTAGAAACAGTGGTAGAAGAACCCAACATAGAGGAAGAAATATTGCACAAGTAAACGAAAATTGCAGTAGTAGTGTACAGATAGAAAAGAATGAAGAAATGACATTCGGGGAAATTAGATACAATGAATTTCATAGAGACTTGAAGAACACCAGAGCGTGTACGTAAACTCCACGAGACACACATAAATCGAGAATATTGTACACTTACTTGTTTATATGCAGCTTTGGTGATTTTAATATGTACCTTATTTATGTACGGAATCATTTATGCCTTATGTGTTTTCGTTTTTTAATTCTTGAAATGTAAATGTTTTTTGTTGTTACACTTTTTGAAAAACATTAAACGTGTGTCAAATGTATAAAATGTCTTGTATCGTTCATGGTAATCTCAGAATTCCCAACACCATAGTGATGGCTGCATCCTCCTCCTCCTCCTCTGTTCCCAAAGTAATTGACGAAAAGTTAGATCGTCAAAGTTGCGAGGCATTGTATCTTCGTCATCCTTTTAACATGTTGATTGTTGGACCGAGTGGTTCAGGTAAAACAGAATTTATGAAACGTTTGATTGAACACACTTGTTTGATCATCCACCACAACGTATCGTGTGGTGTTACTAAGAGTGGCAATCGGCTTACACATTACTCCAAGAAATTCAAGGAGAATCCATTTCATTTGTAGGAGGCCATTCCTCGCGAAGACGATGGGATCGTGTCTGACTTTAGTTAAACACATCTTGTCATCTTCGAAGACATGTTAGAAGACGAAGAAATTAAACTTAGGTTTATACGAAAAGGACATCATCGTAATGCCAGTATTATTTACATTACTCAAAATTTATTTCAACAAAGTAAAACACATCGCACCATGAGTCTCCATGCCTATTATGTGGTATTGTTTAAAAGTCCAAGAGACAAATGTCAAGTGCAGGTGTTAGCCAAACAGTTAGGAACACCTTGGCTGAGTTATGCATATGACGATGCCACTCAAATCTCTCATGCGTATTTACTCATCGATTTAAAACCGACCACTCCCGATTATTTGAGATTTCGTACCAATTTTTTTCACCATCGCTGCAAAGAAGGAGGTCTTGTCATTTATGCATCATCTTTAGCGTCTATCTGAAGAAGAAAAAAACTATAAAAAGCCTTCACTTCTTTTCTTTCAAACAGTATTCAACATGACATCCTTTCAGTCTCATCCTCATGTCACATTGATTAGTGCACTGTATGGCATCAGTCGCGAAAAAAATGCACAAGTCCGTACACATTTGTAAAAAGCCACTCACAAGAAGAATTACGATGGTTTACTTTGACAGCACGTCAATTACTATGAGGTATCATTCACATCCCCCATCAAACCAAACGCTTTTTGGAAAAAAATAAAGTAGCGTTGTCACAATTTGCAGATCCAAGAATCGATACGCAAACCAAAAAACAAATCATTTTGAAACCTGGTGGAAATGGCTCTTTAGAAAGTGTCATCAATCGTTCCCATTTAAAATGGGATCCTAATGCCGTAACTAAAAGAAAGAAAAAAGAAAATTCCCCCAATAGACGGCATCAGACCCAAAAGAAGAGTGGTGGTAGTGGTGCTGCAAGTTCACACTAGAAAAAGAAAAGCCCTAAGAAGAAAAGTCCCAAGAAAAAAGAGAGGTACTGCTGCTAGGACGCGTACGTACTGCAGAAAACCACGCCGCTTGGTGACGGTGTCTCCTGCCACTTCTACTTCTCCGCCGTTCACAATGATGCCTGCCAAACCTGCTTTAACACCCGTGTTTCCTAATTTGACGAAAAAATGGAAACCTATTTTCTAAAGGAACTCCTCTTCTTCCTCTGACGGCGTCGACGACGTCTTCTGCTACTTTCGCGACTGCTGCTGCAGCTAAACAAAAGTGGCCTCACCTAAAACAAAGGTACAAGAGAGAACAGGGGTGTTACAAAATTTAATGGATTTATCCAAACAAGAACTGCCAAGATATATTCCGTTGAAAACACCTCATCGTGGAGTGCTGCCCATAGTGAAGTTGATACGACGATCAATCAGTGGAGACGAATTCCAGTATGAAAAAGAAGTGTAAATAAGATTCACTTCAGTGTCTTTTGCTCCAGAAACAAAAGATGTCACTAAGACGACGTGAACACCACCATCGTCGTTCAAAGACACAACCTTCCTCCAAAAAAAGGCAAATCAAGGGAATACCTCCTCGTTTAGCTAAAAATTGGGATGTTTTGTCGGTACTGGCTAAATACATTCCTCCGATAAGAAAATAAATCATTCAAAAAGCACCCAAAGAAATCATCGATACCGTGTGTGAATGTTGTTTGAAAGTTTTGAATGGAACGGTACTTTTGTCCAAGATACAGAAACAACGATTAGGAAAACATCGGAACGTTCTTCGCCGAATGGTGAAAAAGAAAAAACCCATCAGTCAAAAGAAAAAATAATGCTGGTTCAACGAGGAGAATTTCTACCCGTGCTGATAGGACCGTTGCTAAAAGTGGCTGCTCCTTTGTTAGGATCGATTTCTGGACCACTTTTAGGAGCAGTCATGAGATACGGAGGGGAAAAAAGAAGATAACAAGGACACCCTTTTCTGGAAGACAGCACACTTGTACCTTTGGATTTTATCGAAGGACGAAAACTCACTTTAGTTCCATACAAACGATGGGTGGAACTCCATCGTTGGTACGAACAAAGGATACTTCATTTACCTCCGAATCCTAATCTCACCGAGATGTCACAGATACAACAAGAATTACAATCGTTGATGGATCGAAGCGATTTGTCAGGAACAAAAAAATCGCAACGGTACGGCCAAGTATTGCAACGTCTTCAACTCTTTCACCAGAAAGCTTTGGACGAAACAGCTATACCTACTCTGAGAGATTTCATGACAATCATGAAAAGAGTACCAAAAGCCACCAAGACAAACACAGCCGCGGGGATGGAAGAAGAAGAAGACACACAAGAAGTGTTTCAAACCCCGTCTGCTCCACTATCTGGTAAGATTGTAGCTTCTTTGTTGACACCATCCCTAACTGCCCTGTCTAGTTTATCTGGCATTCTCTTTTATCCGACAAAGTTACGATATCCATTTATATCCCATAAAGGCGACTAAATAGGATATATATGTATATATATTGGGAAGGATCTAGGCATAGATAATGGTGCTTTTCGTTCATTGGATAAAAAATACCAACGATAAATAATATAAGTCAGTCCTAGAACCACATCATAGCAAAAGTAATGAAGGTTAGGAACCTTTATTTTCTTGTCTGAAAACTTGCAACAAAAAAATTGGAAGTTGATCAAGGCGGCCATAATTTCATGACTTTTTTAATCGATCCAAACAGACCAAAAGAAGAAAAAAAATGTGAGATTTTTGGATTGAAATTTGCTTTGTTGCAAGTGTATCATTTTTATGTGTAGCGTTTTAATGTGATAATGGAAAACACGACAGACATCGTTTTATAATTAAAGGTCCACAATAATAGAACATCTCTGAACATTCCTTGCAATGCACAGTGACAATATTGATCACGTGTCACTCGTTTCCGGTACCGCGTTTCAGATAGCCCGTTCTTCTCCGATTTTAGCTGTAAATCGTTCAAGTTTTCATTAAGCCGCCAACAGCTGAAAATATTTAAACTCTTCATATTTTTCAGAAAAAAGACGTTTTTAGTGTAAAACCCCTTGTACTGTTCATGAGACAAAGTGAATCATAGACTCTCAACATTCATGAACCTAAAAATACATCAAACTTTGAGACTCAATGGAATTTTCCCTTGATGTTACGAATGTACTATTTATGTTTTACCCTGACAAAATTGTCTTTGTTATAAATCCTATGTATTTTATTTCTCACTCGAGCATTTTCATCTTCTGATTGGTGCCTCTTTTGTATATCATGGTCAGAAGTAAATACTCAGGAAAACTGTTAAACAGTAATCATTTTCATGAGACAGAGAGACAGAGAGAGAGCGACAGAAAGGAGAGAGAGTATTGACACTAAATAATGTATTTCCTAACTTATTACTAATATTTGGTGGAATCTATCATAATAATCAAACTATTCTTGAAGATGAATACAAAAGTTCCAAAATTCTGACAAGATTGTATAAAAAAGGCATATTATCTAAACCAATTACTAAATTATTTTGACATATTCTTTGTTTCCGTTTATCGGTCAATAACCGCTCTCAACGTCTGATGTAAATAAAATTAAGAAATTTATTGTGCAATCTTAAAAAAGGATGATAAAAAGAACACGAATACTAGTAATTGATCTTGATTATTTTGTTCTGTGACGTTCTGTACAGTTGTTACAGTTTTAGGAATCTGCTAGATATCTTGTTAGTTTTGTTTGTATTATTTTTTTCTGTGTCGTTCTGTGCTGTTGTTACAGTTTCAGGAATCTGCTAGATATCTTGTTAGTGTTGTTTGTATTATTTTCTTCTGTGTCGTTCTGTGCTGTTGTTACAGTTTCAGGAATCTGCTAGATATCTTGTTAGTGTTGTTTGTATGACATAGAACTTAGAACTCATAAATCAAATCTAGGGATGCTTATATAATCTGCGTTTATTGTATAAAAAAAATCACAGATTTCCTTTGTGCCGAAATACACGCAGACCGACTATATGTATATATATATATATATATATATATATATATATATATATATATATATATATATATATATATATATATATATATAAAAGATGAGAAAAGAGAGAGAGAGAGAGAGGTTTATAAATCCAAATAGAACTATAGAGAAACGAGCCAAACAAACACATTATTAGTACAGTAACGGAGTGATTTTTATTCTGTTTGACAGAATTTGACACTCACTGATGCAAATTACCTTGTTCTATGCAAATTACCTTGTTCTATGCAAATTACCTTGTTCTATCCATTACTAAAAAAAATTGTAACAGCTATTAAGAGTTTTGTTTTAATGCAAAAGTTGAATGAAACTTGAAGACAAGTGGGTGTCTAAACAAAATAATAATGCACATGCTACATTTTTTGTGATTATATCAAATAAGCACGTAAGTGAAACCATTATATTACTGCTGACTCCAAGAAACAAAATAATTTGACTGGTTGAAATTAATCTATGGGCACGTGCCGCGCACGTACGGTCTGCATATATCACATAGCACTGACAACAAAATAAAGAAAAGTGGCATAGTGTTGAAATTTTAAATGAGGCAAATTGGCTATGGTGGGTGAGCTGACTGACTGAGCAAAGGCTATATATTATACTGCTTTCAAAACTAAATAGCATTCCTTTCTTTTCTAAATAAGTTTTTTTTAAATTTGTGTACTGATTTATTCATTCCAATTGAAATGTTGTATTTATAAAAGAAAATAATAATCAAAGAACCACAATGGCCGATGTCGTGCATAGATCTTTTTGTGTCATAACGTCACATTGGAAAATGGTTTTTGTTTGTATTGATAAGACCTGCTTTTGACCTTACTCTATAGTTTCCATCTTTCATGAAAAACACAATTTATGTGATATAAAACGCAACAACATACAATTAACACACTCAGTTCATTAGATTTATGATGTAAATAGGCTGTCTTAAACTTGATACTAATCTTTATTGCCCATTAACTTTCAGATAAACGACGAATGTTAAGATACGAAAGGAGAACACCAGCTCAGTTTTGTAAGCCAGGTGGAAATCTGTTGGCTATTGTTAATAACTTCATGACGATTATTTTTTAGATAACATTCTTTTTCTTTAAAATTGTAAATTGATATAAGGAAAGATAACTTTACCATGAAAAGACTTGGCTATTAGAGGTATATTGTTATTGAAAGTTTTCCAATAAATTCATATTTTAGTTTTTATTTGTTTCATCAAAAGTTGTGCCACTTTTCAATTTGCCTATTAAGGAAATATTATCTTGACTAATAACCGATTTTTCCTAGATATTACATACATTAACTTGCCAGCTATTTTTTTTAAGTAGAAATAACTGATAATTCTATATTTGAAAATAGATACAAATTTGATGCGCAAATGTGCACATGCAAGATTTAACAAAACGAAAACGGAAACAGGAACAGAAAAATACTCTCATTGAAGAAGAAGAAGGAGAAGAAAACGAAGACGAAGAAAGACTGCTGTTACTGTGTTGTTCTTATTACTATAACTACTACCACCCATACTACAACAACAACGGCATCAGCAATATAAATACCAACATCATCGTAATAAGAATAATAACGATAATGATGATGATGATTATTATTCTTATAATTATGATGATGATGATGAAAAAAGATGATAATAAAGACAATGACGGTGATAATGATGGAAAAGACAACAGCAATGACAACAGTGAGCAAGTCTATTCAAACTATGTCTCGTACACACTACCATAACACTTAGATAGCTGGCTGTAACTGGTCTATAGAATAATAATAATAATAATAATAATAATAATAATAATAATAATAATAATAACAACAACAACAACAACAACAACAACAACAACAATAATAATAATAATAATAATAATAATAAAAACAATTATTATTATTATTAATATTATTATTATTATTATTATTATTATTTGGACAAAGGGTCAGGTCAGCAATATGATTACAAGAAAAGTGTAGACTCTCTGTTGGATGGATCATTGCTAGATATATTTGACAAAAACACAAGTTTAAAAGCAAACATGTAGTCCAGAGTAATTTCATATAGAACGGAGAGTGACTGCGACAAATAATCGGGAATGCAACTCTAGATATCACCTTTCTTGGAGAAAAGAATTTTGTTTTTACTGGCGGAGGAAACCTTTAAAGTTTAAATAAATATGTTCTATTACAATAGCAAACTACACGCGTATCTGTATCGCGCGCTCTTTGCCGCGATTTCCCTTCAACTGACGATCTTATGTTATAATTTGAAAGGAAGGATGAAATTGTACTGACAAATAGAATCACCCTGGTAATTGCTGACCATATTGGCCATCTGTATTGCGTGTTGAGTGACTGGATTTACTTAAGTGCGAAATAATAAGGCAAATCTGCTTGATTTTGGTATTATCGTCATTTCTTCACTCGCTCTACTTGTAACCGCCAATCAAACAGAGAATATTGAGTGTATGATTGAAGCCTTTCTGAAGCCCCCAGTCGTCGTACAATGATTTTGATATGCCTCCATTTAGTAAGATCACCGTAGTCACTACACCGAAAGACCAGCGGCAAATTAGATTTAGGACTCAAGGTACTAATTATACAAAAAGATTAGAACCAGTCTAAAAATGATGAACATAAAATAGATGATATACGGCTTGAGGAGGACATGAATGGTTGATAATGAGAAGTAAAAATTAAGTAAAATTATCTTTTCAAAGCTGATCCTCCCATTACTTGAAACGAGATAGAGAAAAGGTTCTACAGATGCACTGTCAGTTTTCATTACTAGCTTGGTTTAGGAACCATAATAATGAAAGTATCGGTTTAATCTGTATGTGCGTAATGTGTGATACATACTTCAAGAACATGTGTGTTTTTGTGTGCGTAATGTGAGATACATACTTCAAGCACATATAGTTTTTTATGTGCGTAATGTGTGATACATACTTCAAGCACATATAGTTTTTTTATGTGCGTAATGTGTGATACATACTTCAAGCAGATGTAGCTTTTTATGTGCGTAATGTGTGATACATACTTCAAGCAGATGTAGTTTTTTATGTGCGTAATGTGTGATACATACTTCAAGCAGATGTAGTTTTTTGTGTGCGTAATGTGTGATACATACTTCAAGCACATTTAGTTTTTTGTGTGCGTAAGGTGAGATACATACTTCAAGCACATTTAGTTTTTTGTGTGCGTAATGTGTGATACACACTTCAAGCAGATGTAGTTTTTTATGTGCGTAATGTGAGATACATACTTCAAGTACATTTAGTTTTTTGTGTGCGTAATGTGTGATACATACTTCAAGCAGATGTAGTTTTATATGTGCGTAATGTGTGATACATACTTCAAGCACATTTAGTTTTTTGTGTGCGTAATGTGTGATACATACTTCAAGCACATTTAGTTTTTTATGTGCGTAATGTGTGATACATACTTCAAGCACATGTAGTTTTTATGTGTGTATTGTGAGATACATACTTCAAGCACATTTAGTTTTTTGTGTGCGTAATGTGTGATACATACTTCAAGCAGATGTAGTTTTATATGTGCGTAATGTGTGATACATACTTCAAGCACGTGTAGTTTTTTATGTGCGTATTGTGTGATACATACTTCAAGCACATGTAGTTTTCTATGTGCGTAATGTGTGATACATACTTCAAGCACGAGTAGTTTTAAAAAATCGTCGGTTCTTATGGTTTCTTTCAAGACTGAAGCATAATCAAGGATGGTTATGTGCTATAAGATATAGGTTTGGTTCTGAGTATTTTACAAACTGAAAGATAATGAATTGTCAATATTGTGTTTCCATAGCTTTTTTAAAAAATTTTTAACGTAATTGGATTAGTACGGTGCACCCTTAACTAATTCCTCAAAAGTTTGCTTCCCGAACCACTCCTGGACGGCAATATGCTTCCAAAGCTATTTTTATAAATGTCCAATGCAAATGACCATCTAGGTCACCCCATTTTCATCATACGGCGAGGATCACTATCATCAACAGTTAAGAACGTATTCATTCTTTTATATGGACGCTAGTTAAATTATCTTTTTACGACATTAAGTAGCTGCGCTCTCACTGAGTCCCTGGCAACGTCAATGGATGTCATATGTCGGTACAAGAGAGCTACAAGTCGAGACGTCATGATTGGCTTATCATTCCACGCGAGCTTCGCGAGGGACCGGGCAACAAAAGCACAGAAGGGAATGGACAAGTTTGATTAGACATTAGCAGAAGCACCTCTTATCAGAATCATGTAATTAACATATGCGCATCAATGAGATAATGTTTGTTTCAAGGGGTAAAATATGCTGAGTTTCTCAAACGCGAAGAATCCTCTCAAATGTCCTTTGAAAATACTGGAATACCCAAGTGATTTTCGAGACGTTTGCCGTTTGTATAAGGACACAGCTGATATTTTTTTTTCTTCATTTGAACGTATTGAACAGATAGAGTAAGGCTCTGACCCCTCCACCACATCAGTTCTAGTTTCAAATATGAAAATCAATTTGATTTACGATCATGTTAAGATTGCAGAAGTAAATTTTGTCAAACAAAATATTATGTCATATATTATCACATTGCTTGCTGAAAAGATCGCCATGTACTAGCATGCCGAGAAGTTCCTTCCAGTATAAAAAGCATGCTGAGAAGTCCCTTCCAGTATAAAAAGCATGCTGAGAAGTCCCTTCCAGTATAAAAAGCATGCTGAGAAGTCCCTTCCAGTATAAAAAGCATGCTGAGAAGTCCCTTCCAGTATAAAAAGCATGCTGAGAAGTCCCTTCCAGTATAAAAATCTTGCAACTCAAGCAGACAGTTTACTAGCATTCATTGTAATATTCTTCTCCCTGTGAGCGTTTATTTTTGGCGCAAAGTACTTCGATAACGAACATTGGCTATAATCTCAGAGTTTAAAAAAAAATTTCCCCGAGAATTTTATAATTTCTTTCAACTTCTACATTGACACTATTATATATATATATATATATATATATATATATATATATATATATATATATATATATATATATATATATATATATATTTTTTTTTTTTTTTTTTTTAAGGCAGGCCAAGATTACCATGTGCTTACCGAGCGCGAGACCGTTGATTACGGTAGATTTTATCGGTGCTCCGCTTTAGGAACACTTATCTCGAAAATGAAAATGTCGCTAAGCACCCCATTTTGATTCTTGAGAAAGTTTGCGCTAACGTCAATCAAGAAGTACATGTGTTGTGTACTTGGCCATCTAGTGCCAAAAATAGTTTTATTTCCTCAAACGTTAACATTGATGTCTACGAAAAATGCCCCAACCAGCGAATTCTTATCCTTGGTTTTTTATTAAGCTGTCTGCATGATAATTTATGTTTTCAGCCTGGTATATGTGTCTGCATAGTTCATAAGGTGGACATAATAGTTTTTCGATCTAATTGTCCCTTTTTGTGTCTATGCATATGTGTGTGTGTGCGTGTTTATGCACAAAGCAAAACTACTGGGGACATTTTGAAATTTAAACCGCTCTGTCTTGTTACAGTAGTGGATCACCACAGAAACCAGCGTGGGGCAGCTGTGACGGCGGATGGGGAGCTATCAATTAGGTAGCTTATACCGGAATTTTGGGCACAGATTTCTTGGCACGGAGTATCATTAACTTGCTGGCTACTCAGGTTAGCATTCTTACAAAACTCTGTTGGCCAGTTGATACCGCTACGATATCATTATATAACATTCGGTTGAAGACCTTTTCAGATACAGTGAACCCTGTTATATCCAAACCTGAATGATCACAATTCTTGTTAAATCACAGAAGAAAAAAAATTAATCATTGCCATTATCTTGATATGAAGATGACCTTTTTCACTTCGAATAATTATCCGTTCCAGACATATTTCATGATCTCAGTAGTGTACGGATCAGATAGATTTCACTGTAAATCGATGACTTTCTTAGAAGAGGATGAAATGACGTATTTCCAGCAGAGCTCAACCGAAGAGTAGTGACGCAGACTTGTTGAAACCATTATTGCACATGTTCCCACATTACGGTCAAAGACACTGTACCTTATCATTTCGGAGAACAACTTTTCTGGCAGAGGTGCCATTAATCAATTCTCTCTTTTTAAGAATCACTAAAATGTCAAACATCATACACAATTCATTAGAATCAGAGGAAAATTACATCGATACAAAAGTGGTATTTTTTGTTGTTGTTGTTGCTTTGTTGTTTGAATCCAGTTTGGACCGTCATTCGATCTCCATATCATTGGGTCTATATCGCTTGTTACTAAGTTCGACACTGTAACGAATTCGTTCTGGGCGATCCTAGATTGTCATAATGCCATTACGTTATTGTTTTGCTCACAGCCCAGGTCGATATTCCTATACAACAAAATCAGCCATTAGTAAAAAAAAAAATTGCAAGAGCTTTCCAAATACATCGCTACGTAGAAAAGTGGGCGACATAATAACATGAATTCGAGTGAAAGTAGACAAAAAGGTGTTTGATATCTCTATTCCCTGACAAACTTTGTTCTTTTATTGGGATGAGTGGATTTTCTACATTGTAACAGATTTACATGTAATCTTATCCCAAATAGCACCAAAATTGTACAATAGCCTTACAAGGAAGAATGAATGAGAGAATCCGAAAATAAGTGCCATCGCTGAAAATATAGTCCCCATGATCGTCTGGAACAATATAGTTCTACCTGCAGCAAACTCAGCGGCAAAGCGCTCGTTTTCAAGTTGTGCTGTCTCGGGTTCAAACCCTGGTTTCAGTAGGGACATGGGCATGTGGTCAACCATTAAATATCGATCTTTCATTCACCATTCTGCGCTTACCTATACCTAAACCTCGCGCTAAACTCTGTTGGAGATAATCGTGCGACTTTTTTGTTTTACAGACTATTGATCACTTGAAAACTTTGTAGAATACATGGCACTATTATTGTAATAAATGAAGATAAACTAGAACCATGGTCTTCAGGAGACGGGGTCAGTTACAGATTGAAGAGATTTGGTACTATGATGACCAGGGTATTGAGACAGGAGAAGAATTTAACAACTGAGTTTACTCTGACAAACAATAGTAAATTTTCTAAAGCTCAATAACTTTTGGCACAAAAAAGGGTTAAGAGACCTGAATGTTCTAATGAGTAAATATTAAGCGTTTCTTTCTAAAACGAAGAATTGCTATCAAATTACTTGATATTTATATTGCTTAAATATAAACTTTGCAGCCGAAATTTGGGATGTCATTGTTTTACGTTAATAAAGAGTGAGTTCATCTTCAGTGCTACAAACAATGTTTAAACTTAAAGCCAAATACCTGCCGTTTGGCAGTGAATGGAGAACTTGGTAGAAGACCTTTACATCTTGCTAGGTTAAAAAGAACCGTAAAATATTGGTTTAAAAAAAGGAAATCAGAAAATATTGTTTTAAGAAATGCATATAATGTACTTTTTAATAACGCTGAAAGATTTAATTATTTTTGAATTGGCTATCACCTTTAAAGGATATGTTGAATAGATTTTGTTTTACTGAAATATGTATGTGTCCAGATTATGTATGTGTCCAGATTATATAGATGTTGTGAAGTATGTATGTGTCCAGATTATATAGATGTTGTGAAGTATGTATGTATGTGTCCAGATTATACAGATGTTGAACAAAAAATTACTTTTTTTACTACAATATTTATTTAAATGTATTGACAAAGAGTACACATCGAAATACTCTTATATGTTTAAGACTAGATCATCTAATTAATTTCATATAGACACGAGTAGATATGCTCGTAACAGAATACATAGATCGGACAAATATTGCAGACCTTGTAACAATGGTGACATAGAAGATGAATGTCATTTTTGTGTTTATGTGTCCAGTTTATCGACAACTACGTCAACATGTAATAAAAAAATTGTAATGGAGGTACCCAAGTATGCTTAAATGCATACAATTGTTTGAAAGTTGTAATAAGAAATATGTAAGCAATGAAGCGATTAATACCAGGAAACATTATTAAGTGGTAATCAGTCCTACACATACTATCATATAGCATATCGGAGTATGTTAAATATTGCACAATTTTTTTATTTTAATATGTGTGTGTGTGTATATATATATATATATATATATTTATATATATATATATATATATATATATATATATATATATATATATACATATATATATATATGTGTGTGTGTGTGTGTGTGTGTGTGTGTGTGTAAATGTGTAACAAACTAAGCATGTTTATGCTAAGCTGAATCATGATTTGATTTGATTTGATTTTCTAAAACTCCAGCCGCCATGAGTACGTCATATTCTGGTATTAGACTAAATAAAAGCAGTACAATCTCGTTGGCTCATTAGGTCGAACATCCATGATCTTTCAAAAACTTGTGTTCAAGTCCAGCATAATGTCTATAATTACTGAACATTTTGGTTATTTGATTGGAGTTTAAAGATAACACAGGAAAGGTAAATCGTTTCTAAGCAATTGCAGTAAAGTGCCTAGCACAGGTGTGGATATAAAGCAGGCATGTGTAACTTCCTCCAGGGCGCGGGTCGGATAGGCGATTTTTAAAGCCACACCTATGATGTAAATAAGCGGGAAAAACCAGGTCGCGAGCTGTAGGTTGCACATGCCTGATATAAAGTTTCACTTTGACGGGTAATGAAAACACCTCGTTTCGTTAAATTAGCTCTAACTACATGTAAAGTGTACCGTATATTAAACCTCGTTTTCTCGAACAAAACTATCTCTCGAACTGATTCACTTAGTCCCTTCAAATTTCCAACAATCGACGTTCTACTGTAATTCAATCAAACGTAGTTTAGTCCTTTGAATAGACTGTCAAGGGCTCCCTACCTTCTGTATTTTCAGACCCATCCATAAGCAACATAATAAATATCAACATTATCCAATGTTTACAAAACATACTGATAAATATCATGACAAAAATGCTACTCATTACAAAGACCTTTAGGTTATAATATGACCAAAGTCACAAGCTAAAATAAAGCTTAAATGTTGTTGCTTCTTGCTCGAGTAAGCTTTGTTTAGAAATCATACCATCACGATACACTAATGTCTGTCTGATTGTTTGGTTTGCTGATTGCCGTACATATTAAACTTCGAGGTATCATTATATCATTATTTCGTTGTTGCTCATGTTGACGATGTTGCGAAACTCTATCAGCCATTTCAGAATGTCAGGTGAGCTATTTAAATTCATCCATACAATTTTTATACTCGATAAAATGGCGTATTTCCAGCTGTGTTTATGTTCTATTGACATGGCTAGCCTTTTCATCTTCACGCCCCGTGGGCACGGAAATCAATTGATTTACACTAGGTATTGACGGCACAGATAAGCCAATCATGGCGGGAAATCCAATCTGCAAACATTAGTCAGAGAAACATTGTTACAGAGTCTACACTTACGAAATCCCAGACTGGCCATTAGACTTGAATAGTTTCCTCTTCGACATAATTTATAAACTGCTCCTTGTAAAGTAAGTCCAAACCCGCTGTGCCAAGAAAGAGGTCGCCAAAGCCTCAATATCATGTCAACATAGATAGTTTTCTTGTGTTTGGGGGGGGGAGGGGGGAGGGGGCTGGCATGATTACGGTTATATATTCTATATTTTGCGTTTTTTTTTTGGGGGGGGGGGGTCGAACACACTTTAAATGCACTAAAATAGGACTTTGACATTAGGTGTGATACCTAACTATGCGAAACTTTGCCTTAGAGTCTGAGTCAATGTCTTTTTCGTTGCTAAAATTGATCGATTTTCCTCGTCGTCGTTTGCTAATGAATAATCAAACTTTTAACCTGCTTTAGAATGTTGAAGACAGTCACGTGATAATTCGTTCATCTTACCTTTACATGGCTTATGATTTGCTATCTTCAGCGTAAACTTTTCAGCAGTTTTAAACAATCCAAAAGTATATATATATATATACACACACACACACCAACGGAAATATCAACGAGTAGCGTTAATTTTATCGTTTTATCCCAATTTGGAGTCGAATAAGTGAGTACCCCTATTTCTGCCAGATTAACTCTCCTTGTTACTTTTGTTAGAGGACGCTGGAGAGGCTTCTTTATTAATTTTTTTTTTTTGCATACGGGTATTTTGGGGATGTTTTTAGAGTACTTCCTTGCTGACTGTCTTTCTCTACATCATAAAGAAATGTTTACCACAATATCACAATGGTTTACCCGGCACCTACGATCTTAATAGAATGGTGTGCCCGACGATATATCGACTGTCTTTCCCACCTAGATGCAAGACAAAATTATGTTATAATATGAGAATGGTGTACCCGGCTCTTACGGAAACAAATGCAGTGTACACGACAAGAATCTAGTTGTATCGATAATATCATGGCCTCTTTCAGATTCCTTTTTATACATAGTGGGAAGGGAAGGGGGAGCGGCGTTAATGTAGATAGCAGTTTCAAAGCAATCTGCATGCTCTAAAAGGAAACTAACAATAATTTTTTCTTCAAATATATTTTTAAGTTAGACATGTATTTTATAGTGTCTGCGCCAATACATCAGACGTTTTATAGGGTCGGCACAAAACAGATTTGTGCAAATTATTTTCATTATTAATGTTAGTAGCTCAAATTAGGGGCGACACTTTAAGAAGCACTGCTCAATAAATTTTCGTATATGTTACTTTGCTTTTTTTTCTGTTTGATTCAAAATGTCGAAAAATGGTGGAATTATAAATTTTGCTAGATGTACAAAGGCTGAAGATCGCGTTTAAAGAAGGTCAAGCCTAGACGAACGTAGAGATTTCCTCGCCTAAAAATGGAGTTTGACTACGAGTAATATGGTCACATGACGCCTCAAAGAATAGTCTGAGTAGCAAATAGCAGGTAGACCTAAAGATGCTTTAACGCTAATTTACGTTGTAATAAAAGGCTATTTAGTGCTGTCACTGATGGTATGAAATAGTTTTATTGTACAGTAATGTATTTCCTGGGAGAAAAGCACTTTCGATCCGCTATTTTGGAGCAAAAGATAAATAAGTCATTTGTTGCACAATTGGGTCGTGGGGATCATCTCAATGTGTTACCAAATGAAAGTTTACACTATAAAGCCATCTCTCTCTCTCTCTCTCTCTCTCTCTCTCTCTCTCTCTCTCTCTCTCTCTCTCTCTCTCTCTCTCGTTGTAGTTAGATATATCCAGCGATAGTAATTGTTTTAGCAAAGTATTCCAGGCACTCTTTATCGCTTGTAGCTCAATTTTCTAGACACTGTTGCATGTATGGTCATGCAATTTGATGTGTGCATTCACATTTATCACTTATGTTAAGACCCATAAAACGTAAATTGTGGTTGTAATGACCTTCTTTTCAACGATATTATTTATTTCATATCTAATATCATGCGCTATGTGATATTTGTGGTTTTGTTTTGTTTGGTCTTTTTCTTGCAGCACATCAACACGCTGAAGGTTATATCGTGCCGACACAAGTAAAGTAAAGTGCCTTGCCCAAGGACACACCACGGTAGCCGATCTGGGATGACCCGATGGTGTGAATCTAACCAGTACCATTCTGGTCCCGAGCCCAACGCTTAACCCCTGAGGCCCAACGGCCCCCTGATTTATGTGGACCCAAAAATGTATACAAGGTGAAACTTCATAACTACGAATATGTGGACAACTTTTTAAATTATGTCAGAAAATTAAGAAAACCACGGCATATATAACTTTTAAAAAGTGTGGATTCAATTGTACAATAAACGTGTTCTTGACTGGGGTATCTTATACGAACTGTTTTACAAACGGTTTTGAGGAAGCCAGCTCAATGTGGGGGTAACACCCAAATCTTATCAGTACAAGAACATCCCAAGTATAAGCCGAGTTTGGCGTATGAAAAATATTTTGAAGTTTTTTTTCCATGCATTTATTATTGTAAGGACGGATTGCTCATAGATTAAATACCCATTATTTATCTAAAATTACCAAGGTGTTGCTCTTCGCAAATAGGGAATATCTGCAATAAATGAGTGAAAGTGAGTCAAAAATAAAAGAATAGCGCCCCTTCCAGTCTTTGATGAAACATAAACTCCAAGCCTAATTTTGAACATCACCTACTTACAAAAAGGCATCATGAAATCGAAAAAATGCACTTCTGAGCGACAGCGTACAGAAAATACAACCAGTTGTTACGATGGAAGCTGATGACTGCTATGCCATTGGGAATTACGATGGAAGCTGATGACTGCTATGCCATTGGGAATTACGATGGAAGCTGATGACTGCTATATCATTGGGAATTACGATGGAAGCTGATGACTGCTATGCCATTGGGAATTACGATGGAAGCTGATGACTGCTATGCCATTGGGCATTACGATGGAAGCTGATGATTCCTATGCCATTGGGAATTACGATGGAAGCTGATGACTGCTATGCCAATGAGAATTATGCTGTTTAAACTCTCCCTTCACAGAAGCCAAAAATAATATTATAATCCAAACAAAGAGCATTAAAGATTGCTTGAGATGTACCCAGCCCCAAAACTTTCCCTACATATCAGCCAAATATATCATTATATAGTAAAATCGAAGAACATTTGCCTTAGAATTGTGGATACTAGTTTGATAGTCCCTGATTCGAACCCCGACATCTAGACTAGTGACAAATTGGGGATGGAACGACGAATAACTATTTATAACAAAGCAAGACGTACGATTTGCACAATACGGTTTGCGCACGTAGCCGTCGGCGTTGTAAGCCGAAAACTCAAGACATGAGTTGGTTTATAAAGAAAAACAAATAAAAATGGACTATATTTAAATTTATATTATTGGACATATCTGAGACACTTTGTTGTATTCCTGAATATAACGATGATATGATGACTAAGACGTTTGCATTCATGTTCATGTCCTCCAGGTAGCAAATGCTTCTTTCTGTTCACGCCTCTGTATCTAGGCATCATGCTCGTCTAGCTATCAAGACTGCGTTTCATTTGATCATATTTTATCATTTCTGGGCAAAACATGTTTATATTATGTATACATTGCAAATTGTACCCTGATATCATCTAGGGAGACAGTCATCGCTTCACTTGGCAGGAGACCATAAATTTTAATAAATTTTTTGTCCACGAGTGCGTGTTACACCTCTTTTCTACAAGATGGAACTGATAGCATCAAAATAAAAGCCCAAAGAACACATATTTTCAATAAGACGCCGATAAAATGTAATTGAATAATTACGTTTCTATTTCATCATGACGTATGAATCACATTATTCATCGATAAAGCCCGAAGCGATGAAAATGTTATAAATTAAGAGACCTCCGGGATTGAGACATTTGCAAGCATTTGCAAGCATTTGAACGACGATGTCGTTAATTTTGTCAGACCTTTATAGCAAATAAAATTGTTTAAATATTATATGTTCTTTATCGACATTTGCATCTCATTAACTGTAGATCTTAATGTTTTATTAACGGTTGGTGGTGTGATAATAATAGTTCCTTGACCTTTAAAGTTCAATATTATAAATATAGTCATTTACGCGTCTGTGAAGTACGATGTATATATATATATATATATATATATATATATATATATATATATATATATATATATATATATATATATATATATATATATATATATATATATATATATATAGTGAAAATTGTATCCGTAAAAGATACTATCTGCAAAAGGCATTGAATTAAAACAAACATGATTTTATTTTTTCCCTCACGTTTGATCATACACTCATATGGTTCACACGTTCCAAGTTTGCAGACTAAAGAATATTAACTCCTCTTTCTCTCCATCTCTCTCTCGCGCTCTCTCACTCTCTCTCTCTCTCTCTCTGATTGATAACTTTCATGTTGTAATTATTCTTATTTTCTTCAGTGAATTACATCCATTAAACGATGTTTGTTGCAATGCAGTTGAGGTTGCCTCTTAGTACTGTGGTAAAAATAATTGTAAGGAAGAGGACCCACGATAATGCTGAGAAAACCTATGGTCCAATTCAAAGTAAAAGACGCAATATTTTCTTCTTTTTTTTTTTATTTAATCTGAAAGATATCGATACACTGTAAAATGCAGAAGTATTTTTTTATTAAAAAAAGTGGTAAAGTTATCATGTACATCTGTTTTCTTAATCTGTCCGTGTATCGTTTGTTTTTGAAAGTTGTTGATCGTGCAAGTCATGGCGTCTGCAGTCTTACATGTTTATTTTGACACAGATGTAATTATTTAAAAATGAATGGTCTCTGGTGCGTTATTTTTTATATACATATTTATTGTTAAAGAACTTGTTTATTATGTAAAATCGAGCAACATCAATAAACTGCAACAAGACTTTTTGTGGGCGATGACAAATTATAAATGGCTGGTGACCAAACCATGACGCGCTGCGAGTTCATTTGAAAGTCGGAATGTGATCATGCCAAAAGCGTAATGTACCGTCGTTTTCCTTGCATAAGTGTCAATTTAAATAACCAGTCTATTTCTAATTCACGACAGAATACTACATTATAAAATAAAATGATAAATGTTTAGTTTGGATTTAAAATTTAAAATTTCAAACTCACTGCAATATGAACTGGAAAATAAGGCATCGTTACCTACATTGTCTCTTACATCATACTATGCTAAATCAGACACATTAAAGAACATATCGGCAAATACAAATTTAATCTGATGGATATTTGCTTGTGTAGACCAAGAGCTGGTGTCCTAAATACAAGTGTATACCTTTGAACTGTGAAAAGGAATTCTGATATCGTCTACCAATTAAAGTGTTTTCTGTGTTCTAAAGGACAAGCGCACCGCAGAAAAAGAAAGAAAGAAGAAACACAGAAAGCAAGCAGGATTTATAAATAGAAACAGAAATAGATTTCAATTAGGCACCAACATATATTTTGTTAGTGACTGCCCACGCAGTTACTTATATAAAAATTAAAAAATACATGGAGGAATCATTATCAACCAGTTGATTGGATTACACATATTTGTGCCAGTTGTTTCAATGTATAAAGTGTACAGTTTGTTTAAATGACCAGGTAAATTTAATTAAGGGTAAGCTCACAGACCGCACGAATAACTTCTAAACATCGCAGTAACGAGTTCAAAAATAAAAATTCTTCATTCTGAATATTATGCTTGCAAGCTTAAAGTATTACAACAGAAAGCAAGGAAATAAATAAAAAAATATCGCATGAAAGAAAAGAGTAGTGTATAGTTGATTTGGTAGATCTGGTTATATGGTGGGAAATTACTGTTAATATTTTTTCAAATGTTCTATATTTCCTTATCCTTTTCTTTTCCTAATTGACCACCTCTATACTCTCTTTTTTATTACTTAACGACCAAATCCTTTTAAAAAAGGAAATCTTTTTCCTGGTTCAAAGGAACAACTATTCAAGATGACTCCGTTCGACATTTCCGGTGATTCACAAATTCACTGGATACTGCCTGTTCCAAACTTTGTTCGATTAATACCGTACGGCGCCATAATGTAATAGACGACATATCGATTCGTGGAGATTTTGATAGAGCGTAGACTTGATTGATTGTTCAAATGCAGTTAAGATTAGCAGATAATTATGTTAATTTGACATATAAAACTACCACAGAATATAAAGGCTGCTTTCATGATGGTTGCAGCGATGAGATGAATTCGAAATGACCGCCGAACATTGATTTATTCATTTTAAGTACTGGAACTTGTCAAATACCTCATTAACTTATAACTTAGTAGCTACTGATATCATAAAATGGAAAACAATGACAAAAATAAATTACAAGCTTATCAACATCTGATTATGCATGTAAATGTTGTTTTTTAATATAGTTTAACCGCGTTTTTACAATCGTGCATTTTTTGATTATCCCTTTGCATCACACATCCACACCCACCCATAGACATCCATACATATGTACATATAATCACACACACACACACACTACCAAACAACCCGTCCGCGCACCGGTACCCGCGGTAGCCATCTATTCCATGACAAGTCACCGGCGCATAAATCCGCCGTCGTGACAGACTTCCTGAAGGAGCACATATTCCAGACATTGCGACTTCTTCCATGCAGCTCTGATTTAGCTACAAGTGAATTTTGGCTGAATCATGTTATTAAAGATTCGCTGAGGGGAAGACTATTTGAAAGCCGCCATGCGATCGAAAGTGCAATTTCCAGTGTATGAGCAACATGCCATAAAGTGAATACAAAAATGGCATTTAATATTTGGATAATCAGACCGAAAAAGTGCCGATTAAAAGTAAAGCTCTAAAAAATGTAAATATATAGAATTGTAGACAAAAATTCATATGAAGATAAACCCTTCAAATTAAACTTAAATATGAAATACTACAAGATAAAAGATAGTGGGTACAAATGTAAACTTAAATATGAAATACTACAAGATAAAAGATAGTGGGTACAAATGTAAACTTAAATATGAAATACTACAAAGTAAAAGATAGTGGGTACAAATGTAAACTTAAATATGAAATACTACAAAGTAAAAGATAGTGGGTACAAATGTAAACTTAAATATGAAATACTACAAAGTAAAAGATAGTGGGTACAAATGTAAACTTAAATATGAAATACTACAAGATAAAAGATAGTGGGTACAAAATGTAAACTTAAATATGAAATACTACAAGATAAAAGATAGTGGGTACAAATGTAAACTTAAATATGAAATACTACAAGATAAAAGATAGTGGGTACAAATGTAAACTTAAATATGATATACTACAAGATAAAAGATAGTGGGTACAAATGTAAACTTAAATATGATATACTACCAGATAAAAGATAGTGGGTACAAATGTAAACTTCAATATGATATACTATAAGATAAAAGATAGTGGGTACAAATGTAAACTTAAATATGATATACTACAAGATAAAAGATAGTGGGTACAAATGTAAATACAAAGAGTTGCAAAAACTATAGAAAGATAAACCCTTCCAAATAAACGTGAACTTGAAGTACAACAAGATAAAAGATCAAAGGAAAAGACGTAATAATACAGAAGTAATAATAATAATAATAATAGTAATAATAATAATAATAGTAATAATAATAATAATAATAAATTTATCTCACTTTAGGCTAGCAGGCTGAACAAACTAACAAGTAAGTCACTAACGCGCGGTGGTTTGTTTAAGCTATTTCATTATTGTTTCATTATTCTGAATAGCTTTTCGTATATGTGCTAAATTGTAAATATTTACTGTTCTACACGTGTCACTGTTTGCGTGTGTCTATGTCCTTTTTTATTGTCCAGGAAGACCTTTCATTAGGTCGAAGCGTTGGAAAACTTTGCTATTCTCCCCGCGTCATTTTCCAACTTTTCTGTCATTAGATAATATTTTTGCTGATTGTCTGCATTCCCATTTTGTTTCTTTCGAACTACTTTTGAATCCGGCGCCTATCACACACACACACACACACACATACACACATACACACACATACATATATATATATATATATATATATATATATATATATATATATATATATATAATACAAACAATAGGGTTTGAAATATTACACCCTTTGGTACTTCTTATAAGCATCACCTATTAATTTATATCCTGGACACTCGTCCCTCTATGTGGCAGAAAAAAGGAAAAATTAAAATATACTTGTAAACAATTTGAGATTAGTTTCATTCTGAGCCGTATAAAGATATTCATATTTTCAAAATGAAACATGATTTTGATGACCTGGAACCGTACAAAGATAATCATATATTCAAAATGGAACATGATTTTAATGACTCTACTGGAATTGTATAAAGATAATCATATTTGCAAAATGGAACATTATTTTAATGACTCTACTGGAATTGTATAAAGATAATCATATTTGCAAAATGGAACATTATTTTAATGACTCTACAGGAACCGTATAAAGATAATCATGTTTGCAAAATGGAACATTATTTTAATGATTCTACTGGAACCGTATAAAGATAATCATATTTGCAAAATGGAACATGATTTTAATGACTCTACTGGAATTGTATAAAGATAATCATATTTGCAAAATGGAACATTATTTTAATGACTCTACTGGAACCGTATAAAGATAATCATATTTGCAAAATGGAACATTATTTTAATGACTCTACTGGAACCGTATAAAGTTAATCACATTTGGAAAATGGAACATTATTTTAATGACTCTACTGGAACCGTATAAAGTTAATCATATTTGCAAAATGGAACATGATTTTAATGACTACTGGAATTGTATAAAGATAATCATATTTGCAAAATGGAACATTATTTTAATGACTCTACTGGAACCGTATACAGATAATCATATTTGCAAAATGGAACATTATTTTAATGACTCTACTGGAACCGTATACAGATAATAATATTTGCAAAATGGAACATTATTTTAATGACTCTACTGGAACCGTATAAAAATAATAATATTTGCAAAATGGAACATGATTTTAATGACTCTACTGGAATTGCATAAAGATAATAATATTTGCAAAATGGAACATTATTTTAATGACTCTACTGGAACCGTATACAGATAATAATATTTGCAAAATGGAACATTAATTTAATGACTCTACTGGAACCGTATAAAAATAATAATATTTGCAAAATGGAACATTATTTTAATGACTCTACTGGAATTGTATAAAGATAATCATATTTGCAAAATGGAACATTATTTTAATGACTCTACTGGAACCGTATAAAGATAATAATATTTGCAAAATGGAACATTATTTTAATGACTCTACTGGAACCGTATACAGATAATAATATTTGCAAAATGGAACATTATTTTAATGACTCTACTGGAACCGTATAAAGATAATAATATTTGCAAAATGGAACATTATTTTAATGACTCTACTGGAACTGTATAAAGATAATAATATTTGCAAAATGGAACATTATTTTAATGACTCTACTGGAACCGTATAAAGATAATAATATTTGCAAAATGGAACATTATTTTAATGACTCTACTGGCATTATATAAAGATAATCATATTTGCAAAATGGAACATTATTTTAATGACTCTACTGGAACTCTGAATCGGAAACAATTACCATCTGCATCAGTATATAGGAATTTTCACACACAAAAATGTTCATGGATAGTCTAATTTATTATTCAGAGGGGGGTAGGGGACACATTTTTATGTTACGAATGTCGGCTGGTCTCTGTATTTACGGTTAAATGCCTTACATTCACTAGTAAAGTCATTGATCGAATTTTTTCTTCGTTTCCATTTTTATCAAATCATCGGCATTTGGCATACATTTGATACAATTTATTTTTAGATGGGATACATCTTGTGAAACGGATATTAATAAATACTATTAAATAAATTCTATTTTTTGTATCGGCCTTTTTACACTACAATGAGGAAATGTCAACAATACACTTCTAATGCATCAATTCTACTATTCAAATCAGAACAATCATCTTGAGTCTAAAATTCATTTTATTTATTGATTTATTTATTTATTTATTTATTTATTTATTTATTTATTTATTTATTTATTTATTTATTTGTTTGTTTATTATACCCTGCAATAAGATCCTTTATGTCTTCAATAGCTTTCAGATTTTCAACTTCTCGATCCCTTCTTGAGAAGTTCTTAGACCTTTTACAAGAGTGCAGGTGTTATATATATATATATATATATATATATATATATATATATATATATATATATATATATATATATATATATATATATATATAAATTGACTCTGTATTTTAAAAATTTTACCATTTGAAAACGAAGTATACCAAATCAAAGGGTAATATTTAGATCCCAGCTAAGTTATTAGTAGATGAAAATAACTTCAAACACATGTTCCCTGATGATGGGTGCCCCTGTCGTCTTAAAGCTGTAATGTAATGGAGTCTGATACAGAATGTGGTGACGAGGATGAGCAGGAAAAGTTATTGTCAACGAGACTAGTTTTCCTGAGGCAGTCAGACCTGATTGCAGTGGTAATTCTTATACCCATGCACACACATTTAAGTCCTTCTGCTGATGTAGCTGATGTTGCCGATGGTGTTGTTGCAATATCCAGTGAGCCGTCTGATGAGATCGTCTCAATCCATATAGCTGAAACAGATAGCCAGATGAATACCACAGAGGCATCGAAGAGGTCTAGAGTATCTATTGATAGACCACTAGATGATTTTGCGGGAAATCCCCGTTTAAACTTTGGTGGAGATCTCGGTTCGAACACGAAGTAGGAGTGCGTAGTGTGCTCAAAAGGTGATGAAAGTGCTAATGATAGTAATAAAGTGCCATCGAAATCCACTAGAAATAAAAATCGACATGACTCTAACTTTCGACTCAAATCTATCAAATGTGCATCTCTAAATGAGTGTGGTCTTAAACGTAAAATTCTTCATCCTGATTTTTGTCAACTGATCCAACGCTATGAACATATTGGTGTTTATAAAACTAAACCTGACAACGTCAATATTATTGTCTTTGACGGATATATACATACTTCTGCAAAAACCTTAAGCAAAAGATATTTCAGCAAGAAAGGTGAGATAGGTGTGTTTGTGAAGAATACCATTTATCCGTATGTATCAATCAGTCAATCTGATTCAGAGTACCGTCTATACTCGCCTATAAGTCGAGTACAACTGCAAACCACAAAGACCCAGATCTGCCGTTGCATAATGCGCCGGCAGATCTTGGTCAATGCAGTTTGCAAGGAGTAATCAGTAGAACAAACAACATAGACCCTGATCTGCCGGCGTATCATGCGACGGCAGATCAGGGTCTATGTTGTTTGCAGTTGGATTCGATTTATAAGCGAGTACAGACTATGTTTTGTTGTCTAAAGTGGGCAAACTTGGTTTTCGAACTGATGAAGATATTTACTTTAGAGCTGTTTGTGTTCCCCCGTCAAATTCAAGGTTAAACACAAAAAAATTAATTTGATCTGTTCGTATCAAAATTGCTAATATGTATATCTCGAATAATTATTCATTTCTAATATGTGATTGTAATGCCAGGACCAATAACTTAAGTGACTCTGTGCCAGCTGATGATTTCATCGTCAGGGCTCTTGAGTTTCATGACAATTTAGATTAATTCATTTTAGATTTGTGTTTAAATTGTATATTACCAATGCGTTTTTACAAATACATGTGTCCACTCTGCGACTTTTATTCTAGCACGCTAAAATAAGATCTGTCTTAAACCTGATTATGTATTTTAAGTGTTGTTTACCTTTCTGAAATTTTTTGTTATAGCCACTTATGCAAACCTTGCCAAAAATATTATCTTTTTCTTTCCAATCATTATTATTATATTTGAACCATTACTCGTATTGCTTTATTCGGATCAAAAATTATAGTTCAACTTTTAATTCACAATGTCGTCAGTAAGGTCACATTTAAATGAAATAAGTAGCTGTGGTGCTCTCATATGTCACCTGCGAGCCAGAGAGAGTTGTCATAAATAAAGATCTGTTCTGTACTTTTATGTTCTGTTCAGCTGCGGCAATAACTGATGACACAAAAACAAATTTCGAACCAGTAAAAGTTGGAAGAGCCTAACGTCTGGTTTTGTATTTTTGGTACTTTTCAGTATATGTTGGGATGAAATTCCTGCTTAAAAAAAATAGAGCATCATGTTCCAGCCGAGAAACTCTGAAAAAGGGAATAAATCGGTTAATCAGCAGTCCATACAATATGTTCCTAAACAGGTATATCTTCACAGTCAATTTGTCATTTTTCCAATTAATTTTTGTTTTGGAAATCGCCCATGATTTACCTCGAAGCTGTTGGCATAGTTACCGCTGGGCAGTTTGAACGCTTTTTTAAATACATTTTTCATACAACTTAAAATAATGTAGACCGTTAACTTTATTTGAAGAAAGAAGAAAAAAAACGTTAAGTCATCTACCTGTACGTCTTTTGCTTTCTTAATGTTATTTCGATTTTCTTCAGAGATAAATAGGTCATACTGGACGGCTACTCGAGAGTATGACTGAACAATGACATGTCTAATTGTCGAAATTGCTTGGGAAATCGAATATGGTTTACTGTTAAGTTGCTGGCATAGTTACATCGAGACAGTTTGAAAGCCTTATATATTTGGGAACACCTTTGAAAAAATAAGGCAGACAAATAATTATATGTAAAAAAAATACGTTATCTGCCTGTAAGTTATCTGTCTTAAAAGTATGTCGATTTCCGAGCAAAGATCAAAAGGTCATTGGCGTGGGGGTGGGGGTGGCGGCTCCTAAAGGCTGAAGAGCCATGTCTTTTTTACCGAAAATAAAAATTTAGCACAGATAAACGAACCAAAATTGAACGAATTGCATTCGAAAATGTACGTAAAGGAAAATAAACCCAAATATTAAAGTAGATGTTTAAGAGTGAACACGCTAATTTATAACTAGTGCAAAAAAAAAGATTTTGACATAAATGCCATATTTAATAATACAAGTATACAAAACTGTTCTTCTCATAGCAATGTTTACAAATTGTGAATTGTGTTTTCAATTAATTACGAAAAAGAATTCAGTTGTATGTCGCAGACAAAAAGTAGTTACTAGTTAAATAATGTAGTCACGTGTACGGTTGTAAAGACTAATTATGGGTAATTTGTATTAATTTATTCTTAATAACGAAGGTACTGGGCATGGTTACGGACTTGGTACCGTTTGCTGAATCAAAGAGTGGTGGAATGAGAAGAAATGTTTAAAAAGTTATAAACTGCACGATTATTTTTCGTACTCTTTCAAGGTATTGACTGTTGGAAGCTGCATTGAACTTTTCGCTGATTTTCTGGAAGGGGCTCTAACAATGATTCCGTACCAGCATCATTTGGTTACTCGTATAAATTAGTAATTATATAAATACATATCAAAATATTAGTCTACTGACATTGTTCTATATTCATAAACAGTAAAATAAAATGTAAATAATATTAACTGTGGCATTATAATATATATCACGTAGTAATCAAGAATAAAACTTGTATAAGATTGAGCATAGCGGCTCTTTTACTCCCATCACCACAAACCCTCAAACTAGCGGCTGTTGAGAACTGCTATCACCGTGAGCTAACACCCCTGCTTCCCTCCCCCCCACGATTTCTCCCCTCCACACACTCCGTGTTTAAATCGATGACATCATTGAGCCACAAGAATAACAAATCCCTTTAGACATACTTGAATCAACCTCATACACCAACCCCATCATCCGACGGCAATTACGATTCAAACTAGTGCAGCCTATATTCTACTGTTGATCTTGCCAGTATAAAATATCTTCAATAAATGTAAATGGTAGAATAGAATTTTCAACGTCAAGAATACTACTCGTGTTCTCGTCAACACCTCTCTGATGTTGCACCGCATGATTTAAACAAATATGTTTTGTTTATTTTTCTTATAGTAAATTTCAGTCATTAAGCTGCACGGACGATATGATAGAACATTCTTACATAAAAAATACCTGCGCAGCAGTATTGGCCGAAGTGTATCAATATGGCGATATCCATGTATCGATATCGAATTTCAAGCGCCATTAATGCCCTGGTGTTTTGTTATACGTTTTTCCGGCTCTCCTCAAAGCAAATGAATTTGCATTTCCGCGCGCGTCGCCCCGGAAAAGGATTAAGAACACCCTATGGACCGGATCGGCGCCTACACTAGTGAAACTTTAAATTGAACCTAATTTAAAAAAAAATTGTTTTATTTTTATGTAAGAAAGCGATCGTATATATATATATATTTTTTTTTCTTATGGCATCAACGTTCACTGTATCTCTCTAGTGTGTTCAAACCCTTGCCCTTCGGGCTCGGGCTTCATTGACCTTCTCGGGATTCATCTAGTCATCAATATTTCCATGGTTTGTATATTATGGTTACGCAACGAAAATGTTTACGCTTGATGTGTTGAATCAAAGAGATGGAGGATCGGATCAAGTTTATATCAATAAATGTTTGACCCCTATGAATGTTGATGGGTTAACCCATGCCACACTGTGCACGCACTATATATCGTACTATACATTGCCATTCAAATAACTATCTTTGACACTTTTCACCAGATTATAACTTTTAATATTCATTAGCAAACCGCGAAGAAGAACTGAAAATCGATATTTTTTTTCAAAGCGATTTTTATTTTAATCGGTTAGCAAGGAACGGTGTTGCCTTGTAAGGTTTGAAAAAACTAATGTCAAGATCCTATATTGTATATCTATAAAGTGTAGGCAGGATTACCATCAATTATGGCATATATAATTGTAAGAACTATATCAGCTTTTACTGATCCTTATACATGCTATACCTATAAAGGAGAGTTGTTTTTTTTACTGTTTTTAATGTTTTAAATATCCCGCCTTTGCAAAAAAACTGAAAATTACAATATTACATCGTTTTTGATGTTTCA
Source organism: Margaritifera margaritifera (assembly GCA_029931535.1). Taxonomy (NCBI): domain Eukaryota; kingdom Metazoa; phylum Mollusca; class Bivalvia; order Unionida; family Margaritiferidae; genus Margaritifera; species Margaritifera margaritifera. The sequence continues at coordinate 2,296,073 of JAQPZY010001523.1, read as the reverse complement.
TAATTGTTACAAATTCAATATTTTCGAGAAGAAAAAAAAACACACACACGCACAAAACAACTTCACGAAGGATGGATTGGAATGATTACAAAGCACAAAATGTGTGACAGCATACATGAATTTAATTTCGCGAAAATATAATGTGTGCTTTTTGAATTTACCTAGCGAATGCTAAACTTTGAAGCGAATACATCCAACCCAGGACGAAAAAATTAGTATAGCTGTAACCGTTGTCATAATAGTTCTACTTACATCATCATTCATTTCTATGGCACAATTTTCTGTTGTTTTCTTCGCATCATTTTACCTGATAAAATCTCTTCGTGCATTCTTTTGACTCACTTAAGTGTCATTTTAACTGCAAATATTATCTCGTTCAGTTGCTTGACTTTCGTAACAGCTTCAGCCAAATTTGCTAAACTTTTCCATCTTCATTCAACAATGACAATTAGCAAGCTTAAATATATGAAATCGGATATAAAGCTTTTGGTTGCATTATGTGCGTTCTTTGAATACATATAAAGCAAATTTCTTACAGCACGAGACGGAGACAATAAATAAAGTTGTATGGTACATGTACTTTTGTCATTAGAAGGCAGCCATGTTGAAAGATCGCAATCATTACAAGCGCTTGGCATTAGTTAGATCAGTATCATTACAGGCGCATGTATCCTGACTTTGGTCGTCATCAATCAAATGGGCCGTAAATTTAGTTAATCACCTGGTTATCTATAAAGTTGAATGCAGTGTTCGATTTGTGCCTAATGGTGCTGCATATGATTAGATACATGCATCATGTATTTTTTAATCAACACGCGTGCGCTTTCAAATACAAAATTTGTTGATCTACAAAGTCAGTACTAATTTTTGACGACACATGGAATATGAAAGAGCATAGTGAAGAATTATAAGAAAAAAAAATTTTGTTTGTTTGTTTTTTTTGTTCCACGGGTGTCACAAGTAGGACAAAGGTGATGTCATCTTCAATAATGCACACATAAACGGATGGGTTGAAAAGATATCCTATCACAAGGATAGACGGAGTGTGTTTTGGATTAAAGAAGAGACAAAGAGCAGTCATGAAAATTATATATTTATTTACAATATATATATATATATATATATATATATATATATATATATATATATATATATATATATATATATATATATATATGGAAAATGAATTCGGCTCCACTCTGATATATGCAATTCTGACACTCTTAGCTAAACAATCATATCTAGTACTCAGTTTACATCAAATAATCATTTCAGTTAGTCTGCGCGTGCACTAAATACTGATTTTTCAATGACATGTTGAACTGAAACTGATGTCTAGAGAAGTTTTCCACACGTTGCCCAATTAACTATCAACATTAGCTTGTGTGTGTAACAAACATGGATTATAATATTCTGCTAATATAACAGATATGAAATTGTTCAGTTCACTTTGTTAGATATGAAACTGTTAAAAACACGAGGTTAGTAAATTCCTTCTGCTGATACTTTGTACGACAGTAAGTCGGTCGACCAAGTGGGTAAACTATGTCGCAATCGTTCGACAGAAGTAAAACATACACCATGGGTGATGATGTACGCGGCAATGAGGCCCATACTATATTTACATTAAAATACAATACAATGGCAACTTTGTGCACACAGTTCCGTGACATATCTGACCTTGTCCATTATAATCAAGTCGAAATTATCGATTACAATGCACCTTCTTATAAGAACTGTATACCTACTGTGCTATATATACACTGCAAATAGTGAGTTTTGTCAATATGAAATAGCAGATGATGTGTTAAATGAGCACAAGTTTCAAACCTTTAATTATAGCAAAAGATTCTTCGCATTTCCAGTTTGTGCGTCAACGAGTTTTGGATTACCTAACTTTGCAAAACACAAAATTCGAAATTTATCTTCACGTTCTACAAAGTAGTTCTATTTCAACAAAATTCGAAATTTATCTTTACGTTCAACAAAGTAGTTCTATTTTTCAATATAATATTTACTAAATAATTCTAAATATTTACTTCTAATGTATCTCTAAAGAATCTGTCACGCGCTACTTAATATAGTTATGTGATCTGTCATTCGGATACTTACGTTGATGGCAGAGTAATTAAAACCGATTGAGGAAAAGAGATATCTTACTGACATGATTAAAAACCAACAAATACAGCATTTTCTCTAACTACTTTAAGGAAGAGTAAACTGTCTAATTTCATCGCTGAGTTTTGTTCATCGTCCAAGACCAGATCTGTACGCATTTCTAATTTTGGTTTCTGTTTTCGTAAACGCTATTGTAACTATAATGATGCTGGGTCTTTGTACCAGGAGGAGGATATTTATTGTAATTTTACTGGCTCATTCCCGAGTTTTGTTGTTGCTTTTTCGGCTCTGTTCCGCAGTCAACATACCTCGTGGGTCATCACAATTCCTTCGATGACAACTGTGTCACACTTCCGGTACTTGTGAGCCCGAAGATAACTATCATCTTCCATCTTTGTTTGAAGTGTGGAATATCCGTATTTGTTCCCGTGATGCACTGCGCCGATGTGAAGACACCAACCAATCAATGGATCAAATGGATGAAGTTTCAAAAATATCCGTTATGGCAATGACATCACTGTTGTGCGAATGACCTCAGTTACTAAAAAAAATCGGAAGACGTTGCTTTCACTAGTTTCAGGCTTATGATATTGGATTGCCAAGTCAGGCCGGGTACTAGTGACCAAATTCCATCACCGAAATCATACGTTTCACAGTGAGTTACCACCCTTTCCTATGATAGGACCACTGCCATAACGCTGTAAATTTGGTGATAAAATGACACCTGGAGAAAACTGTAATTTTTCATAACATGCACACACCCTAATTAGACTGTATTTTCGATGATCTTTTCTCAAAAATGGTTTTAGTGCTGAATGTGAATATTTTGCCTAAAACGGTCGTGAATTCATTGCTAGCAGTCATGGAGCACATGACTGACGACGTTACAAGGTAACACGCGACAGACGTCACACTACACCTATGACATCACAATGAATCGCATCTGAACCGCCATACATAGTCTTATTCTTTATACCTCGTTTTTTTTATTGGATTTCAGTCTGTCATCAGATAAAAAAGGTAGAATCCAGTCGATGTGCTCATGTACTAATGCGTCGAGACGATGGACTGAAAGCAGCCTTACGGCAGTGTTATATTCTGAAAGAGTATGAGCTGTGAGGAGCGTGTACGGATATACTTTGATGGAGTGATACAGAGTAAAATGGGCTAAATCGCCGGAAAACGGTGGATAAGTCACACGCTGAAGTACGCTAGGTAAAACAGAATCATATCAAAAGCAGTGGTACCTTTATGAAATTATTTGCTCAAGTTCAGTAAATGAAGTTTTCTAGTGAGTTCATGCTTGAAAAAAAAAATGGTAATGTTACGGCTAAGAATAAGTCATCTCTGTCGAACCGCCTGTAATGATGGTATGTGATATACTGATGGCGTCATTTGGTAAACTAGATACATGTGCATACAACTACAGCAACCGTCGTTATTTTCCGAGGTGACTATCCCATCATTGGCGTAAAGACCTGAGCGTGCTCCTACTTCTCGAATTGATATACACAGGGCGACTCATCAACAACTATTGTATAAATTCCGTTCTGAAAAATCATGACATTGTATTCCCCATTCTACGCGTTGATACTCACAAAACTTACTGTTGACAATAAAACCGCATTTGTTTGTCGCAAATTGTTATTTTACGAAGGCGAGAAAAGACCAGATATTTATTTAGTCTGGTTGCCTACGTATATTTAACATATATTTAGAGATATAGAAAAAGATTGAATTTTCTGTCAAGGGTTCTACGTTATTAATTCTTTTATACTTTCGTGCAAAGGACTACAAGTTTTGAATATGAGGTAAATTAAATGAATAAATCCGGTTATCCGATGAAAGACCAGAAATAAGGCAAAAATGAGATGCACGAATGACTGTCACGAACGCTGTTATCACCGATTGTGCTCTTTAAGTAGACAATAATTCATGGTTATCTCGTAATCAAGACTATGGTTGAATTAACCAACACAATTTAAATTATATTTTGACAATCGTTTTAAATTGGTGCTAACATTGCTGAGTTAACAAAAACATTTATTGGTAAAATACCAGTACTCTTTCCTAAATATCGAATAAAAAGACTAATATCAAATAAAATGGCAGACCATATACCTCAGTAGTGACTAAAATACCTGTAGCCGTTTGATATCGATGGCATTTTGGGTGTAGCTGGAATAAACGATATGGACCGAATTCTAAAAATGTTGTAGTCCTACCTTTAGTCTGCGAAAATTTAAAAAAAAAAAATTTTTTTTTCAGTCTCAGGGAAAAATGTGTGCTTAGTACGTTTGATGAACACGAGGCCTGCGATACATTAGTAAGAAAAAAAGGTTGTTACCCTTTCTAATGCTAATACCATGAGATCAGCCAGCTGTTTTCTGAATGGTGTAACTTAATGGATTAACTTTATTGTACATGAAGTCGTAGATACTCGTCTTTCAATCAATTCTAACAATACAAATCCTTCATATCGTGAGAATCTTTTAAACTGCATCAATTGTAATACTAAACTTGAAACGAATTTAAGAAAATCTCATGAATAGAGACTCCATTATTAATCTAGTTAGGTTTAGCAATTTTTATTCAGGCGCTCCACAATGTCCAGCTATTTTTTGGGCGGAGACGGACTGGGATGGTGGGGGTGGGTGGTAAGGTGGTGGAATGAACACACCAGAAATATCACTATGTAAACTTTCTAAACTTTTCAGAGAATGTAAAAAGAATAACATATCGTAGACTGTTCCCAGAATAATTCACACTTTAAAACCAGGCTTGTCCTTTACAGCTTTCCATTTTAATCCCGTAAAACAATTTGTATTTGTTTGATCAAACCTCTACCATCAGATTTGCAAATATAAGAAACGTATTACAAATGAGTCTCCCCAGTGGCGGCGCGAGGGTTTGAGGCGACCGGGGGCAATGTTTTTTAAAGGCGCCCCTAATTTGTCATAGAGACCCCCCCCCCCCCCATTCCCACATTGAAGCCCTGAAACCTGGGGCTTAGATGGTAGGGGGTGGAATGCAAAAAACAAACTCCCGACGGTGCCCCCCTCTCCCGGCGCCCAGGTGCAATTGCCCCCACCCCCACCCCCCTCGAGCCGCCACTGCGTCTGCCATTAGAACATCTTCATCCTTTCAGTTGCATGCTCAAAAAACAGTATGTTAGCCTTCTTTCGGTTGGTTGGTTGTTATGGGTTTTACGCCATTTTTCAGCACATGATAGGCTATACATGGCGGCCAGTATACTTGGTGGAGGAAGAACCCGAGAAAACCCCGGGAAGAACCACCGACCCACGAGAAGCTACTGGCAAGCTTTCTCACATACCCACGTTGGCCGAGCCCGAAACTCGAACCCACGCTGACAGAGGTGAGATGTCAGTGATCTGTAAAGGCGAGCGCCTTAGACCACTCGGCCACCCGGGGCCCCCCTTCCTTCAAAAAGAGACGATAAAATGTCGACAGCCTTGTTATTTGTTGATTTTTACAACAAAATGGTGGTTTTGGGGTTGTACAAGATACGTTTTCAAGATTGATACCAGGAAGTCGGTCGGATTGCTGTAAGTTGTTACAGTCATCATGGGTAAGATTAAACCCGCTGGCGTCTCCACCTCGAAAGTAATTGAGGTGCACTTTAAAATCATCGATTTTATATCATTCATTAAAAATAACTTGCATAGTTTTGTGTTAGAGTTAGTTATGTTATCTGTCGATCTAATGATCAAAAGAAATGCCCACTGTAAACGCAGATGAAAAGGATGACGGTACAATTCATGTTTCTAAATTGTGTCATTATTTTAACAGAGATTAAAGAGAAGGCAATATGATACTCAACATTCAAGAGGACGACTACAATATTGTCTCAGATTTTGCCTTAAAGGGTTGGGTGCAAGATGCTTAGCTTGCCTTTGTAAATATTGTATATCGGGAGGTAAATATTGTATATCGGGAGGATAAATGGTTGCTTTCATTTCTTCAAGTACTTTCAAAGTGATTGTTTGACTTTCAGAAATGTACAGACTCATTATACTGAAGCTTTGTTTCAAGATCGGAAATCACACTTTGCATAGGTGTCCCTATGTGGTGTGTGTGTGTGTGTGTGTGTGTGTGTGTGTGTGCTTTATTTGGGGTTTTACAGGTAGAAGGATAGGCCTACCATATGGATTATGGCTCACATTTTTACTGCATACATTTTAAGTTTATGGTCACATCGGATTTTATGCCCTCCCGTTTAATTCTGAGGCGTTGATAAGTGAGCTCAACTCCCTGTATTTTTCTGGCAGATTCTTTGCACATACGCCAACGTTTTTAGTATGAAAACGCTCGTTAGTGTTATTTAGGGCTAGAAGTTTCAAAGGTACCCATGTGCAAAACTTGAAGTCCAACTCGAACCTTCTCCAAAAGTTCTTTTTCTTCAATATTAAAAGGTCAACATAGTAATTAAACTATGTTAATAAATATTTCTCTTAATAATTGCAATACCCAAATTTCTCATTCAAAATGTATAGCCCTTCGAGAAAAAGGCAATGTTTTTAACAAATAAAAACAGAAAAACGCGTCTCGTTATAGTTGAATCACAAATTAGTTGAACAAATTCCAATTGGGCCGAAGCTTTTCTCCAATCGGTTGCAAGGCATACAAACTCACGCATGTTTCTTGTAAATATATTGCTTTGAAAATGTATACCACTGATTTGGCGATTGCTTTTTGCTTCAAAAGACTTGCAAAGACTGGATGCAAACGCAACTCCGGAGCAGAAACTAATTCTTCATCCACCAATTTCATCATCATTGTTGTTGTTCTTATCATTATAACAAAGTCATTTTCCGTATGTCCAATGTGAAGCCGAGCTGCTTAATTTAAAAAAAAATCTGTACTTTCCTTGCAAGATTGACATACAGTTTTCACGTTTCAACATATCGATATAATATTAACGATACGGTAAAGTTTTTGTACGTGACTGTCATCATTTTTACTATCATTACCAAAGTTATTAGCTTTGTATCTACCTTGGTATCGTTGTCATTCTTTTTTTTTTTTTTTTTATTGTTTTGGTTTTATTTATTCAAGGTATTGGCTTACAATGGAAGGCTATAAATATTTGATGAGAAATTTTAGGTATTGCAATTGTTAAGAAAAAGATTCATTAACATGTTTTAATTACTATGTTGACTTGTTACTGTTCATGAAAAAGGCGAAAATTATACTTCTATGAACAATTATGGCAGCCAGTAATTCTGATAATTGGCAGCTCTTCCTACAAAACACGTGGCCTTTAAATTACACATCCTTTTGCTCTCCTTTTCCCGTGGTTTTGGGACAAAAACTTCACTCTTCTCAACTGATCTGAGATTCAAATAGGAAGCATGCGACTTTCATTTTTAGAGGCGAACTTTTTGGGAAAAACAAAACGCGGCGAATATAACCGCTGGATCCTTGGTTTCAGCACTCCTCACCCCAGGTGATCGCCAAGGATTCCATATTATCACGCGCGTGCCGAAGAAAATAGTGTGCGAGATACGTCATCATATATTGTAGCACGCGCCAAGAGAAAATTGAGAATTATATCAGCCGGGCTAAAATTTCCTCGCTCCTTTTTACAAAACTAGATGACAGTTTCAAGATAGAATCGCGCCCTAAATACAATAAGTCAAAATCCAGCGAGCGAGCGTGAATCATGTTTTCAACGATGTTAAGTAACATAATCGCGGTTGCACGCGCTCACATTTGAATAACAAACATCCTAATGCACTTCTATCTTTACAGACCGGAAAATAATCGTCGAGCTTCACCATCCTTATTTGCAGCACGCTTTATTCGCCTGGAAACAAGATTGATAGTTATCAAACCCTCATTGAATGGTGCATTCATAATCTAGGTCACGGAAGTAAAAAATAAGTGACTTTTTATGTTCTTTTTCTATGAAAAATTAGTTTTATTCGGAAGTTATAAAGCTAGACTTCCTTTCTTGCCTTTCCATTGTTCTTATTATTCTAGATAAGGGAATGCATTACAGTATTTTGCTTTTCTCACCCGTAATTAAATATGCGAATACTCAAGCATATGTAACTTCTTGGAATATTTATCATTTTCTAAATTTGGCATTAAGATTTATTTTCGAATATTTGTAATATGTATCCCGGTTTGAGAGAGAGAGAGAGAGAGAGAGAGAGAGAGAGAGAGAGAGTGCATGCTACACAAAAAAAGATGAAATTTCAATTTATTTTTACCAAAAAAAAATTAAAAATTCTTCACAGAGTATTCCTAAATGTGAATCTAGCTTTGTCTCAATCGCGTTTGCGCTTTAAGTTTGCAGAACCACTGCCATTCTCGTAAAATACCGTGAGACGTTGGTTTTCATCCAATGGTCCGCCTACCTGGGATCATTAAATATAACAGTTCCAAGTGTATTTCACTAGGAGATTGAGTGGGGCATTGAATCTGTCTTCTAAGATGTAATAACCAGTACACATAGTGAGCGTTTGTAAAAAAAATATCGGGTCCTGTCTCATTAGTAACTTCTTGTGTGTTTCGAAGCTTAATCATAAGAATGGGTACACCTAGAACAAAATATAAGTTTGGTCGATTGGAATCATAATTGAATCATAATGAAAGTTATCCATCGTTTTATCATAACATCATTCCCGCTATTCAAACACTCAGAAGTTTGTATTTGTTTCTCATGTGGGGCTTATTTTGGCGCTTTAACTGAAAGTGTCTGTTCTACGGAAGCATGGAAGAGACATTAGTAAAACAAAAATGTATTATTTCATAGCTAAGAGATATTATCTCGTGGCCACGATATGTTATCCTGCTAAAACGAACAAACATATAATGGCCGCGACATATTATCTCGTGACCTCATGATAATTTCTTTCACCGATGTCCCTTCCGCGCATCCGTATTGTTTAGTCTGACAGTTTTCACAAAATTTCACTTCCTCACACGTATATCATCTGCATGAGGTTCAGTTTTGGCAGTGAAAACTGCCCAGTACTGGGACCTTTTTCATTTCTTACAATCAAAAATAAAATTCTCTATCTGTCTAACTTCTGGTTTTATCGTATTTTTAAGTCAGAATTATTCAGCACCGGTTTAAATCAAGCTTGCGAACAAGCAAACATACTTAAAAAAGAACCGTATTTTCGTTCTGTCCCTGTACTGACAACCGAAGTTTCCTGCAACTACACTCATATGGAGATTTATGTACCTGAATTTGCCTTTCTCGAGACAAAATTTGTAGAAAATCTTACACGCCAAACTTTTTTAATTTCATCTCAAACATTTGAGATACATATTTGCTTTTTAAAACCGGCCATTCACTCTGAGCGAATAGCTTTACATTCGAACCCTGTGGTTATCAAGTCCATGCTAGATCTTCGTAGCATTTAATACATATTGAATACTTAAACAAAACACATTCAAACCAACATAAGCATTCCTGGATTCTACTTTAAATGACACATTATGCAATATTTCAAATATCGGGATTCACATTTTATTAAGACATTAACCCTTTGCAAAATACGAAACTAAGGAGTTGACTCTCAAGTGCCCTTAAGGGTTCTTTCATCTTTGACAATAGGTTCTTTTTTATTTATTTATTTTGTTATATCTTGTTCTTTCTTAAATAAAGGTTTACAATTTCTCATTTTTATAAGATAATTATTCTTTATGCAGTACACAATATTCACCAAATAGATTTGGTCACTTTGCAGAATTTAGGCAGTTTTGTACTGAAAATCTACTCCGATATCCAGAGCCTCCCTTGGGTTAAGTAAATTCTAGGACTGGGCAAGGTGTGTCATACTTTCAATGAAAAATGTTTGGTCCACATAATAAAGTAATCACATATGTTATAATTTTAGTACAAATAGAAAAAGGTTTACCCTGAACATTTGTGCCACAGTAACACAATTTCTCTACACATTTTGACATAAAATAGGTTCTGCCATTATAGTCTCTTATCTCCAATGACCTTGACCTTTTATCCGTTAGAATATGCTAAGAAAAAGTGCAAACCCTATTATGATATGTATGCAAATTTCAGATCAAAGTCTGCTTATTTAATGTATGTTGCTATGGTGTCAAATGTGCCAGTTCCTTATCTGAAACGACCATTTTGATACGTAATGATAATTTGGCGGGGGGGGGGGGGGGCTCACAGCACTGTTTTCCAACTCCTGCCATTTTTTCACTATTCATTTCTTATATTTACCCCAAATAACAAAAGTCATATAAAACAAAACGACCTAAAAAAAAAAAAAAATTTAAATAAAATATTTATTTTCCAGTGGCCTTAGATCCTTAGGGTTTCGCTCCACAGGTTTCACAAAATTTCACTTCCTCGCACGTATGTCGTCTGCATGTGGCGGTGAAAACTGCCCAATACTGGGACCTATTTAAATTTCTTACGATCTAAAATAAAATTCTCTGTTTGTCTAGCTTCTGATTTTATCGTACTTTTAAGTGAGAATTATTCCGCACCCGTTTAAATCCATAACTTGTTCATATAGCATGATAACATTTTTTTTTATCAAAAACATTATAATAGAAGTTGAAGACAGAAAGAGAAAAAAAGATGTATAAAGAGTTAACAATCCAAAGAAAGAAAGGAATGAAATTTAGCAGAACAAAATCGACATAAAAGAACAAACGACGAGAATACAAGTTATAGCAAACACCTTATAATAACTAAAGTCTAGGGGTTTTTTTTCCAAATATAAGTCTGAATTTGTTTTGGATAGAGTTGTGATCCATGAAAAATATTCGATGCATCTATTTCAAAGTTTAAAAGCTGTATCAGTAATATATGAATTATAATTGATTAAAGAAATTTTAGTTTATATTGCTGTTAATTTGGTCATTAAGATTTTTAAAAACATTTTGAACATTTCATACCCGAAACAACTAGAACAGAACAGTCATCTGTTAGGTTTACTCGAAATTGATTAGATTTTATAACACTGCAATTGGACCTCAGCTTGGTTAGAAAAATACCGAGTTTTCTGTTTCTTTTGCTAAAAAAAAACACAGGTGTGTACTTTATCAATATCATGTCTTATTCGATCTTTTAATACATCAAACGACGAAACTGATGGTTTTCATATTGAATCAATATCATGTCTTATTCCATCTTTTTATACACCAAACGACGAGACTGATGGCTTTCATATTGAAGAGAGTCCTAATATATAATTGTTGAAGAATTGACGATGAAAGAACCAGTTCACGCCTACATGGCATAAGTGGTTTGAAATCACTATTTATAAGAAAATAATCTTTGTTTGACAAGGCTATATTACCACACAAAAATTATGTGGGAGAGAACTGGACATGGACGCATATGACACACATATCGTAGAATTTTTAAGTAGTGGCCAATAGTTATTGGTATCTATTTTGTTTTGCATAAAATAAAACAGTTTTTGGAATGGACTAAACCATCTCTTGAATATTTCTTCTGCTGAATAATAATAATAATAATAATAATAATAATAATAATAATAATAATAATAATAATAATGTTGTTATTATTATTATTATTTTATTGAGCGAATTTTCGCACCGACAACAGAACAGGGTTATGTTTATAACTATCGCCAGAACAGATGAACAGTCTCGCCATGGATTGAAAAGTTTCAACTAATGCGCAAAAGTCAAACTGAATCAGATTTTCCATGTCACCAAATTAGAGCATAGTCCATCCTTTTTGATGACGTGGTCTAGTTAGAGCATAGTCCATCCTTTTGATGGCGTGGTCTAGTTAGAGCATAGTCCATCCTTTTGATGGCGTGGTCTAGTTAGAGCATAGTCCATCCTTTTTGATGACGTGGTCTAGTTGCATTCTATGATAATATTAAAACATATGGTACCATTATTTTCCCATAGTGCCTTCAAATCCGTTCTCAAGCGTTTCTTTCGAGAAACGTTCGTTAAAATATATTTTATTGCAATCAAAGACAGCAACTTGGATAGGTAACACGTTTTAATACGCTTAAAGACCTTAGAGTTACCTTTTCCGTAAACAAAATGCCTACAGATACCATAGGAAAAGACGGCTGATTTCAATAATAATAATAATAATAATAATACACACATATGTATCTTATATATATATATATATATATATATATATATATATATATATATATATAAATATATATACATAAAGAGAGAGAGAGAGAATGGTACAGATTTGACCATTGATTGTCCATTAATTTTGCAAATATGCCTCTCAACGTTTCTGTGAGGTAATACTCTTTTTTATCAACGTGAGTGAATTTCTATTAATTTTTGTTTTAGTAGCGTGAGTGGATTTTGACTTATTTTTTAATAATTGTATACACCAATATAGATGTAAATTTAAAACATAAATGACAGTTAGAAAATATAAAATAGAAACAACACGATGGCTTACTCTTCTAGTTTTTGATTGAGATACACACTGATTTACTTCATTATAGTTTTATTAACAGACTTTGTACAACTCTGAAATAGTATTTCACATCTGATCATTTCACATCTTATTCCAATGTTCTCGTCTGCAGACGTATATGATTTGGCGCGTGCCAGCGCGTGAGATATGTCAAGCTCATAAAACAACTCCAAAAGATCTCGAAAAGCTTTGCATAATGCCGACTTTGTTCCAAAGATTCCAATAGCGATGCGCACAGTCATTAGATTGGAGAACATGAAAATTTATGAGCCTTTTGTCGGAGAATTGTGGCTGGTCTGCAGGTGACGAAAGAAAGAAATTTCTCTGAGACTCTCTTCATTGGAGTTCTGATTGTCAGGGCCGCTATCAATTTAAGAATGCTCGCGTGTCGATGTGATCATCATCATCAATTGATGCGAAAATCTTCTCTCCATTATTGCAATGCGGTTTTTCTCCCTTGGGAGAATTTCTAAGCCTCGTCCGTGATCTTTGGGTTTCATGATGAAGACGTTTATCGTATTAGTCTAACCACTTTTCCCGAAAGCACGCCAGAGTTAGTCAACTTTACTCCCTGATAAGACACTATTAGTCAATAAAGTGAAGGCACTTCATGAGCGCGGAGGAATATCACTAATAAATATCGAAAGAAAACTGCGGACAAGATTTAAAGAGGGCATATCTTATCTGTTGAGAAATCCAATTTTCTCTCTGTCAGTCTTCCCATACTGTGTGGATTCAATCGTGAAGAAAGAAATTAAACACGGAACGGAACGGCGAAGTGCTTTTCCGTCGTTGATTGGCTACAATATTGTCTTTCTCCGATGTAAAACCAGTCTCGCTTTTATCGCGATGAATAAAAGGGTTGATCGATCTCCGGCTGTAATGTGCACAATTGTAACAACATTTCCTCGGATTAATTTATGAGGTTCCACAATTTATTTAAGCTACGATCCCAAATCAATAACTTACTAGACGGCCACCAGTATTCATAACATCGGTCTTTGGTTAACATCTATTGGCATCATGTTCAGACAACTAACTTGGTCCAAAGATTTTTTCAGTATATTTGTACATCAACTGCTGACAGACCTAGCAGTAAGATTCTATTTGCTTGACTGTTAGTTCCAGCTACCAGCTAAAATAAACGAACACAAGCACAACGCTGCCTTTTACAATGAAAATATAGTTTCATTGTCTGTCGATATGTTGGAAAACGAATTGTCATTTAGAATTCATAATTTTTACTTTTAAAAAAATGTAAATTTCCTCGTGTCCTGTTCAAAAGTATTTTGATGGATTTGGATCCTGGTAACCTCTGTGAATGCAAGCATTGTATGAAAGTCTCCCACTAGCTATAGTATGAAGAAAAATGTCCTGTCATACCCGGTATGTGTGTTGGATGGTGCGACATATGATGATTGGATATGTTCTGATATATACCGCAGCTTGCGTTCGGCGATGACCAGTAACCCGGTGGGCCACCAAATAACCCAGGCGTTGAAGGCGGCATAGGCGCGTGGGGATTCATAAAGTTCAATTTAGAATTGTGGTGGTAACCGGACATAAAAAAATCCTGTTGATACTTGTAAGCCGTAGGATCAGGTGCCGTAGGCTGCATGGCTTGAGCAAGTCCTGCAAAGTCAAACTTATAGGCATATCTTTTGCCATGCACTTTGGTCATAATATTTTTGTCATAGTAATACCGCAGTGCTCTACTGAGCTTGTCATAGTTCATGTTGGGTTTGCTCTTTCGCTCACCCCACCTTCGGGCGACTTCATCGGGGTCTACAAGTTTGAATTCTCCGTTAGTTCCCTCCCACATGATACAGCTGGTATTATTACTATCCGAAAGAAGTTCCAGTAAGAACTGCCAAAGCTGGATCTGACCACTTCCTGGAAAATCAAGATGAAATGCAATTTTTTTAAAATGCTTAAATTGTTGTTGTTGTTCTTGTTCATTTGTTGTTGTTTTAGAAGATGATCATGATGTAAATGTTTGTTCATTGAATTATATTTTTTCAATCTTATCCTATCTTATATACTTTATTTATTTATTATCACTTTTTTATTACTTAGCATTGCGGCCTGCCAGATGGTAACAGTTCTGAGAATATTCTGATTAAAAATGTATTTTACAGCCATTTTGCATCCGAGACTTTAATATATCTTTTTTCTCTGTCTCAATTGTCCCACCTTTACCCAGCACCATACAAAAATGCACGGGCAATTAAAATCACAGTTCATAAGAATGTCTATGTAAATTCGTTTCCCCTCCTGGTCTATTTCGTGAGACAATATTCGTTTTAACGTTTCGTCTGTAAAAAAAAATAAATTCTTGTGATATGTTTATTAGATAATATTATCTTGAAAATTATATTGACTTGCTACAGCTAGCAATTTTAAGGATTCAATCTTGTGGTCGCTAGAGATGCGTTACCTTACCATAAATTAGTTTCTGCACCAATAAATTCTCTTTAAAGTGCATTGTATGGGCAGACATATTAATAATAAATAGAAGTCGAAAGCCATGGCTTATTAAAAAAAAATGTACTTAAAGTCAGAAGTGGTATGGTTAATTTATAAAGATGCATTACTATGACATCATTGCCCAGCAGGGTCATTCTCTGAATTAATTATTTTAATTTTATTGTGTATGTGGCAATACTTTCATTCAAAGCGCATAAAGTGTTGCTCAGTTACCTAGGTGAAACAAATAAAATTAAAAATAGCCGTTCAGAGAATATTTGTATTTTCATAAATTGTAAAATTTTCGAATTCAAGTTTTTCATATAAATCGACGACATTAAGATAGATAATAAACAAGGTTTAATTGGAAATTATCTGAACACCCTACCTCCGTACAAGAATTTGACAAGTGCCCTTTATGAAATTATATGAACACCCTATCTCCGGACAAGAATTTGACAAGTGCCCTTTATGAAATTATATGAACACCCTATCTCCGGACAAGAATTTGACAAGTGCCCTTTATGAAATTATATGAACACCCTATCTCCGGACAAGAATTTGACAAGTGCCCTTTATGAAATTATATGAACACTCTATCTCCGGACAAGAATTTGACAAGTGCCCTTTATGAAATTATATTAACACCCTATCTCCGGACAAGAATTTGACAAGTGCCCTTTATGAAATTATTCCTAACACAATTTTTTTTCTCCCTTTATCTATGCTCAATATGACATTTAAAAGATGATTATGAAACTTGCCCACCTATGTTACTGATTTACTGGATGTCCTATGAACATGTTTACTTTATTCTGTGTTACATGAGATGAAAGGTAGTATGATACACAGACGTTCATGGATAAAGGATTTGCAAGATCACTGAAGTAGTTTTCCTCCAAACACCTAATGGTTTTTTTTCTTCTTTTTTAGAGAAAGATTTTTATTATAAACTTACTGTCTAAAGAATACATGGAAATATATAATAAATCTTCATACAAGATAAAGACTTTCAAAACAATCCATCGAAGGAATGCATTCTTGAATACTAACACTTGGGAACATCAGATAGAATTGTTTCTTACTGCATCAATGTACAACTTACTTATTCTCACGGTTCACTGGGTAACTGTTTCGCAAAAGAAATACAAAAATTAAAAATCCTAAAAACGATGTCAACATAATTTCTTCTCGAACAAAAGCACCATTTGCATATTGCCTATAGTACGAGAAAGAGAAAATGGCATGAATCCCTTCAAATGTTACAAATGCGAATTTTCAATAAACCCGTTTACAGTTTGATCTAGATAAACTTATTTTAATAAAGACAACTCAAATTGGAAAACACAAGTTTAGTAAGAGTAAAATTGCATCGTGCTAAGAATGACTCTTCTTTAATAAAAATATAAATAAATATATTAGTATTGTTAGATTGTATAATACCTAAATAATGTTCTAAGTCCTCAATTTTGTTTCGAAAAATTCAACCACTGTATGTACCCGTGTATAGCACACGGCAAACTGCAGACAGAACAGACCCTGATCTGATGTCAAACCATGCGCCTGCAGGTCAGGGTCTATGTTGCTCTCTCTACTTATGATGTCAGGTGAACAACTTGGACCCTGTTTTTGCCAACGAATTATGCAACAGCAGATCAGACTCTTCGCTGTTCACAGTGTGGCACGTGCTATACACGAGCAAAACAGCCATCAAAGTTTTATTCTAAAACCATTTTACATGAGGTGAGTTGCACCTGGACGCGATAATGGCCTGCTTTAATATTGCCGCTCTAGTTCAAGCTGAAAGTTTTATCTGGGATTTTCTGACTTACGGCAAACAAATAGCGGACAATACATAAATTGCTTGGAGAGGGATATATTTTAGGTATCAATTGAGTAAACTGACAACCAGTTCTAAGTTTACACGTTTTGCATCGAGGATATACCAATTATGTGATCCGCTTCCTGAAGTCATGGAAACGGAAGGTTGTAATTATCGTATACAGTTTAAACAAGATGGAGAAGTTAGGTCCTGGGACTGGTTTTATCGATAATTTCCTGATTTTGCTTCACGTTTGGGCATACAGCAACATCATGATTACGCTAAAATTATAGCATTATCGGTTTTGTATAGATTAGATTCCAATAGCTTCAACGATGATCCAGTCACAGAGGAACGCGGGACTGAGAACTATATGGGGGAAAAAGGATCCGTCTAAGATGGCAAAGAAATCTTTCTTTACTTTTGGCTTAAGCATATTGTCAAACATCTGTTTAATGAACTAATCAGCATGGTAGAAGCCAAATGTGACAAGAAAATTAATTCTTTGTGAAAACTTTCATTTAAACAAGGAAAAAGTGCATACTATATATTGCGTTGGAACAAATGCTCGAATTATCTGCTAAAGAATGTGGGTAATGATGAAAATAGATGATGATGATGATGATTACGACGACGACCAGGTGAAGAAGAAGAAGAAAAGTGTTTCATACACTCGAAACTGGGAAATAATTATGTTTCCGCTTAATCTACCGAATTATTAAGTAAACTAACCAACGCTTGCGTGTTTGTTTGTGTGTGTGTGTGTGTGTGTTTGTTTGTGTGTGTGTGTGTGTGTGTGCACTTTCTTTTTGTTTTGATTTATTGCTGTTAATTTGGTGTTTTTTTCATTGCAGCCAAAGTATATTTCCTTTGAACATTTAAATTAATATTTTACAGTCAAAAGAATTGCATAGGTCATTTCAGGTTTATCGAACCTTTTAATTCTTCTTCTTCCTTCTATCCTGACAAAGTTTTTTTGTACAAAAACAGTGTTCAGAAAGAGCTGGGGTAAGACACTGTTTTCCAAACTAGGAAGTAAACTTTGCCAACTTTATCAATTTACAAGTTTTGTGTTGCTTTTTTATATTAAACCGCGGGGGCGGGGACATTAACTGCTTCGTTGTCACTGGATAATTTCTTTCTTATAACGGCATGGGCAGACTACTAAATGTTTCTGTTTAATCAAATTTATTTACTTCAGACACTAATTGATAATATTTTTGCATTGTAAATTGTAATAGGATTCATTATTCAGCAGACATAACATGGCAGTAATTAATGTTATGAATATTGCAGAAGAATATTTAACAACTTGAAGACGTATCATCAATATTCCCAGTTTGTCTATACGTGTGTATGTATGTACGGATTTTGTTTGGTTTTGAGGTACAGCAACACATGAAGGTTACTTAGTGCCGAGGCAATTGAAGTAAAGTCTCTTGCTCAGGGACATCCCCACGGCACCCGCCCTGAGCTGCTTACATGGTAGGATTCGAACCCGTACCCTTCAGATGGCGATCCCAGCACGCTAACCTCTGAGCCATCGCGACTCCTCGAAGTGAGTGTAACTGTGCATATATGTGTGTTGCTATGATAGTTGCATTATGTAAACATTGTACTTATGTTGTCACCTAATATCATGTCTGTTTCCTTCATTGGAAAACGAGGAAATGATTATAAAGATGACTACGGCGATGACGACGACGATGATAATAATAATAATAATAATAATAATAATAATAATAATAATAATAATAATAAACAGTAGCAACAAATATTAAAACACCATTACAAGTAAATTAACAATAACATCTTTAACACTAGAAAATATATTGCTATGTTAGTCCCATTTTTTTCGAATTTAGTCTAATTTAAAATCTGTGACTGTATCTGTGTTATTACTGGTAAAAATTTGTTTTTTTTTGCTATTCATGTATATGAAATTCATCCGTTTTGTATTTAATTTTTGTTATTCTCGGAATAAAATGCCACCATTTTCACTGTTAATGACCACAATCATGTTTTACTGAATGGTCTCGCGAAGTTTGAACAATTCCTGGCTTCAGTGTAACTGTAACAAAGATAAAGGAGATAATGGTCTTTTCATGAAATAATTGGATAACACGGAGATCTTCGTTACTTATTCTCGGCAGGATGGCTGTTGTTTTTATGCGCATGAGTATTGAAATCCCAGCGGTGTCCAACCCGGTGCGTCCACTAACTTGATTACCTTTACAGATTTTACAGGTAATTTTCTCAATTTGACGTGAATGCAGTTGTTACGATTAACTCTATGCTTCATCAATGCGGGAACATGAATGTGAAAAGAATCTAAATTGGCCATTATCTGATTCACAGTGCAATTATCCCACCAAAGTTATCAATAATACCCTTAAAAAAATGTGCATTTCATGAAGAATACAGACATTAAAAAAAAATGTTTCAGGTGCTAGATGAACCTTGAACACGTTTTAATGAGTAAGAAATAGTTGCCATCATAGAAAAATGTGAGTCATATAACATAATTATTATGAAGTAAAACAAAAACTGCTGGTATATAGGAACCTTTGAATAGTGAATAAATTAAAGAGTAATTAAGTCATATGAACTAGATAATAGTGAAACGAAATATAAATTGAAACAAATCGAAGAAAAATAGGCCGTTATTATTCGGCTATATCTATTTTTTACGACAAATGTACCGTCCATCACGCTGATAAAAGAAAAAAGGGACAGGTATCTATGTGTGTTCAATCTGGATTATTTAGGACTAAAAGTTGAGATCCTAGAACTAAAAAGTCGCAAATGAAGGGCAGAAGCCTGTGTATTTTAGCGGGATCTCAGCAGGTAATATCTAATTAATATCTGTAATATCTAATTAATATCTGTAATATCTAATTCATATCTGTAATATCTAATTCATATCTGTAATATCTAATTAATATCTGTAATATCTAATTCATATCTGTAATATCTAATTAATATCTGTAATATCTAATTCATATCTGTAATATCTAATTAATATCTGTAATATCTAATTCATATCTGTAATATCTAATTCATATCTGTAATATCTAATTCATATCTATGATTTGCATTATTATTGGAGTAAACCAATTTACTCCAAAAGTTAGTTTTATTGGTTAAGATCAGAATATCAGCACATGATCTGCTGAAATTAAAAGAAATTGTATAATATGCAAAAAAAATGTAATACTTCATAGGTTGAAAATTAAATCCATTTTATTTCTGACCGCAAGAAATATGATAAAATTAAAAAATTTGACGCAAATAAATATTATTGGCAAAAGACCCAGTATTTACAAATTGTCAAAATTACTTATTATTCGGAATAAGCAATTAACCAAACTTGGAAAAATTCCTTAAAGGAGCTTTCTTTACACGTAA
Source organism: Margaritifera margaritifera (assembly GCA_029931535.1). Taxonomy (NCBI): domain Eukaryota; kingdom Metazoa; phylum Mollusca; class Bivalvia; order Unionida; family Margaritiferidae; genus Margaritifera; species Margaritifera margaritifera. Next base: position 2,275,815 of record JAQPZY010001523.1, on the reverse strand, counting down.
CCATTGTATATTTCATTCCTTGTTATATGTTTACATCTTTAGAACAACATAATCACTTATAGACATAGACATGTGTAATTTGTCCATTAAAACTACTGTAGGCCATTTACATGTTCACATCTTTAGAACTACATACTCACTTATTGACATAGTCATGTGTAAATTGTTCATTCAACTACTGTAGGCCATTTACATGTTTACATCTTTAGAACTACATAATCACTAATTGACACAGACATGTGTAATTGTTCATTAATACTGGTGTAGGCCAATTAATTTATTTGCTTATTTATTGCCATCTCAGGCAATTTATATTTTTTTTGTCTTCTTTTTGTGTTCTCTGTACATGTTTTCTTTTAAGTTTTGAAAATTTGTCAATGATCTGTAAGTTTGTGATAAATGAAGATTGTTATTATTATTATTATTATTATTATAATGTTTATGTTTATGTTTATTTGTCTGTATGTCTGTTTACATGTTGTCTCTATGTATGTATGTATGTATGTATGTATGTATGTATGTATGTATGTATGTATGTATGTATGTATGTATGTATGTATGTATGTATGTATGTATGTATGTATGTATGTATGTATGTATGTATGTATGTATGTATGTATGTATGTATGTATGTATGTATGTATGTATGTATGTATGTATGTATGTATTTATGTATGTATGTATGTATGTATGTATGTATGTATGTATGTATGTATGTATGTATGTATGTATGTATGTATGTATGTATGTATGTATGTATGTATGTATGTTTGGGGAGTAATGGGCTTACCCTGCGGCCTCCAAGGTGTGTGTGCCGACTCCATCGATGGCTTTCCTATGCTGGATAAAGGAGTGTGTGGATAACCTTTCAACGAAATAAAACACTAATTTCAATCTCACAAGTAATATTTTTAATGCCTATCTATTCACTTGTTCGATTTTTCGCTGTTGTAAAATTCGCTTATATGTGTGGGCTTTTCACATGCGAAATTTGAAAGTTTCTTACAGAAATAGCCAATAACAAAAAGCTAAAATTAAGGTAGAGAAATATCTTTCTATTTATCTATTCATCCATCTATCTATCTATCTATCTATCTATCTATCTATCTATCTATCTATCTATCTATCTATCTATCTATCTATCTATCTATCTATCTATCTATCTATCTATCTATCTATCTAATACTATGCATTAAGATACTTCGTGTTTCAGTGATGGAGGTTTTATGTAAGTTGAACATAAAAATAACAAAATACAAATAATAAAAAAAACAATATCATCCTAAACAGAGTTGATTTTGTTCTCTGCATTCTGTATTTTGAAACTTTTACATATTTTCCTTTGTTCTGGATTAAGTGGAATCTAGGAAGAAAATACACCAAAATAACGTAACTGGCCTTCGGTCTTTATCAGATATTGAATGTGGATAAACTTACCGAGTACTGGGATTTGTAATTGTTAAAATATGATGATGTGACAATTTGAAAAGTTAAGGAACAAGTCCCCTAAACAAATCCCTTGCTTCATTCTAATGTATAGATACCAGATTTGATCAACGGCCACGAATGCAATTTCAAATTTGACAAAAGAGTTTGAGTCCATGACATTGTTATGTAAAGAAATACTAGTTTCTCATTCCGCTTCACTTGAACTTGTAGATTTTCCTTTTCTTCTTTCCATCCCTCTTTCTTCTTTTATCTTTTTTAATCTTTTTACATGTAAGATAGTAATATTTTCATAAAGTTCAAAATTGGTAATTAATGGTTCAACGTAAAATTAAGGATAAATGTTGGAATTTTACTTTTGTGTGAGTTGTAATAGTTTCAGATCCTTTAGAAAATGACATATAATCTGTAATGAAATCATTTCACAAAATGCATTCTTCAATTTGGTTTCATCCCTTTCTAGCCATAATGAAATGCAAAATTAAAGTGCATGTCAACGCTGCAAAAAGACCAATTTTGTTCCCATTATACCGAAACATTAAATTGCGCTGCATATTTCACGTGCACCACGTGCTTTTGGAGATAAAAGCAGAAGATCTGCTGTTCAAACCCTAATTGTTTCAAATTAGTCATTGTAAACAAGCCAATCAAAGAGGATTTGCCATGTTTCTGGTCGCATAATTTGCAATAATGTTGTCGAACGACGTCGAGAGTTGTCGAAATGCACGAGTATTGCCTCGGGGGATGGGTGAGCTTCCCCAGTTTATTTACATCTGCAAATCTAGTCATTCTTCGATCCACTAATAACATGTAATAACAACATGACAACGTTCTTCATTCTAAATCAATGAGAAAATTTGTAGAACAAAGGTGAACACAGAAAAGTTCCGAAAATACATATTACAAAAATCGATATGCTCTGTTTAGAGGCTGATTTGGTATATTCTTGTGTGCCATTTTATCGATCAAATAGTGTTTTATTGATAGTGTCTATACTGAATACATTCCTTTTATATCAGCGTCCTTGTTTTCTCAGGAAACCTGTCTCAAAACAACCATCTGTAATACTTCCTTCAATACACGCATTACACGATATCAACACCCTATTTATATCCGTGACTTTTTCTAAATAACTTTTATTCACTTTAACGTTTCCTGTTGTACCGCTGAGCACGCGAATTTACGCTCTCTCTCTCTCTCTCTCTCTCTCTGTATATATATACTTTTTATGGACCACTTTATTCATTCTTTACAAATGTTTCTTTCTAACATGACTCTCTCACACACGTAAGATCAAGTATATATTACCTTGATTTTGTGGAGGAGATTGCGGTGTCCATGCTGTCTTTCCGTAGGATGGATCTAAAACAAAATCAAAATAAGTCATCAAATATTTAACTTCTGCCATATTATTTCTAAAGTTTTTTTTTTTTGTATCCTTGTTGTTTCCCTGATTCCTTTTCCTCAAATCGCGTAAGTTCTCGTGACAAATAGAATTTTAGCGCGCACACACACACAGACACACACAGTAACCAGTCTTTTCTCAAGCTAACGGAGGTTTTTGTATTTTCTAAGTACTTTAGGTAATCATTCATAGTTATAAGTAAATAAACAAACAAACAAACAAACAAACAAACAAAAATGAATGAATGAATGAATGAATGAAAACTAGAATCTGTGAAAAAAAATGAGTATCTAGGAATGATTAAATTGAGTCGAAATATTTCTACTTGACCAATTTTAAGTTAACAACCAGAAAAGTGAGAAACTTTTCACCAATAAAATCAATAATCTAAGTCTTTCGTATGGAACTTTGGTGACATAAAGGAGGCAATGTTGTAGATGATTTAATGTTATTTTATTTTGCTGATAAACCTTATTTTGTTGATTTGTTTTAAATGACAGTTCAGTGTTATAGTAGTTTCTGTAGTTTATTAGCTTGCTGACTTGCTTGCTGACTTGCTTGACTGCTGTTTGTTGGGAAGGGAAGGGGTTTATGAAATGTCTTACAACAGGGACAGATTTGGAAAACAATGAAGAGAAAATTTAAAATAGGAAGACAGATAAGTGAAGAAAAAAAACCTCTTAAAGCTAGCTATTAAAAAACAAACAAATAAAAACACAAATGTCCCATAATACTAACCTCGTGTGGCACGTAGTGGCTTTGAGCGAACTAAAATCGTGAATTTTAAAAAACAATATTTCACTTCCAATACAAATAAACTCATATATCTAGTTCGACATATAACATTAAAACAAAGGCGATAATTATATGATATTACATGTACACATACAATTTAATTAACCGATTTATTCAACCTTGTGACTAATATTCACATTTTATTCAAATCATGCATAATTTTCTGGGTAAATTAGACAATTTATTGAGAAAAGTCTGGAAGGTTTTCATATCCTTTTGGTGAAAGAAGTGGATATGTTATAATATCTAGTTCATTGGTGTTTTGAGAAAAAAAAATACAATCGACTTTCTCTAAATAAGAATTTAAAAAACCTCACAATCTTTCCATATCAACCTCAAATATGTTTTATTTTTTAAATATTTTGTTTTATTTTAGAAACAAAATATAAATAAAACACTGTCAATCAATGTGCAAATTTAAAATATTTAAATGAACTTGATTATTAGAATACATAATTGTACGATACCATTACAAATATCAAAATCTGGGTTAACCCAAAATTATAAATTTTTGAAATCCTCTCCATTTTCGTTAATTTCCTTCGAGGAAAGAGAATTCTCTTTATAAATAATAAAAATCAAGCATTTTTAAAGAGTAGATTATAATGATAATTAAATAATTTTTTTAAAGAAGAATGAAACGGAGCCAGATCATATTGATCTCTTTAAATAATAGTAAATGTAACTGGACAACATGTTTGTTGAGTGAAAATAATTCTTTGATTTCACAATTACTATTCAGAGAACCTTTAGAAATACACTTCAGAAAATATGTATTGGAGTTATGTTTCTTACCAGGACTTTCAAATTTGTGATCTGTAAAAGACACGTATTTTACATGTGTAAGGGAAAGGGAGCAGGATCATTTGCGGATCCAAAATGGAGGGGAGGATGAATAGAATCTCAGAGGAAACAGAAATAGAATCCCGGAGGGAAAATAAAGCATCCGTCCATTAAGTTCATCTCCTTCTCGTATTTATAAAGATATTATCTTTTGTTTGTTCTGCTAACCAGGTTAGCAAATGAACTATATTTACCGATTAATTAATCTCGTTACCGAACTAAATATAGTGCGTATTTTACCTTTAAGAACTAACCATATTATCAACAATAGAGAAAACGCTGTATACTTTTAAATTCAACATCAAAATAAAGAACACCATTCTATACTAGTATACGTGCGAAATTATCCTAGAAAAAAATATTTTCGTTGATGTAAAAGCTTCAAGATACCTGGTTAAAATGACGTTGACAAAGACAAAATAAAGAAAAAGAAAAGAAACAACAAAACAACAAAAATTTTAAACTCTCTATATAATAGATCCATTCATCCATACATATATACATATACATACATACATACATACATACATACATACATACATACATACATACATACATACATACATACATACATACATACATACATACATACATACATACATACATACATACATACATACATACATACATACATACATACATTTATACATACATACATACATACATACATACATACATACATACATACATACATACATACATACATACATACATACATACATACATACATACATACATACATACATACATACATACACACACACATACATACATACATACATACATACATACATACATACTGTGGTTATCTGATATCAAGTGTATACTTTCTTCATCAATACATGTACATATATATATATATATATATATATATATATATATATATATATATATATATATATATATATATATATATAGATATAGATATATATATATATATATATATATATATATATATATATATATATATATATATATATATATATATATAGTCGAACCTATATAAAATCGCTATGATATTGTTGCGTTGTATTTTGCAATTTACAGTAGACAAATTTTGCGTCATTGTGTAACTAAGACATGCATCCATTATTTTCTATTTTGAAAAATGTATCTCAGTGGAACACAAATATTCTTTTAGAAGCTATATGAAATTTGTGTGGCAATCATATTGAGGAAAATAAAGATAAGTTATGTATTTGGTAAATATGAATCTTGTGTTTAGTAATGAAATCCCATATTTTGAAACACTACCTTGCTTATCATTTTAAATTAATTTTTAAAATTAAATCCCATATTTTGAAATGCCACCCTATTTATCATTTTAAATTCATTTTTTTTATTGAAATCCCATATTTTGAAACACTACCTTGCTTATAATTTTAAATTCATTTTTTAATGAAATCTCATATTTTGAAACGCTACCTTGCTTATCATGTTAAAGTCTTTTTGGTTTTTAATTCGCAAGTTTATAATTATATATCCCAACAGTGGAAAATTTAATTTATAAGATGAACATTTCTCATTTCCTTTCGGAGTCATAGAAATGGGGTGTCAGGGTGGGGTGGGGTGGGGGGAGGGGGTCGGGATAACATTATATCATTGAAAGGAAAATATCGGTAATACAGAGTCCTGCGAAAGTGCTTTACGAAAAAGAGACAGAGACAGTGTGTGTGTGTGTCTTCTTCACACATATGTTCCCAACATCAAAACAGTGGCTGAGTTGTTTGACAGCGATTGCGTTTAGAGTACTGGAAAAAGACATTCTTTGTTTTTTATTTTCCAAGAGAACAAATTTTTTTAACATACACGAATTCTATATCACATGAATAAAAAGTTTGAAGTAGGCAAGCTATATATATATAATGTAATACAACCCATTCCTACTATATCAGCTGATACAATCAAGTATAATCACAGTTTATTAAGATACTCATCAAATAAAGGGATACGCCTATGTATAAACCCTTCTTTTATTTTCGAACAAGTCGCAATATTGAATTATACAGACTCCAGACTTAATACCTATATCTATAATTATACGGACTCCAGGCTAAACACCTATATCTATAATTATACGGACTCCAGACTTAATACCTATATCTATAATTATACGGACTCCAGACTTAATACCTATATCTATAATTATACGGACTCCAGACTTAATACCTATATCTATAGGAAAAGAAATTGTAAAAAGACAAGAAATACTGAGCTGTAAACTCGTAGGTAGTGACGACTCTGCTAATTTGCATTATCATCCTTTATCTTGGACAAACTTTAGAAACTTTTATAAAAAATTATTGAAAGTAAACATTACGTTCAATCCAAACGCGAAATATAATGCAAAACTGAGTAATGGTGATTATAATAACAAATAAGTAATGTGGATGAAAAGAAGATACCCATGAATGAGTAAATGAGAATGTATTTGTACCAGGCCAGCGGGCCTGTTATAATGAAACAGAGCTCGAAACAAAAAACATCCAACTAAAAACTCACAAATAAAGCTGATGTTTGGAGTCTCCCAATAACGTTGACATTTGACTTGTGTGTTGAAATGCGAACAATAAAATAATCCCAAACTTGTTGCAGTCCTGATCTTGCTCCGAACAAAATTTTAGAAGATTATACTTTTTTAATCTGAGCATAATTTAACATTTTTGGCTCAGTTTCTTCACTATGGGAACTAATGTAAAAACAACAACAACAACAACCCCAAAAAAAAAATAAAGAAACGGAATAGTATTGGTACACATATTTTCTTCTTTATCATATCAGGGGATATATGTTGTTATCAAAAGGACAGCATATCTAAGATATAATTGTTTTTTTTAATATAAAAAAAACATTGCAAAACATTTTCTGTTAAATTTATTCTTAATATTAACTCATTAAAGTTTTCACTATTTAATTTGCCGATATGTGTTTTATATAACACACTTATTCAATAATTTTGCTGGAGCTGTTTAATTTATTTAAAAGGCAAGTAGCCGTGAAGAAAACAATACCAAAATATTTCCATTGTATCACTTGCATTGTTCAGTTTTTAGAGATGGGAACAATCAACATTTTATGTTTATGCTTTGAAAAAATAAAGGCTCAAGACATTTGCGCCTAATCCTTTTGACCAGTTTATGTAACATAACTTTCAACTAGTCCAAAACATAATCATATGGTTTAAACAAAGTGAAAATGTATTCATTAATATTTTCGTACCAGCGAATGTGTTTTCCCTATTTACGTAGCGCGATTTTTCTTGTCTTTATATTGTCTACTACAGATACATAAATATGTTTTATAAATTCATTTTTTCGGGTGTGATAGTCATATGTTAATCTAAATTAGAATAAAATATTTCAGTCTGAAATAAGAGTTTAATTCCAGGCCTGTAATATAGTCCCGTAGGAACGACTATCTTTTGATTTTTTGTTTTTTTTTTTCTTTTCTTTTTCTTAGTTTCTACTATTCTGCGATATAATGGTAGCTATGCTAAAGAAAAAGAAAATATTTCAACATTCACAAAAGATATGTTTTAAAATAGAAGGAAAGGAAATAATAAATATTGTCCCATTATAATAAACACACCAATTATTATTTTTAAAAATTGCTTTGACGTGAATATCCATTTAGTGTTGAATATACTTGCCTGGAAACATCATCCCGGAAAAGCTTGGGAAACTACAGGTTCGATAATAATCTTGTTGTTTGAGGCCCTGCATAATACCGGAAATCCTGAAACATGCGGAACACCAAGTTTTGAAGCCTCTTTCCAAAATTACTAATCTGATATTTCTCCTTTTTTCCGCCCCAGTGTTTCTCGAGTGCCTTGTCTATATGTATCTACAATTATTCCAACTCGGAGCAAATTTCCGATCTGCAAAGATCGCAATTTCCCGTGTAATTCCGTTCCACAGCCGGTTACAAGGGAGACGGACGAATTGGGAAGGAAATGTTGATACGGAGATTTTAAAACAAGTTCCGCATCAGCCCACAATGGATGTGTACATAATATCTATCGATTTATTTCGATTCATATTTATACAAAAACCCTCCTCCGATACAGACTCCAGTCTCCGTTATTCTAGACAACCATTCGTCTTTCAGCTCGCAGAAGCGCGTTTATTGATTGGTCCGTTACGAGACCATTTGTACTCCCTCCAGAAGTCAAAGAGCCGACGACATATTCAAGATGTCATCAAAATACGTGCACGTGCGCGCGTGTTTACATGCGAACTTCATTGATCTTTACTGTCTGTATTGTTCGGAGACAAGATTTGATTATTTGGGAATGCAAAGGTGATTATGGTGAATTCCGACATTACTGTCATATAGTTCCCTGGCGTATTTGTGTTTGATCAATTTACGGACATTTATGTGTGAATTTATGCACGCAATCCTGGTTTTGCTGTCGACGAGGCATACTAAGTTGTGAGCCAAATAGTAGCGAATGTGAGAACTTTCACACCAAGATAAAATTTACTTATGTCAAGAAAACATTTGCCGGTGTTAGACCAAAAAGCAAACATCACTGTTTTTTGCAAATATATATCCTACAGGTAGGAACAAACAGACCGGCAAAACGGAATTAAGTAACACTGAAATTACTTACTCACTGATATATTTATTGTTTATTGCTTTGTGGTGTATGTTACTTGTTCAAATAGAGCGTTAGTTGATTAATAGTTACAAATGATTCAGTGATCGAAGTTTTAAGGGGAAAAATAGAATAAACAGTATCCATAATTAGGGTGATTTGTTCAGGCTTTTCACGACTCAAAAAGGGCAAATAAGATTTTTATAGTAAGTATATAAATGTCAACCGTTTCAAATTTAACCTCAAACGATGTATAAATGACCCTTTTAGTCTTATCTATTTTAAGCGGCATGACCCGTCTTTAAATACCTTTTATTTGAACGTACTCAGAATGTTTCTGTGACCCTCTCCATGTATTTTGATATTTAAGACGCCAATATCGTTACCGCTTGAAGGAAAACTCCATGAAGATTTTCTAACTTTATTTTTTGATATTAGCTTCATAAATACAAAAAAGGTAAATTAAGTTAGGAAAAACTCGTGCTTATGGATAAAACAAAATGAGAGAGTATCTACCGTGCGTTTGCCATCGTCATATTGGAGAAGTATCACGTATGAACGATATGGAAGCATCAGAGGATCTCCGAATGGCTAGTTGCGTCACGAGGTCGGTTTGTGTTCATTGTAGTACTATCTAAGAATGTTGTTTGAAGGAAATATTTTCATAAAATCAGCAATTTACCCGCGCAAAATCTCGAGTTTTGTGTTTACTTTTAACTCGACTTTGCCGCTTTATTTTTCGCCCTCGAGGACTTTTTACTTTGTGATGATTTTCAACCCAAGTAACAGCAAAAAGAAGATGCTGTGATCGCTGGAACTATCACTTGAAAACATATGAATCATGCTTTATCTGAGCTGAAAATCAAAAGCATCAGTTCCTATTTAAGCTTCAACTTTTGAAACGCCTTAAAAGTAAGTAGATAGTTTGTTATGTTCGAAGTACTGTAATCAAGAGTTTCAACTACGTAGTGCATTTAGCCCTGTCAACAAATCGACCTTGTCAACTCACGACAGTCTCTAATGGTTGCCTACAGTGACAGCGATAATGTGGTACTTTCAAAGCGATTCATTTCGTAGAAATACAAAATAAAATCTGTTCTGGTGTGAAAATTATATCACACATGTCTCCCAAATACTATAATTAATAAATATAATGCAAAACGGACTTTCGCTTAATGTCTACCGAATTAATATACTTAAACGTTATTTCTCTACGTTGTTGAAATGATACTGAAATAAATACGATGACGATTTGGACGGCAACGATGATGTGTGAACAATTGATGTGTCGTTTAGTTTTATGCTTAAAAAACAACAAAAACGACAATAACAACAAGCAAACAAACGAACAATATTTATTTGATTTTATATCGATGAACCTCAGATGACATTTAAATAATGTACAAAGAGAAATTAACACACACACACACACATATATATATACATACACACATTTCCTTAACATAAAAATTTTATAATATTCTTTTCTGAATACGTAATCATGACATTCTACCTAATTGCGGAAATTACAGAAATGAGATACACAAACGACCAATAAAGGCACACGCAAGTTACAACAGCAAACGTAGCACACACACACACACACACATAAAATAGACAAATACTAGACAGTCATGCTGAAATGCTCAATTTTATTTTGTGTAATAGGAGTTTATGAGTTTGTGCAGCGTGAAATAAATGCTTTTAGGAATTTACTTCAGAATATTTTGTCTCTTAACCTAATTTTTTCTTCATTCATCTCCGTTCAAAGGCTAATTACTTCATATATATATATATCTATATATATATATATATATATATATATATATATATATATATATATATATATATATACACACGTTTTAATGATAGTTTTAATGATGGGGGAATCTACGAACAAGAGTTCAATAATGGAAAAAAAAAAAAAGAAACAATTGAAAACGGGTCATAAAATGAGTAATATATACGTCTATTTTGTGTTGTTGTCAAATTAGCAAAATTTTAGAACGATAATCAAAGAAGGAGTGATATGTGTAATTACGTGTTTATCCTACGGAGAACCAAATTGCTTTGACCTACTTCCAGGCTGCAGACAAAGGACGGAAACCATGCGTGGCTAAAGTCAACGCCATATTAGACCAGGTAGTACAACATGTACTAAAGATATTATATCCCGGTAAAGTTATGGAGGAGGCAGTAAAGAAAACAAGACGTCATGAGAATAGTTGTAGTCTTAATAATTCATGTCAATAATTAAGGAATATTAACTTGGGTAAATATTGTCTCAAGAACTGCGTACACACACTGATGAGTGACTAGAAATTTGGATAAGATTGCATTTGGAAAACGTAGATGTTTTCATGAATGCATATATGTTTATTAAAGTGTTATGACAGTAAATAAATGAATAAATAAATAATTGGCAGTGATACGTATATAAATATTATGTCAATGGCGAAAATAAATGTTCGTCGTATATAGGTTTCAATCAATAAGAGTAAATCTTTATTATTTCTTGAAAAGAGTTATCTGTCCCTAATTCTTCGTTGAATACTTACAGCACATACATGCATGTTCCATTGAATTACGTTTAATTTTTACATAATAATTAATACGTGTCCTTCATGAGTTATACTCCCCAAACCCCCTCCCCCCACCCCCATAGACGCATTGATGGACAGACAGGCAGACAAGACAGATCCATTGCAACACGATAATTTCATGTTCATATTCTCTCATGCATGTAAATAGCAAAATTTACAACAACAACAACAACAACAACAACAAAAATATAAAAAATACATATTATTACGCACTCATCAGAACAATTTTAAAAAATACATATTATTACGCACTCATCAGAACAATTTAAGAATGTAGCCAGTCTTATCAACATGATTTTGACAAGTTTGCCGCGTGTTCCGTATAAAGTGAATATGATGAGGACACAAAGAGAACTACATGGGAAGAAAGGTCAACCGTTAATATTATTATTTCAATGACTTTTAATCCAATTCATTACTTGCCTGAATAAATATTTTTCAGTTTTAATACCGCAATTAAAAAGTCAATTTCATACCATCCCCTTCTCGTTACAATTGGATCCAAATTTTCCCATGATATTGATCATATCACAATAATAATAATAATAATAATAATAATAATAATAATAATATTATTATTATTATTGTTATTGTTGTTATTGTTGTTATTATTATTATTGTTGTTGATTATTTTTATTATTAATACAACAGGCCAAGCCGATGTTTTCATATTTCTGAGAAAACTTTTCGACGGTCTTTCTTATATGCACGTATAAAAATAAAATTACACATTTTATAAAACTATGTGGAAAATACTTTTTTTTAAAAAAATATTGGCGGCGGAGGGAGAGAGGTCTTTTCTATTGTTTATGATTTCACAAACAATTGGCTTAACTTATCGTAAATAAATTCATTGAGTATATTTGTGTATACTCGCTTTCTTGTTATTGTTGTTGCTGTTATTGTTGTTGTTGTTGGTTCTGCTGGTGCAGTTGCCGCTGTTATTGCTGATGCAAAAATACACCTTCCTAGCATCGGTCTTCTTTTGATTTTTACCAAGTTCGTGGCTTTCTTAATAAAGGCAAGAATAATTAGCAATATCTGAAAGTCAATCAAACTGTCATTGGATATTGAGAGGGCTAAGGAGAGTATTCAAACGTCACTTTTTCATCAGAGCCCTGAATTTCAATAAAGTATGAATCGGATATTTCTACTCTCCTTGTCGACATGTCTCGTTATAATTATCGTGTCAACATCAAATTTATAGCGTACTACTTGGAGGGTCATAACACGCTTGACCGCTCTTCTCGGGTCACGTGCCAGGTGGCACGCGCCGAATAGTATTAATTTCTGAAAAGGATATTCCCTTTCAGTGACCAAGCAAAGCAAAAGCGTCATCTCAAAGGTGGAGCAAATATCCCCATTAATCATGGCCGAATTGCACCAGTCAGGTGGGGAATTATAGCAGTAAATAGCTATTTATCTGATAGACACCTAGCTATCACACAAAAGTGTACTTGTTGTATGACTTTAATGTTGGCATATGCGTTGATGATAATACTGATGATGACGACCACGATGTTGATGCTGTTGTTAATGATGATAATGATAATTATGATGAGAATATTTAAAACGACTGCTGCTGATACTACTTTTACTATTGCATATAACTACTGCTACTTTATCTGTCGTTAGCGTCGGCGTCATCATCATTATCATCATCGTCGTAGTCATTACCGCCACCACCACTACTACTACCACCATCATCATCATCATAATCGTCATCGCCGTCGTCATCCTCTTCCTTCTCCTCCTCCTCATCACGATAATCGTCGTCACCATTTTTCATCTTAAGTCTTCAAGTTGTAAAGCTTCTAGCCATAAGTAAACTTTGCCATTCGATTTCTTTTGCATTGAGTTGACAGCGATAGATATTGGCAAGATGTTTGTCTCGCCTGCATCAGCAGGTGGAAAGATACCGATAAATATTTGACAGCTACTCAGTGACGTCAGCGATGTTTAGATTTTGTGCTAAATGTTTTTTGGGGTTGCGTGCGTGTGTGTGTCTTTTTTGTTGGTTTATACCGCACTTTTAACACATTATTGGCTATAAAATGCTGAGGTAATGGGAGCTATGTGCCTTTCCCAAGGACACACCGTCTTTAATTAAAATATTAAGAAAGCCATACTGTATAGAATAAGTCAGAGCGGTGTTTGGAAGCGAGACAAATCTTTGTGATAATTAACATCAAATAGTTTGTGCCCAATTTTGATTTAATTAAGAAACTTATCTTCTAATGCCGATATCTATAAGGATGCCATTTTATTGAAGAAATAAGATCTCATGTATTCAACTTGAAAAATAATAAGTCCTATTGAAATGATAAAGAAATAAGATCTCATGTATTCAACTTGAAAACTATACCGTATAAACTCGCGTATAAGTCGGTACCAACTGCAAACTGCGCAGACCCAGATCTGGGTCTATGCAGTTTGTAAGGACTGATCAGTAAAATAAACAGCATAGACCCTGATCTGCCGGCGCATTATGCGACGGTAGATTAGGGTCTATGTTGTTTGCATTTGGATCTGAATTATACGCGAGTATATACGGTAAGTCCTATTGAAATGATAAAGTGCCATGTACCAGTGACTATTGATGACTTGCACAGACTTTTCAATATGATCCTGAAATCAGAAATAGAAATAAATTTCTGATTTGTGGAGGACATGTTATTTTATTCCTATCTTAAATAAGGAGATCACCAAATATATATAATTACAAAGGAATCACCAAATATATATAATTACAAATGAATCACCAAATATATATAATTACAAAGGAATAGTCATCCCACTTAGTAAGCTATTTGTGTTTTATTACTAGACTAATTAACCTTCTGATGACGCATAATCACTAAAATGACTTACAATTCGGCTTCCAACAAAATTGTAGAATAACAGATAACCTTTTTATATTACAAACGCATATAAACAAGTCCAAATTACAAAAGAGAAAACCCTTTTTATGCTACATCGATTTTAGAAAAGCGTTTTGATAACATTTGGAGAGATGTTATGTTGTATAAGCTACACGAAGAGGACATTCATGGCCAAGTTATTGTGTAGAGAAATGTCTTATGTTGTGAAAGCTATTGGCAGTCTTAACAATGCTATCCTATCCAATATAAGTGTCAGGGTTGTGTGTACATCCCTGTATTATCCAATATCTACCTGACAGATCTCCGTTATTATTGAAACCATGCATATTCTCCCACTTTGAGACAAGAGATGGTAACACGTCTCCATTTTTTTTTTTTTTTTTTTTTTGGCTGATTAAAAATAATGTTATCTTTGTGATTGGCTGGTTTCCAAAATAGCCTGAGCTGTCTCTCGGAATGTAACAATTAATACAGAAAAGACCAACAGAGAAAACTAAAAACAAAGCTTCCTTCTTGTTTAATCAAAAGTTTCTGTAAGTAGTGGATGAGTATAGGCATGATAGTTTGCAGTACCGGAACTTTACAACAGTTATTGTATTGTCACATAAATCTATACGATCATGTAATAAAATCATGAATCATATCTGTACAAGAAATGACACTCCAGCCAGCATTTTGTTACATATGTATAACAGTGTGTCGAAACAAAAAAAAAAAAAAAAAAAAAAAATTATGGAGCAGAAGTATGTGGCTACAGCTGCATTGACTTAAATTTCCGTCTATTTACCTATAACTTTGTGGCCGATCTATTATTAAAACTGACAGATCCATCTTAGACTTACCGTCAAGAGCAAGTAATATTAGTATTAGTACCTTAAAAGAACTAGGATTTTACCTTCTGTCTTCAGATATCACTGAACGTCAACTGAAATATCACATGACTGACTGAAGCTAAAACTGATAGCATCCTGCATCATGGTCTTTGAACACAAGCGCGTAACAATTTTGCATTGTTTAAATACAAAACCAGAGAATTCAATACAAGTGAGTGCATTAAAGAAATGAGCAGGATGAAAACTAAATTACACGAGCATTTCTTCGAGCGGTTAGAAAAAGAAATACGCAACGAACTTTCCCGGATAGCACTAGGACAAAATGTGCAAAGAATCTTCCCCGAAGAGCACTAGGACATTACTTTGAACTTTTATGCTGCTGAAAGCAAATATTCTATTCTCTAATTATTTTTGTTATCACAAATTGTTCACACAAGAATTTTGTTTCGTTGAGGATCAGTTGTCACCTCCTAAAAATCGAGATGGGCAGATATAAAACACGGAATCTCAGTGAACGGCTGTGATGTTGTTAAAGACGAAGTAGTGTATATTTTGTCCAGTATATCATTGACATCGGATGTATCTTAAATATCCGTTGGGCCGAAGAGGGATTAAAATAGACTGAGACCCACGTGAGGTTCTTATTAAAATGAAAGATCCACCATCTCATTATGTTTCTTTCGTAGCAAAACAAATATGAATGCCTTGAAATCAGAAGATATAAACTGTTCTCTCAGCGTATATAATTCAAATATTTACATAATTCTGAAATCATAAATCATATTTCTCAATTTAAGATTATGTTTGCAGTGCTGTGTTATCCTGCAAAACGCCTCTCACTGGGGATGGATGCCATGTCTTGTCATATGTAATTTTATTTTGTCATATGTAATTTTATTTTGTTTTTCGAATTTTTCATTTGTACTCTGTATATTAATTAAGATTTGTATGCAATAAAGAATTGAAATAAATTCAATCTTCATTTCGATATTTTGGATTTTAGTTTGATATTTCGCTGTAAACGTTCTAAAATGTGAAGCCAGGAGGAGTACTGCTGATTATATAATTAAAATGTGGAGCTAGGAGTACTGCTAAATATATAAATAAAATGTGGAGCCAGGAGTACAGCTAAATATATAAATAAAATGTGGAGCCAGGAGACTGCTATATATATAAATAAAATGTGGAGCCAGGAGTACTGCTAAATATATAAATAAAATGTGGAGCCAGGAGTACTGCTAATAAATAAAATGTGGAGTCAGGAGTACTGCTAAACATATAAATAAAATGTGGAGCTAGGAGTACTGCTAAACATATAAATACGTTGAGCACGTCACTTTGAATTACTAAATAAATAAATAACATTTGACACGCTAAAACACTGATGAATGTACAGTGTATATTAAGGAACACAATCCATAAGAGCACAAATCACCGGACACTCGTTTTCACTAAACGAGGAAATATAAACAAAAGGCACACGTATACATTCATTTCCGGATGACCACAGAAGCAAATAATTATAATTGTAAATCGCACAATTTTCGCAGTCATAAAGTTTCGGCGAATTAAGCGAGGAGTCTATATTATCTAAAAATTAATTCATATAGTAAAGGTATACACAGCACGAGTATTGACACCTATTGATAGGTTTCCTTCGCTAATATGCGAAATGTACTTTTTTTGCACAATTCTATGCCGCAAAAATAATATAGTTTACAGGAGATCGAAGTTAGCATAGTCACTTGAGGCTGACAACTTTTGCTTGACTTTGGTCAAAATTTTATAAAGATCAGACGAAAACAATTAACATAGAAAAACTTCTCCATGCAAACAAGAAGACTGCAGCAAATCTGCCTGAAAAAGATTGTACTCTTTCATATGCACATCAATCAAAACTCAGGGTTACAATTGTAACAGCAGTTGAGAATTGGTTGAATTTGATTCATTAAATAGACGGAATGACCGTTGGAAGAGATAAAGCCTACAGAGTACAGCTGACTTACATTCTGTGACGCAATGTGCGTACGGTCTACTGACTGACACCGCGCGACGTCATGAAGATTTGTTTGAGGAACGACTCGTTTAATCAGGTGAAAATACATGTTGTGTTTTTTTTTTTTTTTTTTTTTTTTTTTTTTCGTTTCTATAAATGGCTGGCTTCTCTAAATTAAACAGGTTTCCATAATAGGCTGTAAAAAAATCAGTCTTTCTGCGAATTAAAACAAAGTAATATTTCATAAACGTTCGTTAATGTCTGTCTGTTACGTTTTGAGGGAAAACGACAATTGGACCTTCTTTTGTTCGATCATTTTGTTTCGAATCCACGTTTTGAAATCAAATGTTCATATTCTGATAATTTTTAAATTACCTCGCTTTGCTTGGTCATTTAACGCTTGTTTTGTATATTTGAGTGTTAATTTACGACACTAGCATTCACGACAATTGGACCACTGATGATATCGGACACTGTTCTGATTTCCGTGGAGGAAAAACACAAACAGGTACAAACTTTATAGCACATCGCATCGGCGACCTGCTACGTCTGCCGCGTAAGGCAGTTACTTTTTTTTTGTATGCAGTATATTAATTACCACCATAAGTCACGGAGGATAAGGTTAATAAACAACCTCATAGTCACATAAATATCTTATAAATCATGATAAATGAGAGAAGCGCAAGAAGTAGCATTGATCAAAATTATGTACTTTTATTTAAATCAAGCGATTCGTCAAAGATATGCAAATATCTTGAATTACGTCTTTTCAAGAAAACCATATCGACGATACTACCGCCTCTTTTAATGGTCCACTTTCATTGTTACCAAAATAATCGATAACTCCTCCATTTGATTAGGACAGATATAGCCTATTAGTGAACTTTAATTCTAACGTTAATTTAGGATTTTTCTTTCGAAATGATCAAGCATGCAAATGAGCGCCAGCTTGGCACGTGCTAAAGTGACCTCCATCGGCATGCGCATAACCTCATTTACGCTTCACTTCCGACAGGTGCAACATTTTAGTCTGGTTTCATTAGGAGCTTGACTTCTTTGATAAAATGCCATCTCCAATATTTCACACAGTCAGTTGGATGCTGATTCACGATGCATTTTCCTTTTATTTAACATGCCACATGCAACATTAATTATATCAATTGATTTTTTCTCTCCAGTAAATGTACTTTCATGGTGCTGCTCCTTTAATACTTTTATTATTATTATTATTATTATTATTATTATTATTATTATTATTATTATTATTATTATTATCGTCATGACTACTACTACTACTACAACAATAACAACAACAACTATTACTACTACTACTACACTCTCAGCTTGTATTGCCTTGATTTGTGATGAATTATTGATCTCCTATGACTTTGAAATGGGACTGATTTTGGTTGAATCGGGTAGATATAGGTTAAAATGTGATATAGCCGCATGCGAAAAGTCTCAGACAACATGTGTTTTACGCAATCCTGACTTGAATATAACTAAAAAGAAATACAGAGATAAATATATATAACGAAATAATTTGTATACATCAAGAAGAATAGATAAAATACACTTTTATACATTATATAAGTACCTACTCGTATACTACATTGGGTATATTTGTATACTTGTAAGTCATAACATATTAAAACCACACCTCTCAATATAAGCCTTTACTTGGATCATTTATACATGGATTTCTTGTTTGACGAATGCGTTTATAATGTAGTTCTGTATCTTCGAATACCTTCTGAAAATTGTGAACAAGACTTCAAAATTAAGATGTTTAAAATTTTGGTCTATTTCTTAAATACTTGTAAGAAAATAAGATGTTTGGCAATCCGCTGATAAAAGTGCAAGATCAGACCTAATTTTCATTATACATATTATAACACAGCGCTATTTTATAACACAGCGCTATTTTATAACACAGCTCTATTTCTGCCAGCGTTTTATTAATGACATTACTTTCAGTTAGTCGAAATTAGGCAGATGAAACTTTACCAGTGAATCTAAACCATAATTCTTACAATAATTCGCATTGTATAATTGCTTTAATTAATAATTTAAAATCAAAACAGAATTGTTTGCCTCCCTCTCACTCCGCTCCGAACATTGTTTTCTTTAGTATTTCTTTCCTCTAATTTAGAATCAATTTCTTATTATTTTGTTCCTGTCATTTTATGTATTGTGAAATCTCCTTATTAACATATATAGCTAATTCATAGCAATTTGTTGTTGGATTGACTCAGCCAGGTCCGTTTAATTATTCAGTTTGACATTCTTAATTATTTTCCTTATTTTAAAATAAAGGTAAGATATTGAATTTTAAAAACTCCTATAAATTCTCATAACAGGCCTGAACACACTTTCAATGTATACATACATAAAACATGTTGAGACTACATAATCTTTATCCATAATTTTCATACTCATCACAGTAGGTTACCTCCCCCAACTACTCGAATAGCATTGCTTTCGAAAGAATTTGCCAAAGTAATGTGTAAAATAGAAATGTAATGCTTAAGCTGGCAGATCTACGCTGTCATAGTATATCTATCGATCTTTTTCGTCAACAATTATTCGCTAAAATAACAAAAATTACCTTTCAAAACGACGCTGATCCCAGGGGTCAAACGCTTTTTGCAGGTAGTGGCTTTGTTTGTGACGTTTGGGGAGCAGTTTGCCACAAATTTATCATCGAGGTCATTCCTGTTATAAACCAATGAGATTTTGAAAATCGTTGATTTTAAGAGTTGGTTTATATATTTATCACTTTAGCATCAGTAATTTCAACGAAAAATACCATCCTGAAACACCTTTGCATTTTAAATTGGGGAAAAACTTGTAATAAAAACCCCCAGCAATACAGCACTTATTTTCACGATTTTCTTAGCAGTTTTTACAATGATCTGAATATTACTAAAGTTGCGACTTTCACACATGACAGTAGGTCACATGACAAATACCAGAAAAGGCCTTTGTCTCGTATATTAAACTTATGGATGCCCTAATAATACTGTTATACTGTATGTTAAACTTATGGATGCTCTAATAATACTGCTATAATGTATGTTAAACTTATGGATGCCCTAATAATACTGCTATAATGTATGTTAAACTTATGGATGCCCTAATAATACTGTTATAATGTATGTTAAACTTATGGATGCCCTAATAATACTGTTATACTGTATGTTAAACTTATGGATGCCCTAATAATACTGTTATACTGTATGTTAAACTTATGGATGCCCTAATAATACTGTTATACTGTATGTTAAACTTATGGATGCCCTAATAATACTGCTATAATGTATGTTAAACTTATGGATGCCCTAATAATACTGTTATACTGTATGTTAAACTTATGGATGCCCTAATAATACTGCTATAATGTATGTTAAACTTATGGATGCCCTAATAATACTGTTATACTGTATGTTAAACTTATGGATGCCCTAATAATACTGTTATACTGTATGTTAAACTTATGGATGCCCTAATAATACTGTTATACTGTATGTTAAACTTATGGATGCCCTAATAATACTGTTATACTGTATATTAAACTTATGGATGCCCTAATAATACTGTTATACTGTATGTTAAACTTATGGATGCCCTAATAATACTGCTATAATGTATGTTAAACTTATGGATGCCCTAATAATACTGTTATACTGTATGTTAAACTTATGGATGCCCTAATAATACTGTTATACTGTATGTTAAACTTATGGATGCCCTAATAATACTGTTATACTGTATGTTAAACTTATGGATGCCCTAATAATACTGCTATAATGTATGTTAAACTTATGGATGCCCTAATAATACTGCTATAATGTATGTTAAACTTATGGATGCCCTAATAATACTGTGTTCATAAGGGTCTGGCTCAACTTCTCGGAATAAACTAAAGAGAAATTTTAAAAAAAATAAACTTCAGTAAAATATGTAACTCGAGACGTTCCTTATAGCTTATCTTTCTCCTTAATTTTGCCCAATTACCACTTTTATCTTTCTGTTTCAGTACAAATTTATACAAAAATACTTTTTGCAACACCGACATCAGTAAATTTAAAAAAATGGTGGACTAAACTGGACATTTCCGTAAATTGGTTAACATATTGAGAGAGAGAGATATGTGCGTGTGCGTGTGTGCATATATATATATATATATATATATATATATATATATATATATATATATATATATATATATATATATATATATATATATATATAACGCGCGCGCAAAAACAAAGAATGTTGAAATATTTATGAACTATTTTCAAGCTATTGAATGCCTTTACGTACGCGTAGTTAGGTACAATTGCATGTTGAAAGCCGAGACCAATTTGACAGAATTTAAAATCGGTAAAAAAAAACAAAAGAATAACTTCTTTTCCATATTTTTTCCGACCCAAGATCTATACGTTCTTGTATAAGATAAATGGTAAATCAATTGCAGACACATTTCTATCTTCTCCCAAATGTTTTGTTGAAGACATAAAACCGGAGAGGAGATTTGCGCTTTCCTTCAACCTCTGATTGTTTCCGGGACTGTCCCCTAAATAGTTGATTTTCAATTTCTTTTCTGAAAGCGCACCATCGTTAAGATTTGTAATTAAACGGTAACAAAGATCACCGACAATGGAAAATTACATCGTGGTCCTGCAAATCATCCATTACTATTTTGCCAATATAAGGCCCAATAGCAAACGAATATATTCAGTTTTCCTTTCTGGAATCGTGTTTCCGGTTTGGCATTAGGATAACGCATTCTACGTGATGACGGTGCGTTATTATTGCCATATATCTTAAATAGTAACAATTTGAATAGACTTTTTTCTTTGATGATTTGAGCAAATTGCTCTGGTGAAAAGTCCTATAAAAGTTATAAACGTGTTTCATTACATATCTATATATGAATGTTTGTATATATGTGTTTATGTATGTGTGTATGTATGCAAGTATTTAAGTGCACAATGTCGTTCTTTCTGCGTATATCGTGACATACACTGTCTGTTGCCAAATAACACATCCAATAACGCCCTAAACAGAAAAAAACCCCAGTAAACTCTTATAACTGTAATCCTAAACAAAATTACTTTCTTCTTTGATTATGTTGTTTGTTTTTGTTGATGTTGTTTTGTTCTGGGTTATTTTTGTATTTAAAAAAAAAATCTCTTTATTTTAATTTTCTCACTTTTTATGTTTTGAATGAGCTATTTTTAGTATTAAATGTTTTCCACACACCCTTACGCCGATCGAATTATCTCAATGAAAAATTAGATCCATGTTGACAATCTTCACATTATTAAGTTGGAAAAAGAAGGAAAGAAGTATTTGTTTACAAAGGTGAAGAAATATTTAATTCTCTTAAAAAAAATGAAGGCGATATTCCATCTTAGCTGTATCCTCGAAATTATACGTGTGATTGTTATCGTTAGGGGCCTTCTTGAATCAATCCAAATCACGAGAAAGTTTACTTTTGGTCAACATTCAAACCAGAATTCTTTCTGGATATATCTTTAGATAGGAGATTTTCATCAATACAATATCAACTCAAATCTACATAAAACTATAGAAATAAATTTGCCGAATCCATGTACTGCAGAAACAAACAGACAGACAGACAGAGGTGTGGAGTGTGTTTGAAGTTGCCGGATCAGCTTCGCTGTATTGTACTGTATATCATGCTGAGTTTGAACACAAACATTCAAAATTAACCTTCATTCCCGTAAATCCAGTTTTCTGGACAATTTTCCTGATGCAGTTAAAGACACGAACACATCATTTTCAAGAAGACGCAACCATTCATTGTTTACAGATACTCTGTACAAGCACCTTGTTTTCCATCGATATGAATAACTAATCCATTATGATAACGGAGTTGTAAGGATGGTATTTCGCTTGAAGTGCACTAAGAATTTAAAATATGATCAATGGTAGCTGCTGAAGAAAACAAGCATTAAATATTAAAAAGAATTTTCGTCCTTTTTAAAGTTAATAAT
Organism: Margaritifera margaritifera; assembly: GCA_029931535.1. Lineage (NCBI taxonomy): Eukaryota > Metazoa > Mollusca > Bivalvia > Unionida > Margaritiferidae > Margaritifera > Margaritifera margaritifera. The sequence goes on along the minus strand of JAQPZY010001523.1, from coordinate 2,252,389 downwards.
CAGAACATTGCCACTCTGTAGGTCCCGGATACCTTTAACGATGCCCCTCTGTGATTTAGGTATATAGTGACTTATGCCGTCAGGGAAAATCTAAAAAGACTCTTTTCTCTCTTTTTCTGTCTGTCTGTCTGTCCGTCTCTCAAACACATACACACACGGGAACACAGTACATAAACATTCAACTAAGATTAATTTCTTTGTAGACGTATTAATATTGAAAGACTTCAGGGTCTACACTTGAGTTCGCAAAACATGCCTGGTATCCCGATTCAGATTTAACAAAGTTAAATTTGCTCTGTCCATTCTCTGAATGAAAGTTTGAAATGGGTTTTTTTTACTCCAGTTGTTCTTGCAGGCTTTTATTTTTAGTTTCATTCGCATAAAATATGTTCAAAAATAGGTATTTTTTAAAATTCACAAACTACCATGGCAGCCATTTTGTTAATGCTAATTTCAGTTAATGGGTCGCACGACTCTAATTTTAGCAACAAAAGTGGTTCATTTAATAGTTTACTCAGAAATATTAACAGCATATTGTGATCACACTACGGCGTTACAACCAATGAAATTACAGGTTACATGAAATATTTATGTTAATTGCAATTATGCATGCATGCATGCTTGTGTATCGATGATTCATGGGGAAAAAAATGCATAATATGGGCACCATTTTATTAAGTTGTCATATGAGGTATTGTCAGGTTCCATAACGTTGCAATGACTCCAAAAACCAATATAAAACTGAATTAATAGCCATGCTCATCCATCATTCAAGGTCATGCTTTATGTTACATTCACCCCGAGTATCCAGTACGGTCCATCTTTTTGGGAACAAGATCTTGTTTCTAAATAGTAGTGTCTATATCCACGTATAACTCGAACATAACTGCAAACAACATAATCTCAGATCTGCCATCCCATAATGCGCTGGCAGACCAGGCTTGAAAATCATAAAACTCCCGAACTTAAATTTGTTTCAAACAATCACACAAATTGCGTGTTTTTTTATTTTTTTAAAGCTCATTTCTGATTGATTAATGGTAGAAACTCAGTCTCCAGTTTTATAAAATTCAGGCCAGGATCCAGAATCTATGCTTTTCGCAATTCTTCTTATTTAAAAACATACAGCGAAGGCCCAAGCATCATAGTTACGAAACTCGAATCAAACTCAAAATGACCTTTGTCATAAATCTTGTATTTGTTAAATTGTCACAAAATAAACTATACATATTTGACAGCCGTCTGCATCTAACCATATTGCTACATTGAAATCTCTTGTATTTCAATTTGTTTATTTATTGTAAGGTATCAAAATTTGAGTTGGAGTGTGAATTGATTTCATGACAGAAATCCTATTTGTAATTTACCACTAACTGTGTATAAATTGGTAACGGCGCAGTTTCAAATAGTTTCCCAACGTTTCCAGCTAATCAAGCTCTTCGTCACGGGGAGAAACAACTTACACAAACAAAATCAACACGTAACATAATTGCCGAGTGAAAACCTGAACTATTTACATGTTTGAATGACAGAAGGATATCTACAGAGCAAAGAGTTAAATACTGCTACTACTAATACTACTACTACTACTACTGCTACTGCTACTACTACTACTACTACTACTACTACTAGTAGCCATAGTAATAATATAAAAATCCCAAACGTTCCGATCAAGGTTCTCAATTCTGTTTGCGCTTTCCTTTACATATTTTGTTGTCGGGTTCTACCATTTACCGTAGTTTTCTTCGTTAGATTTCAAGCCTGCTTAAAAGAGCATTAGTTGCCAAAACACAATACCCTTTTTTCACACGGTGCTTGCAAAATAGGATCTAACTTCTTTTTGAATTGATTATTTAGCGCAATGACCGCCATCAACGTGTCATATCGATCTGTTGTACCCGTGGGCAATCCCCAGATGTAGAGTGTGACGTCATCGCCATATTTTCTGATTACGGCTATAACCGATCTGCATTAACATATTGGATAGGATGTACAACAAGAATTAAATATGTCTAATTAACCTTTCCCTCTGTTCCACGAATGATGCTATGTAGAAAGGACCATACTTAATTATAATAGTCCTGTAAGCACTTACAACATCTATTGTATTAGAATACCGTCGGTACTCGTGTATAAGTCCAACTGCAATAAGTCCAACTTGCAAACACAATATACACTGATCTACCGTCGCATAATGCGCCGGAAAATCAGGGTCTATGTTGTTTGTTAGTCTAATTTCTCCTAACATACTTCATAGACACAGATCTGCCCGGGGTATTATGCGACGGCAGATCTTGGTCTGTGCAATTTACAGTCGGACTCGACTTATAAGCAAATATAGACGGTAGTCGTATGACGGTACATTCGAGTTTTATTAAATCGTTTTTGCGCCAAAACACTAAACATGCTTGCTTATATTACGTCCAAACAATCTAAATGGGTCCACTGATATATTTGTTTATCCCCGGGAATGTTAACTGGGGTACACATTTATTGTATATTTTAAAACGGCGGCCCGTATAAAGAAACTAAGATATTCCATTGCTACTGTATCTATCGTTTTCTATTACGTACCAGTTAAATGCATTTGTACCCGCCTTATCCTTAGTAAAATTATGTTTTGTTAATTAGACATTGTAACATTTATGTTTTGTTAATTAGACATTGTAACAATTATGTTTTGTTAATTAGACATTGTAATATTTATGTCTTGTTAATTAGACATTGTAACAATTATGTTTTGTTAATTAGACATGGTAACAGTTATGTCTTGTTAATTGGACATTGTAACAATTATGTTTAGTTAATTAGACATTGTAACATTTATGTTTTGTTAATTAGACATTTTAACATGTATGTCTTGCTAATTAGACATTGTAACAATTATGTTTTGTTAATTAGACATTGTAACATTTATGTCTTATTATAAATTCCCCGAAAATCTTATTTTATGTCAAGATTCAGGATCTAAATACTTCCCATAGCTAACTTTGCTGTAATGTTGTTTAACTCATCCAGAACTAGTAATTTTACATCTTCCAGTTCGACACTATAATGAGCAATAATAATGTCTTCCCTTTCTACCCCAGATCCACTTACATGTTTTCTTTCAATTTTACAGATGTAAGATTCTGGACCATTTAAAAGTAATGACATTTTAATCTTTACACCTTATCTTTGTAATTTAAATAATTTAAATTCGTTAAAAAAGCTCATATAACAGAGTTAGTTGCTCCACAATATTATTTTATTTAACTGTTACCTGATGTCCTATGGTGTCACATTGGTATTTCCTAAATAATATAAAAACCATTATGATGTCACATAAAAGTTATGTACTATATTCAGGGTTGTAATTGTATGTCCCTTCTGTGTAATTTATGTTAATTATGTCTGTTTTAGATGCTGTTGACTCTGTCATTTTCTAATAGCAACCACAACTGGAAGCTGTCCTACATTTTCCTGTTTTTTCTTGATTTCGTTTCTTTTCACTTCCACCTTAAACCTTCTATTTATTTTAAAATATGTTTTGTATTTGTTAAACTTTAGATTTAATCGGTTAACATGCATATAAATAAGATTTTGTAGGTACTAAATGAGCAGTGGTGTACTAAGGAATATATTTTTAAAACAGCGGTAGATAAAACAGTTGATTTATACCGTTTATACTCGCTTAAAATACGAGTCCAACTGCAAACTGTACAGACCCAGAACTGTCTTTGCATAATACTCCGGCAGATCTAGATCTATGTTGTTTGTTAGTAGTAATCAGTGGAACAAATAACATAGACTCCGATCTGCGCATGATGCGACGGCAGATCAGGGTCTATGTTGTTTGCAGTTGGTCTCGACTTATAAGTGAGTACATACGGTAATTCCATCCCTCTCCGGGATCGCTGTAATGAAACACGAGACATGGATGCTGCATCATCATGAAGCAAGGCACAGGGAACAATTCAGCTATATTCCAGAGATGTCGGAACATATAAATTGATCTTATTGATTGATTTTATTTTATTTGTGTTGGTTTTAATGGCACTTTTAAAACATTATTGACTATATCATGCCGAGAAAATGGGAGCTAAGTGCTTTTGCCAAGAACACACCTAAGCAGCCGACCATGGCTGTCCTGGACGGGTATCGAACCCGCGACCCTTAAATTACGAGTCCAACGCTTTACCAACTGAGCTATTAATTGAATTTACTGCTGTATTTCATGTTTACAGTGGCATATTCGGAGGCCATTTCAAAAATATTTGGCATGAAATTTATATTATCATCAAAGTTTCTATTTTATGAGATGCCTGAAATGTTGATATCATTCCTGATAGCTTAAGCAAGTAAAAAGTACCTCATTTCAAATGCTTATGAATGACAATATTGTGCCTGACACACACCAGGGGCTGATCCAAGCCGGGGGAGGGGGTGGGGGCGATGTCGGCGCGCGTCCACCCAACCCCCTCCCTTAAATAAAATGAGCGCAAAACAACCGGAACGTTTCCAAGAATAAATTTTCTTCACAGTAAGATGGTCAAAAGTATCTCCTGGAAACGTTTAAAATGCAGACCCCCACCGGGGGTTTCGTCCTACAGACCTCTCGCGTACTTGTTCAAAGCCGCCCCCCCCCCCCCCAACGATATTTCTGGAACCGCCACTGCACAAACACATGTGTGTGTATATGTGTGTGTATATATATATATATATATATATATATATATATATATATATATATATATATATATATATATATAACATCAAAAGGACACCTCGCGAGAACATCTGTTGCGTCGAGAGCGCATTACATAGAGGATTTTACACGAGTATTCATTTGATACGTAGTCTTCGAAACGAGTTGAACAATATTATACGAGACGAACTCCTTGCAGCAAGTGGCATTGTGTATTACTGAACGAGTTTCATAATTTAAAATTCAAAAATTTTAGATTTTTTTGATTGCATGACGTTTGGAATTTGCGTTACATAAGGATGTTGTTATGTGGCGTTGCTAAGTGTTGTGTCACGGTGTGGAACACAGTTTGTATGATGTAACGTCATAGCACTTATAAAGATGAAGGTTATGCTATACAACTTTATAGCACTTGTCGCCGACTTTATAGGACTTGTCGTTGACTTTATAGCACTTGTAGACTTTATAGCACTTGTCGTTGACTTTATAGCGCTTGTCGTAGACTTCATAACACTTGTCGTTGACTTGATAGCACTTGTCGTTTGTCGCTTACTTTATAGTACTTATCGTAGAGTTGACGTATGTAAATTTAATAAAGCCCAAACACTGATTAGCTGGATTTCTCAGGGACATGAATTTATTCCGGATAATCGATCATTTATATAAACAGCAAAATGATAACGGATGAAATCTATGTCTTAAAGACGTATTAGCTACCCTGATAATAAAAAAGTTCGAATAATCGGGATATTGAAAGATGTTTTCATGTAGAAATAAAGATATAGGTTTAGATATAGTTACAGATACACGAGATATCATTGAAGATTGGTTCTGAACATCAGACATAGCCTTGTGGAATGTTAATGTTTTGTTGTTGTTGTTGATATTGCAATAGAACGTGAGAATAAAGTTACAGCAAAATAAAATAAAAAATATGACAGGTGATAAAGAGTACCTTTATTAAGAAAAATGCACACAAGAGCCTTTGATTTATGATGTGACAGTTTTACATTGGCGTGGGTTGAATAAGATTATTAATTATAAAGATTAATCTTTGTCGTTTCATCTTATCAGTCAATTATCTTCCCAACGTGTGGTCAGCTTGGCGTTAAATGAACAGAACGCTGAGTTAAAATATTCGCAAGAAGATGATCGCAGTTAAAATGACATCTCCGTGTGATTTTACGGTTTTTAATACAGCTCTGTTAGAATCCCTATATAGCTCATATCTAAAATAGATATATATATATAACGTTACACGTGACTTCCACAAGATTTTATCAGGCTCCCGCCGGGTGCGCATGCGTCGGTATTAAATTAAAAACGCAAGCAATTTAAAACGTTATTTCAGATGACGCGCTTTTTGATTGAGAGGAAACAAAACCATAAAATAGTTTTCATACATCAAGGGTTACATGAAAATAAGCAACGCTGTCAACCTTGATTTGTCGTTTTGTGTCAAAGAGCGCGCGCGTGTAAGGCTAACAGGGGGTAAATGGGAAAGAATCCGAGTAAAGCGGCTGGTCATCCAGCACAGGATGAAATTATTTTATATTCTCCCTGTGAGTGCTCGGGAAAAAATAGTTCTTATTTCCTTCCTTCATAGTAAATTTGCAATAAAGTTTTTTTCTCCCCTTCTTGAGAAAAAAAAGGGGGTGGGGTGGGCAGGGAAATAGTTAATGTATGGGATATTACCATGGGTAAACACAGGGTGGCTATGGTCATGGATGTTCCGTATTTTTAACGTTTAAGAGAAAGGAGTTTCATTTTCGGTAAATATTTGATGAAAACTTGTATATATTATTTTACTCTTGTATATAATTTTTCTAGAGAAACATATGAATAATAATGTAATAATAAATGTATATTATAAATTGCAGCTGTTTTGCGGTAATTTCAAACCCCCTTTTCTTTTTCTATTTTATTAAAAGGATAATATTTTCTAACGTGATAGAACTCTAAATTCGTTCCTGAACTGCCTAAATTCCTGATCCAGTGTGGGCTTCGAGTAAATCGGACGGTATAAATCCTAGATCTTTCGGCCTGTTTTTGCTTGCCCTATTTTTGAATAGTTTTCTTTTTAGAGTTGCTTTTGTCTGAAAAAGCCCTTTGTACTTTATTGTTTTGTAGAAATGTATATCTCTATGTATCATTTGGCAGTAAAAGAAATCATGGTCCAGTGATGCAAATGAAGAGGATTAGTATCATACAGAAAGAGAGGGTGATCAGATAGATCATAATGATACATAACACGATGTGGTGAAATGCTATAAATACTTTTACAAAAGGTATCAAATCTATGACATACATTAAATTTTTTCGTATTTCGAATATTGAATTACGACATTTATATTTTCTCTATTGTTATTTATTGACTAATTTCTCTTGTGTCAAGATTAACATGTTTTGTTTGTGTCCCACCTAACAACCACACAATAACTTGGTCCTGTCTCGTAATCAGTGGCGTACTAAGGGTAAATGGTGCCTGGGGCGACGATGATGGCCCAAAGGACCAGAATACGAGGCCCGAATTTTATTCAGCTGTTTTGGCGCCCCAAGTCCTCTGGCGCCCGGGGCAACCGCCCCGTCCGCATCCCAATCCCACCCCTGTTAGTACGCTACAGCTCGTAACCATGTCACAGTCCAGGTACAAAACTTGCACTCGGGCTCAAAACTCCCAATGACTCGTCAAATACAGAGTCTCTCAATACCATTGAAATGTTGCTTGTATTTTGAGATTTAAAAAAAAAAAACGCCCCCCCCCCCCCCCCCCCCAACATTACAGAAAGAAGATCAAAGTATTTGAAATATGAGCATAAGTACAAGAATTGTGATTTGATAGTTTTGTGACTTCGGGGTCGATAATATGGGCCTAAAAAGGTGAGTTAATAATTACCTATTTTACATTCACGGATAAGAACTGTAATTTGGTTATGAGAAGAATAAATAACATTGAAACAAAGAAATAGCAAGTAGCTCGTAATAACAATTTGAAATAAATAAAGTAGAAGGCATGATATAATGATCAAAGACAACCATTAAAATATAATGTTATCGCACACGTTTCTAGAGAATGGGTTGCTGCATATCATCGCCAAGTGAAGTTAAAAGCATGGTAGCTGATGCTCACCTGCCTTTACACTCTGCCGAAACAAAAAATAGTAAAATAGTAAGTATATATATATATATATATATATATATATATATATATATATATATATATATATATATATATATGTGTGTGTGTTATTAAAACTACTTTCATCTCTCTCTCCCCCTCTCTGTTTCTTTCTTTCTGTGTGTTTTCATATGTATGTGTGTATATATATATATATATATATATATATATATATATATATATATATATATATATATATATATATATATATAAAGTTTCACCTAGTAATGTGAACGCCTTCTCATGATGATGAACAAAGATGTATATAGTAACTTCGCATATTTCTATTACATTGAAATAAAGAGCAAGATGTATTTGCTGCCCGTCCGTGGTCGGTGCTATTTCCGTTTCGTCCACCTGAAGAAAACAAAAAGTAATCAACTCAGAATATTAGCATACCAGAGGACCTTGTACACTTTAATGTTTGTTATACATAAACTAACAGAGGACCTTGTACACTTTAATGCTTGTTATACATATAGTTTATCTTGTCTGTAAATGTTTCGTTTCTTCACGCATTGCGCAAAAAAAAAAAAAAAAAAAATTGTCTTGCGTGAATTTATTGTCAAGTTCTTGAAGTCTATGAAATAAGTGATGACGTCATAATATATACAGTATGCGTATAGACTCATTGAGTCGTATCATTATGTTCTACCTGATGTCGTCATCATATCATTATAATCTTTGGAATGTCCTTAATTAACCATCAAGACCTTTTGGGGAGAGTAGAAGTCATTTCTAAAGAAAATGTGGCAGTATGCAATGTAAAATCATATTCCTTGATAGACAGTCAAACCTGCCCTAGCGGTCACCTTTATATAGCAGTCACCTGGTCCCAACGGTCATTCCCATATCCGCCGTGAAATTTTCTCTATAAAAGTAATCTATTAATAAACATTCACCTGCTTTCTGCGGTCATCGGACAGGTGTTTCCTAACCAAACAATAGTATCTTACTGCTTCCAGTGGTCACTCGAGCGTATCGGCAGCGCAAATGAAGCACTTGTTTTCCTGAAAAAGGCATTTTTGTTTAAGTAAAGACATTTTATGTGAACTGATGTGTAAACATGATCTATCTTGCATATATTCACTGAGTTCCAGTCTATCTATCGGTGTACCTTTAAACTGGCTAATCTCTCTATTGGGTTGTTATTTGAAGAATTTTAATAAAACCACAATATTATAAATTCTTTGTTGGGGTGGTAAATACTCGAGGTAAAGCGTCATTCTTATAGCCCCCCCCCCCCCCCCCTTTGTTCCGGTGTGGTGTGGTTATGGTAAGAATGCAAAGATTACCGTACTAAATGTCTTGTTCAGAAAAGATGAACAGAAAATTAGTTTACACTGAATTAGCTGTAGTTGATCAAATTGTACTTATTCAGCAATTTCTATCAGTGTTTACTGCATTATAATAAATTTGGGATCAAGATCGTGGTAAGCTCTTCCTGCGTATTGTTTATAATGCGAAAAATAAAAATTCAGTTTTCAAACACTACTCATTTCTGTCGGATAAGTGGATTGTACTTATTGTAGGTAAGAAAAAAAAAGAAACAAAACAGCTAACGTATTATAAAATATGGAAAAGTCTGCATAATTCCGTATGCGCAATATGCATTGTCATCCGAGAAAAACGAACATATAGTCACAATGTACAGACTAGAACTGCGTGAACTACCGATCCATGTTTGCGATGAAAATGATAATAATGACAATAACAATGATATTCGGTGCATGGTATCTGTTCAAAAAACAAGTTTGAAAGGTGAACCTGCATTCTGAGTTCACCTGTACAAAGGTCAGTTTGACTTTTTCACTTGGGTTTCTGCTATTAACAGACTTAACTATGTGCAAAATATACGACGTATAACCGTGCCAATTAAAAATGTAAGTTTCCGACTCGAAAATACTGGTTACCAATGCCTTTTACAAATGATGTATTTTCCTGCTAATTAATCTTTTGCAGAATAGCAGATAATATACCTATCCGGAACGGTTTCCTCTCGGGTGAGCGTTTAGAGTAATATTTCCTGTGACGTTTTCCGTCGCTCGCGGGAATGTGAAGGATACGCTTTAATTAGAGGTATCATTGCTAATTTTCCTTTGATATCTGGTAATATGTCTCAGTAATGTGACGGGCTAAAAGCGAAGAACTATTTACGAGATCTAGTAAAGTAAATTTTAGAATTACACCGGAAACGCGAAGAAATGGTTGTTAGAGAGCTTTCAGGGTTAACCTATCAACACGCCAAGAAGCGCGTGCAAATGTTAAAAGCTCAGGCGGTTGCCATAGAAGCGAAATCGGTATTGTTTCTAACTCTCAATTCGACAAAGTGAAGCTAAAGCATCATTAAAACTAAGATAATCTATCCTCATGAACTGGGGTCTGGCAATTTTTGTCAAACAATTCAGTTTTCATCTAGACACTTTCCGTGAAATTAATCTGTGAAGCAACGCTGTTTAGTCCATCATTCAATTGTTCCTCGAACTTATCGAAACGAAACAACAAACTATTTCATGAATGTTGTGAAACAATTAAATAGGAATATTTCAATGGTAGATACGGTAAAATGCCTATTAAAAGATTAACATAACACGGCATTGTAACTAGATTACAGTATAAAAAAGAGGCACTGCATGTAGTTCATTGACTGTAATGGTGAATCCTACCACATTAACTTTTTCAGTTTACATATGGCCTTTAAAGTGATCACTTTACATGTTTATGTTACAACTAAACTCGTCGCCGTAGCATACTTTATACATTGTAAAGTCAACCCAGCATTCAATAATATTATCTCTGGCCTTTCCAAATGTATTAAGGTGCATGAAGATGAATATCGTTTGCTTTTAGCGTGTCCAGTACATACTAATAAACGTGTAAACTTAATTTAAAAAATACTTCTGGAACAAACCGTTGATTTATAAGTGCATTCAATTCTTAACTTTTAGTCATAAGAAAACAATATGTACATTAGCTAAATTTCTTCATTAAAGCGTTTAAAAAAGACACATATTATTTTTTTTTTACAGCAATTTCCTATAAAGATTGTTTGTATTTGTCCATCCTCTCTTTTCCAGCAGCTTTTGTTTATTACCTTTTTGGAGTTTTTTTTTTAAGTTGTATGAATAGCATTTAATAACCATGCAATAATTGTAGTATATACTCTATGAGCATGTACATGTGAATGAGAATAAACTATTGAATTTTATATATTAATTTTTTTTTAAATCGCCGGAAGTCTGTCCACTAACATAGGTAATCACAATCGAAACATTTTGGAGTCTTTCCGACACCGGCATCTTACTTTGGATGCAGTAATCATTTTAGTCATGTGGTTTAAAGTTGTTTCAATATTGTGATTATTGTTTCACATTCAATGTGTTTTTTTCTCAGTTGTGAGATTACCTACAATAGGAGCATTATCAGACTGGGTCCGATGTCCAACCGCTGTCAGTGTTGAATGGACCAAAGCCAGCTTTTATAGGGTTGCATTACTATCTGTAAGTAGCTCTGTACAAATGGATGTAATAGTGACTTTCAAAACTACACCGTGATCCATAAAAGAGCGCGCCTAATAAATGTCCATACAATTTATGTCCAAGGTTATTTACACGTGTATGTTCTTACGATAGATGGTCGTGTACATTATTCATGTTCGATCTAAAAAAATTATTTTATGTTACATATTTTTTCTATTTTTATATTGCTCTCGTTAAAGACATCAGCTATGATCAGAAGAACTTTGATTGACTGGTTGATTGATTGGTATTTAACGACCGATCAACACAAGGAAGGTTATATCGTGCCGAGGCAATGGAGTAAAGGGACTTGCCTAGAGACACGCCATCGCGGTCAACCCGACCTGGTCTGGACAGGATTCTAACCCGCGCCTTCTATGTGAAAGACAGAGAAATAAATAGAGACAAATAAACAGAAAGAAATATGTGCAAACAGATGGAAAGACCGATAGATAGATATATTGATCTATAGATACACGTGTTGAAACAGACAGACGGACAGACAGATTGATAGACACGGTTGTTGCAAGGAGTAAAGTGTCCTTACCTAAAGTTCATACAACTCTTGCTCAAAAAATCTTTTCCTATTTATGGAGCTAATTTATGAAATAAAATTATACCATCTGTCAGAGAAGTTGATTCACTTAACTCTTCCAACCGAGATATCTAGTTATTACTTGAGGATTGAGATATACGATACTAGATATCACGTCCTGGTTACTTATTTTTCATTTTTGCTTGTCAGTATTTATTAATTGTGTTTGCTAACTACTTTGCATGATTAATATGAATTTTGATTCCATAATTTTACTACTACGTCATCACTGACGTTCAACCAACCAAAAACTGCCATTTGGCTTATTGGAATACGTGATTGACTCAGTTTTTATCTCTTTGATCTTTGACTTTAAAGGTGAATACAATCCTTCTAACCCGAATTTTTTCTTTTAAAAACTCAATATTTATTGCCAATAGCATGCTAACATTTATTCCCGAGAATAATATTTCCTAAATTAATTTTGATAAATTCTGTGATAACAGAATGTTTAGATTTTAATGCTAGATGAAGGGAAAGACCCGAATAATCCAAAATTTTCTCACCTACTGGAAACAGGGGTCTAGCCCGATGAATCGCAATGTTAAAGATATAGATATGGAATTATTTGAGTTCATATGGTGACTTCATTATATATACGATTTACCTTGCACATGTGATGCTTGTATGTTTCGGTTTATTTATTAATTCAAAGTTAATAGTATATACTCTCTGATATAATCAGAGTTTTCAGTTTAATTAAATTTTTACCTCGGATGTACATGTATATATATTTAGACATACGTGGAAAACTGGTGTTTTTTTCTTCAAATGTATTGCTTCGTTAAATATGATGCAGACATATAGATTCATATTTGATTATGTTTGTAATACAAGAAACGGGAAACGATCAAGTTGAAGCACAGCCATCAAAATTCAGCCATCAACCGTAGTTTTTTCTTCTCCTCCAAAACTTGAAATAATCTTAAAGAGTTTAATTTTTGTACATGAAATAGCAGACCTTATTGCAACCTGTGATTATTGCAACCTGTGATGACAATTCATATACATATGCATAACTGTGCGTATTTCAAACCGCTAATACAAAGGAGTTCATTTTTCACATGACAATTGCACACGGCAAGTATCGTTTGTATGTGTGTGTGTGTGTGCGTGTAGTCGATTCACCATACGAACAGTTGTAATTTTAGCATAAAATATAACATTACAAATTTTTTTATATGTTTTATAACAAAATTAAACAACGGGAACAAAACACACACACACACACACACACACACACACACACACACACACACACACACACCGAAATTCGGCCAGGTAAATCCATATAAAATGCTAAGGAAATATTTTTTACAAGGATAAACTTGAATTTGTAATCATCTCAGTTCTTAAGCATCTAATAGAGCGATTTTGTTCAAAATAACATAGTTCAGATACAAACTTCAGCTAGACATGACGAGGATCTCGACATAGATGCTTTATACCACCAGATGCAATCAAATCTTTTTTTGTTTACTCTTTGGAAAGACATTGATCGATTAAAAGAATCAACTGGAATTATTGACTACTTTTCGACACGTAAGTAACCCTCTTTTTCTGACGACCCAGACTAGCTTAAAAGGTACGAGGATTAACAGCCTAATTGACAATCAAAAGCTGTAAAATAAAATGTAAAAAACCAGAAATAAACATCGTTAATTTCTCAACACTAGTAATCTACGAGATAAGGCAGAAAGCAAACTAAAACAAAAAAAAAACAAAAAAACAACAACAAAAAGACAACAAAAAACAATCAATGGTATAAGAGGGTGTTAATCGATTCGCGAGCATTATTATGAGCAGACGAGATTTTAAATAAAGTGTACCGACGCATATGATTGAAGGACTCATATCAGACATATTACTTTCGGGTCAGTACCAACGAATGGAGTTCGTGTCTATTTGTAGAGTATTTTTTCCTCTCTTTTTTTGATGGTGATCCTTGGCTTGGATGTAGGAATTCTTGGTACTGATATAAAGGAATTTGTTAATTTTTTTGAATATGATGATTATGGTGTAATTGTCTGTGTGTATTTTGGCTGTAGTACACGGTGAGTAATCAGGCATCGATTATGTCCCAGAAGTGAAATATGTGATCCACGGCACGTTGCTTTGTTTACAGTTCAACCTCTCCAAAAATGACGGATAACTTATGACAAGAACTTAACTGCATGTTTGTGTAGGAAGATACTTTTGATTATCATATGATTTTTTTGGATTTGGACACACTGGAAAGTTCAGCACTGAAAAGCAAATGAAGAGAATATATAGTGAAATTAACTGTGTACTGAGTCCTGAATGTCTGTACCATGCATTCTTGCAGATGGAATAAGACTCTTACGGCCCATCCACTGTATTGTATACAATTCATTATAAATGTGTAGTCGGTACCCTACCTTCTTTACTACGCTCATAATGTAGTCAAGATGGCAGAATATCAGTCTACTGATACATAGGTTTGCCCAGTTGTCCGTATGCAGACTAGCGAAAGCCAGCGCCATAAGGACAGTATATATAAATGTAGGGGGAGGGGGGCATTGTCGCAAGCCCCATTCGAAATTCCGCTACGCTCTCTTTTCACTCGTGGTTGCTTACGAGATGAATATGCATAAACATGCTTAAACAGTCGTTGTAATCGAGGTAAACTTTTCTCGGAAGTTTGACCCAACATGACCTTTCATAATGACTGTGTGAGCCAGTCAGTTTTTCTCTTCCAAACAATCACTTATCGATCGATACTAGGTCACTTCCGTTGATGTCCAATAGCTTCTTTCAATGGCTCATTCATGACGTATTTTTTTATGTATGTATATTTATGAGAAGCAAGGAAATATTATCACCGTAAGCTACGGGTGAAAAGAGAGCGTAGCGTATTTTCGATTGTGGCTTGCGACGATATTTTAGGGTTTGACGGCACATCAGCACAATCCTGGCTATATAGTGCCGAGTAAACTTAGGTATCCTCTAAAAGGCATACAAAACAAAGATTAAGGCAAAATAGGTAAAATCGTTACAACATAAAGTAAAATTTTTCATATAAACTGAACACTTAAAAAGTCCAAGACATTCTCCGCTGGGACATTAGCAGTTTTATCACAGGATGCATTCCTGGGCAAAAAGGTTGCCTTCATTAGTAGTGCGGGGGGGGGGGGGGAGGCATATTCGGCCGATTCTATACCCCTAAGTCCGCGGTGGGGGGGGGGACTATTAATGATAGTCTTGCTGTCGTCCTTATCGCATTTAATCTATTAACGATGATACAATACCTCATTTTTCATTTTACTGCTGTCTTATAGAAAGCAAAATTTCCCTGATGCAATTTCCACTAATTCTCTACCTGCTGTACCCGCAAGTCAGTCACTTGGAACACACCTCAATGGAAATGACAGAGAGAAAAAGCTTAAAAAACAATCAAAATAAAAACAGCGAGCCGAAGGATTGAGAGCCAGTCTACATGGAGAAAGCTAAAATACATACGTATCGTAATAAAGGCAAGAGATAAGAGAAAAGTAACTATACAGCTTATCTAAACAAGCTACATACATATACATGTAAATAAAATAAAATAGATAATATTTTATTTTACTTTAAAATAAAACTCTGCAATTATTGCAATCACTACACTGAATCTTTATGCATGAAACAAACTTACGAAAATTAAAATTTCCCTACACAAATTCAAAGTACACAATAAAAATACTTCAATGTGCAAGGAAATTTTGACTTATGATATGTTTTGGTTATTTCTTGTGCGTATTTAGTAAAAAAAATTTTTCAAAATGAGCAGGAAGTCGACTTCGAGAGAATCAGCAGAGAGGGAGATTTACACGTGCACGGCAGGAAGCCTTACTTCCTAGACAAATACATTTTGACTCCGTTTTTTTATTATTCCAGACTTAAATATAAAATATCGAGAGAGAGAGAGAGAGAGAGAGTAAAACACACGAATCTTGCTTACTTGCAAGGGAGAAAATGAGAAAAAGGCATTCGCGAAAAGTTGAACATCACATAAGGTAAACAAGACTAAAAAGGTACAATTGCCACAATTCGTACTTTTTGCAATTTTTCTGGTACAAAAGTTGTTTCAGGTGTAATGAAACCGATGGGCTTTACTTCGGTAAGAACTCTTGTCCGCGCTCACGCATTGATCGGTGCCATTTATTACTTCTCGGCACGATTATAAAGGAAGTGACGCTCTATCAAGTAAGTTTGTATATGGGAGACGCATAAACGGCACGTGTCTCATTTTCGGACCTTGAAATCTTTTCATTGATTCCAAAGGTTACCGAAAAAAGCACAAATACGTACAAATTAACTGAGCTGAACATTGCAGGTACGGTCAAAAACAATAGAGCACCTGCTAAAATTTGCAGGTGTATTTCACATTGTGGTGTCGCTATGCTCAAAATGATCATTACCAAGATCTCTGACATTGGATAGTATCCACAATTATGCAAGGAACTAAAGATATATCTGGTAAAACTGTTTCTCTACATTTCCATTCGCAAAGATTATTAAAATCAACATAAAGAGGAGAAATTATCATACATTGCGCGAATTTTAAAATGAGATATTTTTTTTTCCTTCTGCAGTAACAATCGCAAAGGTGTATATGATTACAACAAACACGCGCCTACGCGTGTTTTAGCAATCTTGTGGTGTGTTTACGTCTAATTTGTCAACTTCCGCACTTGGTGACATTTAATCGTATCGATATATACATACTCGGTTTAATAATGATCTTCGTTGTGCGCTAGACTTCCCCTGTTTTAGGTAAGCTATGTTTACAGATGACGACGAAAGTACCGAGTTACCTTTCATGATTCTCTGAAAGACTTTATTTTTTATTTTTATCAATTGACATAAATTTTGTAGATTAGACTTGATCAGATGACGTACAATATCGTTGTACCCGAAAACGGAATGGGGTGGGGGCGAGGGTACTTATGATTCAAGTTTGAAAAAAGAAATCGATGTCAACCTTATCTTTTCCAAATCCAAAGGTAGTAGGTCTAGCATTGCAATAATCCTTGTAGTAGTAAGGTAGTAGGTCTAGCATGGCAGTAGTCATTGTAGTAGTAAGGTAGGTCTAGCATAGCAGTAGTCATTGTAGTAGTAAGGTAGTAGGTCTTGTATAG
The DNA here is from genome assembly GCA_029931535.1 of Margaritifera margaritifera. NCBI lineage: Eukaryota > Metazoa > Mollusca > Bivalvia > Unionida > Margaritiferidae > Margaritifera > Margaritifera margaritifera. Next base: position 2,235,270 of record JAQPZY010001523.1, on the reverse strand, counting down.
CAGTAGTCATTGTAGTAGTAAGGTAGTAGGTCTAGCATAGCAGTAGTCATTGTAGTAGTAAGGTAGTAGGTCTTGTATAGCAGTAGTCATTGTAGTAGTAAGATAGGTCTAGCATAGCAGTAGTCATTGTAGTGGCATTGTAGTAGGTCTAGCATGGCAGTGGTCATTGTAGTAGTAAGGTAGTAGGTCTAGCATGGCAGTGGTCATTGTAGTAGTAAGGTAGTAGGTCTAGCATAGCAGTAGTCATTGTAGTAGTAAGATAGGTCTAGCATAGCAGTAGTCATTGTAGTAGTAAGGTAGTAGGTCTAGCATAGCAGTAGTCATTGTAGTAGTAAGATAGGTCTAGTATAGCAGTAGTCATTGTAGTAGTAAGATAGGTCTAGCATAGTAGTAGTCATTGTAGTAGTAAGATAGGTCTAGCATAGCAGTAGTCATTGTATTAGTAAGATAGGTCTAGCATAGCAGTAGTCATTGTAGTAGTAAGATAGGTCTAGTATAGCAGTAGTCATTGTAGTAAGTAAGATAGGTCTAGGATAGTAGTAGTCATTGTAGCAGTAAGGTAGTAGGTCTAGCATAGCAGTAGTCATTGTAGTAGTAAGATAGGTCTAGCATAGCAGTAGTCATTGTAGTAGTAAGGTAGTAGGTCTAGCATAGCAGTAGTCATTGTAGTAGTAAGATAGGTCTAGTATAGCAGTAGTCATTGTAGTAGTAAGATAGGTCTAGCATAGTAGTAGTCATTGTAGTAGTAAGATAGGCCTAGCATAGCAGTAGTCATTGTATTAGTACGATAGGTCTAGCATAGCAGTAGTCATTGTAGTAGTAAGATAGGTCTAGTATAGCAGTAGTCATTGTAGTAAGTAAGATAGGTCTAGCATAGTAGTAGTCATTGTAGCAGTAAGGTAGTAGGTCTAGCATAGCAGTAGTCATTGTAGTAGTAAGATAGGTCTAGCATAGCAGTAGTCATTGTAGTAAGTAAGATAGGTCTAGCATAGTAGTAGTCATTGTAGCAGTAAGGTAGTAGGTCTAGCATAGCAGTAGTCATTGTAGCAGTAAGGTAGTAAGTCTAGCATAGCAGTAGTCATTGTAGTAGTAAGATAGGTCTAGCATAGCAGTAGTCAATGTAGCAGTAAGGTAGTAGGTCTAGCATAGCAGTAGTCATTGTAGTAGTAAGGTAGTAGGTCTAGCATGGCAGTGGTCATTGTTGTAGTAAGATAGGTCTAGCATAGCAGTAGTCATTGTAGTGGTATTGTAGTAGGTCTAGCATTGCAGTGGTCATTGTAGTAGTAAGGTAGTAGGTCTATCATAGCAGTATTCATTGTAGTAGTAAGATAGGTCTAGCATAGCAGTAGTCATTGTAGTAGTAAGGTAGTAGGTCTAGCATAACAGTAGTCATTGTAGTAGTAAGGTAGTAGGTCTAGCATAGCAGTAGTCATTGTAGTAGTAAGATAGGTCTAGCATAGTAGTAGTCATTGTAGTAGTAAGGTAGTAGGTCTAGCATAGCAGTAGTCATTGTAGTAGTAAGATAGGTCTAGTATAGCAGTAGTCATTGTAGTAAGTAAGATAGGTCTAGCATAGTAGTAGTCATTGAAGCAGTAAGGTAGTAGGTCTAGCATAGCAGTAGTCATTGTAGAAGTAAGGTAGGTCTAGCATAGTAGTAGTCATTGTAGCAGTAAGGTAGTAGGTCTAGCATAGTAGTAGTCATTGTAGCAGTAAGGTAGTAGGTCTAGCATAGCAGTAGTCATTGTAGTAGTAAGATAGGTCTAGCATAGTAGTAGTCATTGTAGCAGTAAGGTAGTAGGTCTAGCATAGCAGTAGTCATTGTAGTAGTAAGATAGGTCTAGCATAGTAGTAGTCATTGTAGCAGTAAGGTAGTAGGTCTAGCATAGCAGTATTCATTGTAGTAGTAAGGTAGTAAGTCTAGCATAGCAGTAGTCATTGTAGTAGTAAGATAGGTCTAGCATAGCAGTAGTCATTGTAGCAGTAAGGTAGTAGGTCTAGCATAGCAGTAGTCATTGTAGTAGTAAGATAGGTCTAGCATAGTAGTAGTCATTGTAGCAGTAAGGTAGTAGGTCTAGCATAGCAGTAGTCATTGTAATAGTAAGGTAGTAGGTCTAGCATGGCAGTAGTCATTGTAGTAGTAAGATAGGTCTAGCATAGTAGTAGTCATTGTAGCAGTAAGGTAGTAGGTCTTGTATAGCAGTAGTCATTGTAGTAGTAAGATAGGTCTAGCATAGCAGTAGTCATTGTAGCAGTAAGGTAGTAGGTCTAGCATAGCAGTAGTCATTGTAGTAGTAAGATAGGTCTAGCATAGTAGTAGTCATTGTAGCAGTAAGGTAGTAGGTCTAGCATAGCAGTAGTCATTGTAGTAGTAAGGTAGTAGGTCTAGCATAGCAGTAGTCATTGTAGTAGTAAGGTAGTAGGTCTAGCATGGCAGTGGTCATTGTTGTAGTAAGATAGGTCTAGCATAGCAGTAGTCATTGTAGTGGTATTGTAGTAGGTCTAGCATGGCAGTGGTCATTGTAGTAGTAAGGTAGTAGGTCTAGCATAGCAGTATTCATTGTAGTAGTAAGATAGGTCTAGCATAGCAGTAGTCATTGTAGTAGTAAGGTAGTAGGTCTAACAAAGCAGTAGTCATTGCAGTAGTAAGGTAGTAGGTCTTGCATAGCAGTAGTCAATGTAGTAGTAAGGTAGTAGGTCTTGTATAGCAGTAGTCATTGTAGTAGTAAGATAGGTCTAGCATAGCAGTAGTCATTGTAGTAGTAAGGTAGTAGGTCTAGCATTGCAGTAGTCATTGTAGTAGTAAGGTAGTAGGTCTTGTATAGCAGTAGTCATTGTAGTAGTAAGGTAGTAGGTCTTGTATAGCAGTAGTCATTGTAGTAGTAAGGTAGTAGGTCTAGCATGGCAGTAGTCAATGTAGTAGTAAGGTAGTAGGTCTTGCATAGCAGTAGTCAATGTAGTAGTAAGGTAGTAGGTCTTGTATAGCAGTAGTCATTGTAGTAGTAAGATAGGTCTAGCATAGCAGTAGTCATTGTAGTAGTAAGGTAGTAGGTCTAGCATTGCAGTAGTCATTGTAGTAGTAAGGTAGTAGGTCTTGTATAGCAGTAGTCATTGTAGTAGTAAGGTAGTAGGTCTTGTATAGCAGTAGTCATTGTAGTAGTAAGGTAGTAGGTCTAGCATTGCAGTAGTCATTGTAGTAGTAAGGTAGTAGGTCTAGCATAGCAGTAGTCATTGTAGTAGTAAGGTAGTAGGTCTTGTATAGCAGTAGTCATTGTAGTAGTAAGGTAGTAGGTCTAGCATAGCAGTAGTCATTGTAGTAGTAAGGTAGTAGGTCTAGCATTGCAGTAGTCAATGTAGTAGTAAGGTAGTAGGTCTTGTATAGCAGTAGTCATTGTCGTAGTAAGGTAGTAGGTCTAGCATGGCAGTGGTCATTGTCGTAGTAAGGTAGTAGGTCTAGCATGGCAGTGGTCATTGTAGTAAGATAGTAGGTCTAGCATACCAGTGGTCATTGTAGTAGTAAGGTAGTAGGTCTTGTATAGCAGTAGTCATTGTAGTAGTAAGATAGATCTAGCATAGCAGTAGTCAATGTAGTAGTAAGGTAGTAGGTCTAGCATAGCAGTAGTCAATGTAGTAGTAAGGTAGTAGGTCTTGTATAGCAGTAGTCATTGTAGTAGTAAGGTAGTAGGTCTTGTATAGCAGTAGTCATTGTCGTAGTAAGGTAGTAGGTCTAGCATGGCAGTGGTCATTGTCGTAGTAAGGTAGTAGGTCTAGCATGGCAGTGGTCATTGTAGTAGTAAGGTAGTAGGTCTAGCATAGCAGTAGTCATTGTAGTAGTAAGATAGATCTAGCATACCAGTAGTCATTGTAGTAGTAAGATAGATCTAGCATACCAGTAGTCATTGTAGTAGTAAGATAGATCTAGCATACCAGTAGTCATTGTCGTAGTAAGGTAGTAGGTCTAGCATGGCAGTGGTCATTGTCGTAGTAAGGTAGTAGGTCTAGCATGGCAGTGGTCATTGTAGTAGTAAGGTAGTAGGTCTAGCATAGCAGTAGTCATTGTAGTAGTAAGATAGGTCTAGCATAGCAGTAGTCATTGTAGTAGTAAGGTAGTAGGTCTAGCATAGCAGTGGTCATTGTCGTAGTAAGGTAGTAGGTCTAGCATGGCAGTGGTCATTGTAGTAGTAAGGTAGTAGGTCTAGCATAGCAGTAGTCATTGTAGTAGTAAGATAGGTCTAGCATAGCAGTGGTCATTGTAGTAGTCGTCATCATCGTCTTTGTCGTCAGGGAAGCAGTGGCAAAAGAATTAATTTTTTTTAAAATCAAAAGTATTGGTCACTGCTAACCCTATCCATCTACGCCTTATCTCCATTATCAAATATGTATCAAAACTGGTTCTTTTCCTGATCAATAGGAATCTGCTAAAGTCACGCCTCTCTTATAACAAAAGACCAAAAGACCATAAATCAAATTATGGGCCTAATTCTGTTCTTTCCATACAGTCAAAACCATTCGAATCACATGTCTATACCTAGTTGTATTCCTTTTTATCAACACTAATCCAAAAAATCATCACGTTTTAGAAAGTTCCACTCATGTCAGACGGCTGTAACAAACATTATTAATTCTTGGTATCGGGAAATAGATAAAGGGAATCTTATTGGTATATAACTATTAGATTTTAGAAAAGCATTTGACTTGGTTAATCACAGTATTCTGCGACAGAACTTAGTAATTTATGGATGTTATAATTTAACACTATCTTATGTTTTAGTTCATATTTATATATACATCAAACACTTTGTTTTAATGGCATTTTAAGTGATCCATCCCATGTTACTGTTGGAGCAAGGCTCAATTTTAGGTCAACTTTTATGGTTACTACTTATCGATGAACTCCCCTTGGTATCTGACCATGCTTTATATATATGTATACGTATGACACAACTGTCCAAGCTGTAAGTACAAATATTGATGAAAATTAGATTAAGCTAAATTCTGACATGTCAGACTTTTCGACTTGGTGTACCAACAGTGCTATGTGCATACATTCTAAAAAAGAAAACTAGGTTATAAATACTCAAAAGAAAGGAGAATGCAATAACCTCTTTCTAAATACTGCAGATATGACAAATGTGAATAAGTCACTCATGAAAACTTGTAGGAGTCACAGCTGATGACACTGTCATGGAATAAACAAATCTATATATGTAGCAACATTTCCTTCGAATTATTTCATTTGTAACGAATTGCGCATTTTGTAAGACCAAAATCAAGAATTAAGTTTTTTAATTGTTTCATGTTACCTCAGTTTTAATTATTGTTCCAGTATTTGGGGACATTATTGATTTTTTTTAAATGCATTAAATGCCTGCAAAAGAATGTGGTTTGAACTCTTTTGGATGAAACATTTTTAATACCCAGTGAAACTTTATTTGAGAAAATTAAACGGTACCTTTTAAAGATACGAGTTAAATACAACGAATCAGTCCTCATGTACAAAGTACAAAAAAACCAGTTACCATATTATTTTAATTCTTTTACTCAAGTCTCAGAAGTTCATAGTCGAATCACATGCTCTTCTACTAAAAATCAGCTAAGTATTCCAAGACTCAAGACTGAAATGTTTACAAGGAATTTTACATACAATGGTGTTTTAATATGGAATATCTAATTTAATTATATTTAATCTTGTACAACCCTTGCTGCTTTTAAACACAAATGTAAAACATTCTTTCTGGTCCAAAATATAATTTTATCGTTTTTATCAACTTGATGTATTTTATTGTATTCAGTCTATGATAATACTTATCAATGTAGTTCATGTATTTTATTGTATTCACTCTATAATAATACTTATCAATGTAGTTCATGTATTTAATTGTATTCACTCTATAATAATACTTATCAATGTAGTTCATGTATTTTATTGTATTCAGTCTATGATAATACTTATCAATGTAGTTCATGTATTTTATTGTATTCAGTCTATGATAATACTTATCAATGTAGTTCATGTATTTTATTGTATTCACTCTATAATAATACTTATCAATGTAGATCATGTATTTAATTGTATTCACTCTATAATAATACTTATCAATGTAGTTCATGTATTTTATTGTATTCACTCTATAATAATACTTATCAATGTAGTTCATGTATTTTATTGTATTCACTCTATAATAATACTTATCAATGTAGTTCATGTATTTTATTGTATTCACTCTATGATAATACTTATCAATGTAGTTCATGTATTTTATTGTATTCAGTCTATAATAATACTTATCAATGCAGTTCATGTATTTAATTCTATTCACTCTATAATAATACTTATCAATGTAGTTCATGTATTTTATTGTATTCACTCTATAATAATACTTATCAATGCAGTTCATGTATTTAATTCTATTCACTCTATAATAATACTTATCAATGTAGTTCATGTATTTTATTGTATTCACTCAATAATAATACTTATCAATGTAGTTCATGTATTTTATTGCATTCACTCTATAATAATACTTATCAATGTAGTTCATGTATTTTATTGCATTCACTCTATAATAATACTTATCAATGTAGTTCATGTATTTTATTGTATTCACTCTATGATAATACTTATCAATGTAGTTTATTTATTTTATTGTTTTCACTCTATGATAATACTTATCAATGTAGTTTATTTATTTTATTAGACACAATGTGAATACTGAACTTTTAAATACAATTCGACCCTGTGTGGGATGAGTCTTTGGCTTAACAGTCCATTGAGAATAGTAGTAGTAGTAGTAGTAGTAGTAGTAGTAGTAGTAGTAGTAGTAGTAGTAGTAGTAGTAGTAGTAGTAGTAGTAGTAGAAACAACACCAGCAGCAGACGAGAGCAGATGTAGCAGTAGTAGTAGTAGAAGCAGCAGCAGCGCAGTAGTAACAGTAGTGGTATTTGTTGTTGTTTTATATGCGTGGAAGAATTTGTCATCGATAAGGTACCAATAGCAAACAGTGGATAAAACGAGTTTAAGATATTTTGAAAAATTCCCAAAGACAATCTGATGCAATCTAAAGCAATAAACCAGAGATGTATTTTTCCTGTGTGATAGTATACTTAGTAGTACTTCTCTCATTTAGTATACTTACTAGTACTTCTCTCAGTTAGTATACTTAGTAGTACTTCTCTCAGTTAGTATACTTAGTAGTACTTCTCTCAGTTAGTATACGTAGTATTACTTCTCTCAGTTAGTATACTTAGTAGTACTTCTCTCAGTTAGTATACTTAGTAGTACTTCTCTCAGTTAGTATACGTAGTATTACTTCTCTCAGTTAGTATACGTAGTATTACTTCTCTCAGTTAGTATACTTAGTAGTACTTCTCTCAGTTAGTATACGTAGTATTACTTCTCTCAGTTAGTATACTTAGTAGTACTTCTCTCAGTTAGTATACGTAGTATTACTTCTCTCAGTTAGTATACTTAGTAGTACTTCTCTCAGTTAGTATACTTAGTAGTACTTCTCTCAGTTAGTATACGTAGTATTACTTCTCTCAGTTAGTATACTTAGTAGTACTTCTCTCAGTTAGTATACTTAGTAGTACTTCTCTCAGTTTACAACAAAAATAGCCTTGACTATTATTAATCATTCATAAATATGGAGGATATTATGTGCCTTGTCTTTCTTGAGAATACCAGCTTTCTAGACATTATTTGATTTGTCCTTGATAAAGATGTTATAGTGCTATCCCTGGATCCTACAGGAAAATGCTTGATAACTTTAACCGAATTTTACATAATATTATCATACAGGTTAGTACACTTTTAATTTGTACGCTACACAGATTCTAAACAGGGTCCGTGGGTTACGGCACCCATCGCCTTGCCTGGACGCACCAACTACCTATACCATCTCGACCATGCACAAGTCACCAAAATATGATGCTACAAAGTCGCTGGTATAGGCATTCGTGCGTAGCAGACACACCCGCATATCGATCCAGTAATTAATTCTCATCTAAATACAGTGTTACTCCGGATTCCTACGACAGAAATCAAGGTATATAGAAGTTATTATAGAGAAATACAAATATACACCAAACAGAGCGGAAAATGCTATCCCTAGATCCTACAGGAGAATGAATGATAACATTAACATAATTTTAAAATACGAATCAATAATATCATCATACAGGTTAGAGAATTTTTATAATTTTTATAATAATAATAATAATAATAATAATAATAATAATAATAATAATAATTTATTTATTTATTTATTTATTTATAGACAGTGATTCATTTAGTCAAGGACTATTCTCCCTGGAGGCCCTCTTGAGAAAAAAAGTATAACAATTTGCATCATACAAAAGATAATAGTAATTACTATTTATTTTAACATATCTTTAGTATTATAGATACTAAATTCTATTTATAATCTATTAGTAACACATACTCATGATCTGTAAAGGCGAGCGTCTTAGACGACACGGCCCCGGGTGGCCGAGTGGTCGAAGGCGCTCGCCTTTACAGATCACTGACATCTCACCTCTGTTCGCGTGGGTTCGAGTCTCGGGCTCGGCCAACGCGGGTATGCGAAAAAGCTTGCCAGTAGCTTCCCGTGGGTCGGTGGTTCTTCCCAGGGTTTTCTCGGGTTCTTCCTCCACCAGATATACTGGCCGCCATGTATAGCCTATCATGTGCTGAAAAATGGCGTTAAACCCATAACAACCAACCAATCTTTTTCAATACCGTACTATTTTCTCCAGATTTTACATGTAATGGAAGCTTGTTTCACAGAACTGTGCCAGAGTATTGAAGCTTTTCATAAATTGCTCTGTTCTTGGTTTTGGTGGATGAAGGTTTCCATGTGATGTTGACCTCAACTAGTAAAGTGTTTAATTAGGCCAGGATAAATCTTGAAGATACTCTGGTGCAGCTTCATGTAGACATTTATATACAAGAACTGCCTCGTGAAAATCAGTTCTTTCATATATTGTAAACCATTTTATTTCTGTAAACAATGCTGAATAATCAATAAATGCATTTAAATAGTGCATGCTGCCCTTTCCTATTCTGCTGCACGCGCGCACACACACAAACACACACACAGAGGACAATATTACAATATTAAACTCTTTTTTCTTTGATTATTTGTTTCTTTGTTTAAAAAATACAGACAGGTTGTCATTAGTGTTACTTGATCAAGATTAAAAATGTTTAGCCGATCGCATTTGGTCTAAGGAATACTTGACTTTGACGTTACTATAACAAAACATATACTATAACAAAACATATAGGCCAAAGCTTTGTTTTTATATTTCATACAATAGTAAAACATCGAAAAACTTAACTTGATTATGATGTGAATGACCAATGATCAATTGTTAATCTTCTTTTGTTACATTAAAACCTAATCGTGTCAAAATGGAGTGCACCTTTTTCATTACTTGATAATAATGCCAACATTCATCATTAGTAAAATTCTCCCTATCGAAAACTTGGCGTTCCAAATATTCCGACATAACTGACTGAAGAATAAAACATGACTGGGTCAATTACAAGTCTAAAGGAAGTGGCCAGCAACAACCGACTGCTGCATTATTTAACAATAACAAAGTAGCTTAGCTTATTTTGGCGTGACTTTAAGATGCTTTTGACAAAATTTCGGTGTAAAGCGCAGTGCCAAACATCTCGCAGCCTGTCGCCGTTTTTCTGACCGTTGGCCAGTAAGGTACTCTCGTTCCGGGCGTAGGGGCACGCGCTCCATGTCACGCGCGGGGACAATTTGATATTTTCACTTCAGTTGGCAATGTTTCTGGTCATTTCCCGCGTTTTCTTCCCTCATTACCCACAATGTACGGAGGGCCGTCGAATAGTGCAGTCGTGTTACGGTACCCCGTAATCAACTACTCTAATTGAGATTTCACGAGACAAAGCTGGACTATTCAATTACCAGGGAGGGCGAGTTAAGAGATCTGATCATTTAACCCTGTTATGTCTGCTGCCATAGCAGAATCTTTTGTACGCGTTGTATGGAGTAAATAACCCATAATGCACTAGCTTCTTAAAAACATGACACGACATTTGCAGCAGCATTATTGACAAATGACAGACGAAAGATTATTTAAGTATGCACTTGGTTTTCGCAGTGGACGGTTTACTGTTTTTTCAGTCGTGTGAACACAAGTTCCGTTTTGACCATTTTCCCCCAACAGATCTCGAAATATTAATTCGTTCACGAATCGGGAGAAAAAAAATATCAACGACCTGGGAATTATGATATCAGTTCTTGAAACATTCAAGTTAGTGAAGAAAAGAACTATGTAAAAGTCTCGTGCTTATATTGATCTCTACAGACTAATGTCAAGGTACTCAAGACACCACGGGTATGTTTTAGCGAGATTAAAGGCCTTTTTTAAACTTAACGTCGTTGATATGCCATTTCGGGCGCGGTAGCTCAAATGGTAGAGTGTCGGATTCGTAATCCAAAGGTCGCGGGTACAATACCTGCCCGGACCAGCCCGGTCAGCTGCCTCTGTTTGTCCTTGTGAAATGCACATAGCTCTCATTTTTCATCCTCATGATATCATGAATAATTTGTTAAAAGTGCCGTTAAAACCAACCAACAACAACCAATCACCTCAGTTATTAAAGGACGACGCGTCATTTCCGACCAGGCGAAACAGAGCATTACATTTAGATTACGGATACGTACCAAGAAGACAGACACGTAAGCAAAAACGTAGAAACAAGCCCAAAGAATACCACCAGAGATAGTACAGTTTGTTAGGTCAGAGATAGTACAGTTTGTTAGGTCAGAGATAGTACAGTTTGTTAGGTCAGAGATAGTACAGTTTGTTAGGTCAGAGATAGTACAGTTTGTTAGGTCAGAGATATAAATTTAAAAGGTATTTTAATGTCCTTATACTCAAGTTCTTCTTACTTAATCCTTCCCCAAAAATACACAAAACCCACATATAAGAGTCATCATAATGAAATTAGTATAACATATATGAAGTTGGTATTATTAAGAGCTGTATGAAACAAAGCAGTCAGTGCAGTTGTGGAATATTTTGATAGTCAGTGCAGTTGTGGAATATTTTGATAGTGAGGAACAAAGTATATATACGTATGTTTGTACATACACGCTAAACGTATAGAAATACAATTGAAAGTACTATCGAAATAAAGGTCCTAGATATCGTCAGATTGTTCACTATTAGGTGACAAAACACAATTTTTACACATTTTCTTTAAGTTTATAATGTAGGGGAAAACGTACTTTTAGAACAATAATGAAATTCGTTCATACATTATTGCGGCAAGTATTTTCGAGTGTTTTTTTCTATATACTGATGAAGAAAAAAAGTTATAACTGGTTGGATGGGGATCCATCTTCATTCTGAGACAGGTATCTTTAGAGTATTTTTTCTTCAGATCGCATCTTTTATCGCGTAACCAACGAACTGCCTGACTATTTATCAACATTTTGTACCAAGCGTCTGATACTAACATTGTTTACGACTGCAGTTCGCGTCACGGATCATACGGCTAATTAAATTCTATATATAGTCTTTGTTCACTTCAAATCAGTAAGAATGTTAGTCTACAATACCAATTTAAATTTTGCGATGTTTGGTTAATCGTGGGGAGAAAATACATTCAGCAGGGTTAAATAACGCAACGACGAAAATACAAATACTTTTACATAATGCGCCCAAAAGAACTGAAGTAGAGAGAAATTTTAGCTCCTGCTCATTTGAGAAGTAAGAAACCCTGATTAACAATTTGAAGGTAATTAAATTTACTTGTTTTACAAGAAATGGGATCAAATAACAAAAAGAACTGGTAAATGTTCGATGCCTGCGACAGCAGATGTACATTCTGGTGGCATGGTCATTCATATATATATATATATATATATATATATATATATATATATATATATATATATATATATATATATATATATATATATATATATGTATGTATGTATGTATGTGTGTGTGTGTGCGTAATACATATGACACCAGTATATGTACGTCGTACACAGACACTTACAAAACATTTGTAAGTTGTACGAGGAAACATGTTCTTATGATTGGAATATGCATCATCACATACTATTTTACACATGAATTTGCGGGGCTATTTACACTGAATTTGTTCAAGTAAGGCAAGTTCTTACTAGAGTCAGGACTGCACAACAAACTTTTGTTGAAAAGATAAAATATAAACTTTTACATCTTTATGAAAGGGATGGGGGTAATGATTTCTTTACGTTTGTCCATTCGTCTGTTTATCTGCTTATTTATTTCTTTTTTTTCTGATTTGTGTAAAGGCGAATAATAATATGTTTGACTCACGGGAACAGACAAATAGCAATAGGAACTAACAAATGTGCTGTAAGTGTCTGGATCAGGAGTTAATTTGTGTGGCGCGCGCACACACAAACACACACACACACACACACACACACACACACACACAAACACACACACACATATATATATATATATATATATATATATATATATATATATATATATATATATATATGAAAAAAGTGAATATGTCCATGTGCTGGCTCATACAAAGACAAATTAGTTAATGTAACACAGAAAATCAGTTCAATATTCATGCTTTATACCTTCAGGCGCTTTCGCATCATCATCAGCATGGATGTTCGTTAGGTACATACATTATATATATACCATGCAATGCATCCATGATGATGAAGAGAATTTTGGTATAAAGCATGAATATTGAACTGTATCTACATGAAGAGCATCCATGATATGTAGAGAGAGAGAGAGAGAGAGAGAGAGAGAGAGAGAGAGAGAGAGAGAGAGAGAGAGAATAATTACTGAAGGTCTTTTTTATGAAAGAGTAGAGTTAGTTTTCTTTGTCTCAAGTTTACCTTTGTTGTTGCACGGTATGAGGTTTATCGCCGCGAATACCTGCTAAACAAAAGAAGAAAAAACTAATAAACAAGAATAAAAAATACATGGTAAAGGAAGCACGTAGATTATACATGGCTCGTGGAAAAGAAAAAGACCCACAACCCACGTTATACACTTTATATATATATATATATATATATATATATATATATATATATATATATATATATATATATATATATATATATATATATATATATATATATATATATACATTGATGGTGTCCAGTGTGTTCTACCAGAGAGAGAGAGAGAGAGAGAGAGAGAGAGAGAGAGAGAGAGTCTGCGTGAAGCCGCTTCATTCAGTTTGGTTCAATGACAACATCGCCGATTAATTGTCCAATTAGAGTTCAGCTCGGCACGTGCCACTTTAGTAATGCGCAAACTACTAGTATCAGGCAAGCTAGCATGCAATGCTACAATTAAATAGACAATAAGCGAACCTTAGAAGATTTGGAAATTACGTTTTCATGTTAACTCAAAGTGCTGCGACATTTGTTTCTTCAAGAGTTTGTTTGAATAAAAGTATCATTGATATTGCTAGTCAGTGTTTTATGTCGGGAAGTAATGCATTATTGACACCGCGAAGACAACGTAATGAATGAGATTGGCTCGAGATTTGCATGCAATCGGGCTCTTTGTCAACATCAAATAAGAACCAATATTTCAAGTTCCTAATCCGCTGTTTTATTTCCGATGTGAGGCACGTATGCATTTTGAAATGAGTTAATTGGCGAGATCTTTTTCTCAGTATTTCTTGAATGTTTACCAGATCAAAGAGTAAAATTCACATCTCAGTAATTGATGGTAGATTGTGTGTTACACTTTAAAAAAAAAACAACACACACACACACACACCAAAAAAAAAAAAAAAATATATATATATAGGTCATAATTGTATTACTTTTTGATGCTTACTATCTTTCAATTGTGATTTTATAGCATCATTGTACGATTCTGTTGACATCTTCCAAAGATGTGTATATTTTTTCAATCTAAAACACGCACATGATGATGAATTGCTCTTTTAATATATATGCTACCTTGGTGGTAATATAAATGAATTGTACATTTCTTTCACGACTTGAAGTTTTCATACAATACATAAACTGATCGCTCGTAATCTTAATTTGAAGAGTTTGTCCAAATTACCAATGTAATTATTATGGTTCCCTACGGCCTGTTCGCAAGAAGGCATGGATGTAGAATTAACTTTTCCGTACGTCACACTTTTGTATATGGTATATACAGCTGTTTGAGAGAAATGGATCAAACTTGGTATACTTATGTACCATTGCGCGAGGGTAAGGCAAGCCAAATTGATATTTATTTTTTTTTTTTAAATTATATACAATTTTAATTAAGATATCTTATAAAGTTTATGAGATATCTTATACAATTTATGAGATATCTGAATTAACTCTGTTTATAACATATCTTCCAAAATTTATAAAAATATCTTATAAACACGGTGAGATATCTTATAAACTGTATAAGCTATCTTATAAACTTCATCAGATATCTTACATAAAATTCATTATAAGATATCTTATAAAGTATATCATATATCTGATAATACATCATACAGTATATAATGTATCTGATAATATATCTTATAGTATATAATGTATCTGATACTATATCTTATAGTATATAATGTATCTGATACTATATCATATAGTATATAATGTATCTGATACTATATCATATAGTATATAATGTATCTGATATATATCTTACAGTATATAATGTATCTGATACTATATCCTATAGTATATAATGTATCTGATACTATATCATATAGTATATAATGTATCTGATACTATATCATATAGTATATAATGTATCTGATACTATATCATAGTATATAATGTATCTGATACTATATCATATAGTATATAATGTATCTGATACTATATCATATAGTATATAATGTATCTGATAATATATCTTATAGTATATAATGTATCTGATAATATATCTTATAGTATATAATGTATCTGATACTATATCATATAGTATATAATGTATCTGATATTATATCATACAGTATTTAATATATCTGATATATATCTTATAGTATATAACGTATCTGATATTATATCATACAGTATAGAACATATCTGATACTATATCTTATAGTATATAATGTATCTGATATTATATCATACAGAGTATAATATATCTGATATATATCTTATAGTATATAATGTATCTGATAATATATCTTATAGTATATAACGTATCTGATAATATATAGTATAGTATATAACGTATCTGATAAATATATCTTATAGTATATAACGTATCTGATAATATATCGTAAAGTATATTATGTATCTGATAGTATCTCGTTGTCAGCATAAAAATCCGGATCATGACTTGACGCTTCGCGTCTCGTAATGATCAGGATTTTCTAATGCTGCCAACTCGACGTGATCTAGCAATCAAGATCGCGTTACTGTGATAATACTATATATATATATCTTATAGTATATTATGTATCTGATAGTATATCTTATAGTATATAACGTATCTGATAATATATCTTATAGTATATTACGTATCTGATAATATATCTTATAGTATATAACGTATCTGATAATATATCTTATAGTATATAACGTATCTGATAATATATCTTATAGTATATTATGTATCTGATAATATATCTTATAGTATATTACGTATCTGATAATATATCTTATAGTATATAACGTATCTGATAATATATCTTATAGTATATAACGTATCTGATAATATATCTTATAGTATATTACGTATCTGATAATATATCTTATAGTATATAACGTATCTGATAATATATCTTATATTATATTATGTATCTGATAATATATCTTATAGTATATAACGTATCTGATAATATATCTTATATTATATTATGTATCTGATAATATATCTTATAGTATATAATGTATCTGATAATATATCTTATAATATATAACGTATCTGATAATATATCTTATAAAGTTTATGAGATATCTGATTAAGTATGTAACATATCTTATAAAACATACAATATATCTTATATAATGAATCATTTTATAAGATATTTTATCAATTTATGAGATATCTGATAAAGTTTATATGATATATACTGTAGTTCATGAGATATATAGTTTCCCGAATAAATACCAGTTTTATCTTGCCAAGGGAGAGTGTCACGTTACGTATCACATTTTGAGTTCTATCTGCGAGGTCAGGGACACATATCAACATATTAACGTTTCGTAACCGTTTTATAATTTCACAGTCTTTTGAAGTAGAGAAGTCAAGCTCGGTAGATTAAGGTATCATTGACTGTCGCCTATAACAGTCGGGGTTAAATCTTGAGGTCAAGGCCATAGATTAATGTTAACTTTTCTTCCTGCTCTAGCTATAATATTAGTGTTTCATTTGAATTCAAGATAACGGGAGTCTTCTGTATATATGAAAAAGTAAATTTATATTATATTACCGTATATACTGGCGTATAAGCCGGGTCCAAATGCAAACAACATAGACCCTGATCTGCCGTCGCATAATGCGTCGGCAGATCAGGGTCTATGTTGTTTTTTCTAATGATTAGTCCTTACAAACTGCATTGATCTGGGTCTATGCAGTTTGCAGTTGGTATTGCATTATACGCGAGTATATACGGTAAGTTTATTATTTTCAGATACTGCATATTTCTTACTTATTTTCCCCTAGACTTTTGGCTTCTAGCAAGATACCAGTAATTTTGAATTGAGATGAATAACATTGAAAAAAAAACATGCTTAAGTTTGATGCAATCACATAATTCATTTAAAAAAAAATTCTCCCGACCATGACGATGAGATAATTTTAATTACGTGTATTCACCATCTGAGTCGCATCAAATATTGCCAGTTTACTATTTTTCGCAGGCCACCAGATGTGGTGTATTTTACTGGTTGTTACAAAACAAGAATTTAACAACCCGGCGAGCAATGATCCTTCTGTGGAAACAGTAGTACTAATTCTCTAATCAACACATTTAAGTACCAACAAAAATGGATATATTTTTTTTCTTCACAAAACCACGAAAATTTATACCACGAAAATAAACGATTTCACATTAAATGATATTCATATATTTTGGATAATTTGAGTTTTAAAGGTCGTAGACTGTATTTGCTGTCTATAATATATTCGATGTTGGACCCGTTTTATCAATTTCTTTACAGCATATTTCATTTGTAAGGTTTTGACGTGGATACACTAGGTTCACTAACGTTTTCAACAAAATACTTGAATGTTTCGCAGCGGCTTAAATCATTGAAATCAAAGAAATTTCCAATTACTGATTAAAAATGTACTTTCCCATGACATAGCAGAGTTTTCCCAGATTCATCAACATCCGGATTACCTTGAACACGATCGATGACCATCTTTCCTATTCATCGCCATAGAAAGGTGTATTAAAAAAGTTCTATGGAAGAAGATGGACCTTTTGTATATGGGAATCGATCATGAGCCATGAGAAAGTCAATCTGAAGAAGTTCCCACCTCTAGTAATAAAGAAGTTATCAATTATCTCGATGATATCGATTATTTTATGGTGTTTGTTATTTAAGCATGATATAATTTTATTTCTCAATGAATAACTCCGATCTTTCCTGGCGGTGTATAACACACAATTCGAACTCACGGACCGTCTTTTAACATTGACACTGAAGTCAAAGATCTACATTACCGGTGTTTTCCTTTGCATTTTTTTTTTCTATTAAAAAGTTAAAACAGACAAAGCTTGATGAATTATAAGTGCACTGACCCAAAACTGCCCACGTGTCATTAAACTTGGTTGAATAACATACATGCAATCGAAATAGTTTGGTCACGTGTTGTTACATCAGGTGTGAAATAACGTGTTTACAGGTGTGAAAAAGCATGTCCAAGATAGTGCCTTTTTGAACTTGATAAAGTGAAGTAATAATGCGGGTACCGAGTATTTGTGTAATTTGGGATATTTTTTTTTGTGCGAGATGCATTTTAAGTGCATGCACACTGCGATACATGACAATTGCATTTGCATTAATTACGTGTTGGTACCAATAGATGCTACCCGTATCAGCAACATTAACGATTCTGCCATACTAGTAATTTATACTAGCTATAATCTATTAATTATTCATTTATAAATCTTTGTACTAATTTAATTTTTTTTTTGAGGAGGGGTAAATCTCCATATCTTCTATCATATACTTTACTTTGTTGTTGATCCTTTTCAATAATTGTAATAATAATAATAATAATAATAATAATAATAATAATAATAATAATAATAATTATTATTATTATTATTATTATTATTATTATTGTTATTATTATTATTACTACTACTACTACTATTATTATTATTATTATTATTATTATTATTGTTATTATTATTATTTTTATTATTATTATTATTATTATTATTATTATTATTATTATTATAGTTCCATGGAACGCGATGACTTGCCCTTTTCGGAGTTATCGGCTTCACCATAAATTGTAACACAGTTGACACCGACGACGAGAACGATAATGATGCCGATGCCGCAAACAAGCGACCTCATGCTTGTTATGTCACGCTATTTTATTCGAGAAATGGATATACAATAATAATAATAATAATAATAATAATAATAATAATAATAACAACAACAACAACAAAAACAGCAACGATAATAGTAGTAGTGGCAGTAGTAATAGTAGTCGTAGTAATGGTGGTGGTCGTGACGGCAGCAATAGAAGAGCAAAGTACAATAGCAAATGCTTGCAATCTGGAGAATATTCATGAAACTACAAATGTGTTAATGGAACACGAATGATCAACCACAGTTTCTGGAAACTGATCTAAACGCAAAACATAACAGAAAGAACGGACTGACATAGGAACAAAGAAGGGTAACACTATATTCCCAACCACATTCACATAATAATCGCCATGTATTTAGTTTTTCTACACTTTTTTCGCAATCTTAACTTAATTTTCAAGTCGCTTGCAATTTATTGTACAAGTTTAAAGAGAAATGCATAATCTGTAATGTTAGGAAGTCGTTAGATGAGACAATTTAGTTTACAACAGAAGGCTAACATGATCTACGCTTTGTTACTCAGCGAAACAGATAATCTATTATTGTTTTCAAAATGCAGTCACGATGGGTGTGTGTAGGTTTCACAACATGCAAGAAAGACGTTGTAAAGAGCAAAAGCATGGTTCATAGCTTATATAGAGAAAGGAAAACGGGGATAACAAGGAAGTAGTGCATTTTTAAATTATTCGATAATATACACAAAATAAACAAGAACATTAATACATTGATCTTTTGTAATATTACACACATACATTTTTCAAGCCATATAGGAAATCTTGAAGCCACTTTGAAAGATAAATTTTAACGTTTATTAATGTCTGCTCTACTTATAGATTACCTCAGTACATTTACTGGATCAAGGAAGCTGGCTGACTAAATAATTAGTGATTAAAAATTATTATTTGATTGATTAACCCTTTTACTTCCCATGAGCTCTCTGGCAAACGCATCCCATGTTTGTTTGTTTGTTATTTTGTTTACATTTTCATTTCAAGATTTTCAGTATGTCCTCAAAATCAAGAACTTACATGGGTCGAAAAATCAGAGTTTAGTTCAAGATAATGAATACATGAGCAGGGAATAATACATCGTGTATTATGGAGAGATCAGGAGTTATATCATTCGCAACTTCGAGGTCAATCCTACGGATCATACCTCGAATGTGTGTGGAGAGTTCCCATTTGGATTATTTTTTCTATTTACGAAACAAGGATTGACCGAGAAGTTACGAATGATCGAACTATTTTGTTCATTCGTAACATCTCGGTCAATCCTACAGTCAATCCAAATGCAGCAATAACCAATGTATGATTTTTCTGTAAAAATATGCGTCGACATACATCCGTGGCATAATTGTGTCGTGCAGAAATAGCCGAGGTAGCTCCGAATGGAGTTGTATAAGATTTAGAAAACCAGAGTACCTGCCATAGAAATGGCCTATTTTCCCATTTTGAAATAGTTATTCTTTTTCAATATCTATATTAAGCTTAAAACATATACGTACTGGCCAAAAGTTGGATTGCATTCCCAAAAACTAAATCGACAAACACAATACTTAGCTATAAGGATGAAATGATTGGTGGATTAATCGTCCATGTTTGTTGTCAGCTCAGCTATTGACCACATGTGGCAATATATATATATAGTAAAGCCTGTCTAATAAAGACAAAAGGGACCACAGAAATCCGTCTTTTTTTGGCACGTGTAGGGGTAAGAATGAAATGAAAATTAACAAGTTACCCATAAACATTGACCTTTATCAGCAGGTGTCCTTTAACAGGAGATGTCCGGTTAGGTATGTTTCACCATATATATTTTGGGGGTGGGTGTTGAAAATATCTCACCCTGATTTTTCTACTGCATATCGGAAAAATATGAATCCTTGTCACTGACAAGGATATATAAGCCTCTGCGGGATATTGATTAGGAAATGTGAGAAACCTGGAGTCACGAAGTTCCCACTCAAGTTTTCAATCGCATCATTTTAATAGTCAAAATCATATCGTGCCGTTCAATGAAAACGTATGTTCAGCTCAACGCTATTCAAATTATTGTTGTAAAAGCTAATTTGCTTAAAAAAAGATTTAAAAATGTAAAGGAATACGCAAGAAGTATATATTACTCACTTCTGAGAACAGTTTTTTCGTCGGTTATTGTTTAGAGGAATCAGTGTACATTCGTATAATAATAATAATAATAATAATAATAATAATAATAATAGTGCCTTTACCCATGGGATGAAAACACATTTGGTTACGCTAAATAAACGGTATAACAAATATGGATGTATTTGAAAAATATGGCTCGAGATATATAATTAAACATCAATTTACATGCATTCACATTTTTGATTTATTAGAAAAACAAATAATAATAAAAAAATAAACAAAGAATGGTTTAATTGCAATATACTACATAGAAACGATTTACATGTATACGATCTGGATATGCAAGTGAACGGGAGATTTAAACGGATAATCTTTGTTCATAATGCAAGATTTCAGTTAAGGAATTTCATACATTTTATTTTAAAACTTTGTTTGATTATGCATACGGAGAGATAGATTGTTCTAAACTTGAAAAGGGGGGCGAAGAGATGGGGGTCGAAAATAATTTGCGTTTTAATTATTTACTGATTGAGTGCGACTTTCCCTGAATGTTAGAAGATGCCTATAGAAGGTAAAACGACAAAGATAAATTAGATCAGACGTGTTTAGTTTATTGGAAGTCAAATCGTTAATTACTAATGCACTTTGACGGCCTTATTCTTTAAAACCGCTGCTTATTTCTGTGCCATATTTAGGGTAGGAAACAGGATTAATGAACTGGTGAGTAGTCGGGGCTTCTGTTAAAGAAACAGCCATTTGAAAAACTGAGGCGGCGGCGCAGGATATAATGCAGACGAGACATTTTGGGATCCAAGTAAAACGGATGTCTCTTTTTATACGTAACAAAAGAAAACTAACGAACGGGTCGAATGACAGTCTTAGGTTTTTGAAACTGGATACATATTAAAAAGAAAGAGGTGTCCGTTATAGCTGGCCAGTTTTGATTGCATTCTAGATATCATTCACGCACATGGCCCACGGACAGTTTAATCGTTATAATTTTTTTTGGCAATTAATAAGACAGATTGGTGGCCGTGTTTTATACAGATCTAGCAACACAGACCAAATAAAAATATTGTCAATCATGTTGTTTATTAGCAATTTAACCTACGCAATACCAGAAATTTAGTATTGACTCTAAACTTTCACACTGACCTTGACGGAAGGGAAATACATTTTAGAAAAGAATAAAATACTAATTTATAATTATATACACTGTCAACTCCTTTTAGAATGACAGTTATAACAACGGAATATTCGGTTTCCGACAAAAAATAGACGGGAATAAACATTTTCAATGGAAAATTGTATATTTTATAACTTAATGCTTTAACATCCGACTCCGAGGGCAATTTCCCGGTAACAAACAAGCATATTACTTTTGTATATTATTCTTTCCAATAACACTGTCAGGAGTTTTCCTTTAACAGGAAATATATCAGAGTATACTATGTAAACATTGTAGTTTTGAAAATGCGAGTTTTAAATGCAGGAACATAAGTATGAGATTCAGAAATAAGTAATATTGTATGAGATTAAAAAGTAAGAAATATTGTATGAGATCATATGATAAGTAATATTGTATGAAATTAAAAAATAAGTAATGTATAAGATTAAAAAATAAGTAATTATTATATGAAATTACAAAGTAAGTAATATTGTATGAGATTAAAAAATAAGAAATACTGTGTGAGATCAAAGAGTAAGTAATACTGAATGAGATCAAAAAGTAAGTAATATTGTAAGAGATCATATAATAAGTAATATTGTATGAAATAAAAAAATAAGTAATGTTGTATGAAATAAAATAATAAGTAATATTGTATGAGATTGAAAATAAGTAATATTGTATGAGATTAAAAAGTAAGTAATATTGTATGAGATCATATGATAAGTAATATTGTATGAAATTAAAAAAATAAGTAATGTATAAGATTAAAAAATAAGTAATATTGTATGAAATAAAATAATAAGTAATACCGTATGAGATTTAAAAATAAGTAATATTGTATGAGATCAAATATACAATAAAATATTGTATGAGATGAAATAATAAGTAATATTCTTAAAGCACGATAATTTTATTCTATCTTCGGTGATCTTTGATAACGTTTGTCTTCCATGTCTTAAATTTATATTTTTTTATGGACAAGGGAAATATTGAAAAGATATCTTACACATGCCAAAATTGATAGATGGATTTAGAAATATTATTATTCAGGCATTGAAGTGTATCTTTTGTGAAATTTGTAGTATAGCTTTTTATGAGACTGACTTCTATTGTCCCATTCCCTTCGGAGGTTGAGAAAAAACCTCAAGCAAAACTCAAGAGAATAAAAGGATTTGTGTATTGTAAAACGTCGGTCTGTAATTAAATAAATTTTAACCAAATCCCGCGCGCAAGGATGCGATACATACCTTTGTCACAGCGGAGGCCCCTTTGGTCGCGTGCGAGTCACGTGCAGCCTCCGTAGAGGGCGTATTGAACGAGATCAGGTGCAGACGATCAATATTGGAGAGTTATTACCTTATTCATTCACTTTAAGGACAAGTCTAGATGGTTAAAAATCAAGAAGGAAATTTGATTGGCTAGACTGAACTGCACCTTAGTCTTCATCTCCACCACCATCCCCCTTTCTGACATAGTTTAATATGGACTCCGTTTTAAAAGAAGGGGAGGAATTTTATATGAGACAAAATTTAGATTCTAGTTTGTTTCAAAGACCAGGCAATTTCTGTCTATAAATGTGCCCATGTACTTAGATATTAATACACCTGTATATCTTGTTGGATAAAATCATAATTAGATATTAATACATATGTATATCTTGTTGGATAAAATCATAATTGGGCTTGACCAAACCCAGAGATCATACAGCTTTAGCAACTGGGTTTGAGCCTGATATTTTGTATAAACCATTTACATAAAATTTTACTTGTGCAACTTCAGTTTTCATTGGCTGGGAGTTGAAACTCGGTCTCAGACTCTAGTTCAAAGATTTTATGATACCCAGACCTGATTCAAATAGGCAAAGAATGTGGATAATGAGCCCGGTTAATTTTATTAGCGCGAGTCTATGACATCATAATTCTGTTTCACCTACATTATAAAAGTTTTCGCCCACAAGTCATTCAGTTTGATTCACTACTTTTTGTCCAAAATGAAACTTATTTGATTATGTAGGTATATTTTGACATTAAGTCTTCGCGTGGACTTTGATTTTGTTCACAATGTCAGTTCCTGATTGGTTGGATTTGATTCAACATTAATTTTGAGGGTATGATGTGATTAGCTTCTGCATTAGAGTCATAACTTGTAGTGAGGGACAATGTTTAGACACCGTCTTGAATTCGTACAACTTTTGAGACTGAGAATACGAATTTACTCGAAATTTTGAGATCAAACATCGCCAATGGTGTCTTGATAACTGCAGATCTTCGCTGCATGGTAGCATTGGCTATTGTACACCTATATTCCTCTTCACGCAAGTGCTAAAGGCTTTAGCATTGGAGGAACTAAGTTGTCGAGCGATTGAGGTTTGAGTAACATTGAGTTGTTTACTTTATAAATCACATGAATTCGATGGGTGGCTCTGTATTTTCCAAACTTTGAGCTGTTTAAAATAAAATTTAAAAATATTATACTTGGAAAATATATCGA
Source organism: Margaritifera margaritifera (assembly GCA_029931535.1). Lineage (NCBI taxonomy): Eukaryota > Metazoa > Mollusca > Bivalvia > Unionida > Margaritiferidae > Margaritifera > Margaritifera margaritifera. The sequence goes on along the minus strand of JAQPZY010001523.1, from coordinate 2,210,950 downwards.
GATCAATAACATTTAGCATGCTAGTAAAGGACATTAAGTAAAGAATATCATGAAATTTTAATTATTCTAACTTTATGTTACAGAATGTAACAATTTTGGGACTTTTAGCTTTAGCTTGTGGTTCTCTTTGGAAGCATTTTGAGAATACACGTCTTTAACTTTCGCTGATCGCTGTGTCACACTTCCGGTGCCCGTCAGACCGCAGATAAATGAAAAAGTATAACAATGTCGTACTTTTTACCCATTATGCATCGCATCCGTGACTAACTAATCGGGAGGCAGAGATTTGACTAATTACCGGCCTATGATATTGTCTTGCCAATTTAGGCCGGTACCAACCAACCTGTGAGCTTGTCTCTCGATAGTTCTTTTTTAGCAGAAAACTCCAACTCAAGTTCAAACTAACTGAGATATGATACATGGAGTGAGGCTAACTGAGATATGACACATGGAGTGAGGCTAACTGAGATATGATACATGGAGTGAGGTTAACTGAGATATGATACATGGAGTGAGGCTAACTGAGATATGATGGATGGAGTGTGGCTAACTGAGATATGATACATGGAGTGAGTATAAGATATTGATATTCAGTCAAGAAGGAAACGAAAAAAACTTTAAGAAAATTAGCAAAGTTCTATGATTCTCACATTGTACTGGAAAAAAATAAAGAACATCCAACATTACTGCATTTGAGAAATGTGTTTTGAATCGAATAATTGGATTTTCATTTTGAAATTTAATTTCTGGAATTTTTATTATTCTGAGTGAACTTAAGAAAGTCAAAACTTAAGATTTCGAGCATTATGTCGATTTCGTTCAGCCGAGTAACCCAAGTCTAACTTGTAAACCAGTGAGTACGGTAAAAACTAGATTTCTCGTTCTCCCGTCGAATGAAAGGGAATAGGGTGAATGGCCATTGAAACCTTTCTTGGGATTGCTCAATGTGTTTTCGAAGAAGATGGGAAAAGCTCTGTGCCTTTCAAGTACTTTATTGTTCTTTTTCTCTACAGAAAAGATGGCCTGATCTGATTATCACACTTCCTTTCGCCACTCTTCTATTCAAAAGGTTGAAGTTTTGGGCAAAAGATGAGATATTATGCATAGCTACTTGAAAATTTTGATGAAAATTAATTATGGGTGAGAAACCGACATTTTGACGAGAAAACTAACTAATTTGTAAAAATGAAACAAAATATAGATGGATGCTCCTTTCATTTTGTAAAGTATGCTGAAGATTGAGTGTGATTCAGTAAGTTTAGAAGTGGTTCCAATGTCCGAAAAAGATTCATGGGTATCAAGTTAACTAATTAACTTTATTCTCATATTCTAACGATAGTCAGTGTTTCTACACATTTTTTTCATAATTACTGTGGTATTTGCAGTGGAATTTTATCCAGTGAACGAACTGTATTATATGGACAGTAGAAATTGTAATCAGATTTAAATTGTGTACAAACTGCATCTAAGCTGAAGTGACTTGAACAACAAATGCACGACACAATCATAATATCGACACGCAAACGGACAACTTACATCCATTCAGAAAGCTATCGTCTGTATCAAACTGTTGCTGTGATTTACTTCATATCTATGACGGGACACCCGTAGCTCTCATTTATGTAGATTTAAATATTGTAAGTTTGAAAATTTCTCATCTTCTCAATGAAATAAATCAATATCAAAAGGAGAAATCTGAGTTGGTCTTATAGGGGCATTGGTTACGGTTACTCACTGAAACGGACAATACAGGCACAATATTTTGACGACTTGTCGCTAGCCAGTGTCTGAATAATTTTATTTAATAATGTACAGTCTTCGTCGAAATGGTGCGAACAATTAATGTCTGAATAAGTAAAAATATCCAAAGACAAGCAGCGGGGCAGTTAGGTAATGGTCATTCATTCGTGTTCGCAGTGTTAGGTTAATACCTCATTGGAAGTATATTGCGTCTAAACACCTGCAAAATACATGTCAGTTGCCTGTCTACGCTTTGATATTATGATTGTGTCAGGCATTTATTGTTCTCATCATTTTTAGGTCGTCTATATTCGGTGTTCGTGGCATTTTCACTTCTGTTACAAGGACGATGACCCGACGAGCACGTCTCTTTCTTCCTTATATATCTTATAAGTGAATGTACCAAATTTTGTGATACAAAATCATGTGCGTCACTTTGCAGAACACAACATTTTTAAAACGTTTAATCGGTTTTCGTCAGTATTGTGACAATCAGATAATATTAGGAGGAGAAACACCAATCTTCGTGAGTTTGAAATTAGTCAAGCAAAATTACCTCTTATTTTAAAGAAAGAAAAAAAAACTAATTTCGAAGGGAATTCTTAAATTGGAAGGAAACACGCCTTTTCAAATGTATCCATTCCGAACAGCATTATCTCCTTTCTTGAAAAAAAAAAAACATCTTCAAACCAGAAAAATCGATTCTGCCCTCACGTCACTCGCAAACTTAAACTTAAGTCACATTTCTTGAGTGATTTGGTTCAGAAATACGAAAAATGAACCCCTGCTTATCTTCCAAGCGGTTGATTTTTTTTTTTGTTCAATGGAAATTATTTTGTCTTTAAAACGTTCAAGTTTGAAATAATATTATTCCAATAAAAGACAAGCGTAACGGCATGAAAAAGTGTACCATATCAAGAGACTGTGCTGTATTCGCTGTATTTGTCTCCCGCTGACCTGCTCATTACACCGGTGGGAATCAAAACCAATCAAGTATTATTTGAACGACATGATAGCATGGTACATTGCATAAAGTGACGGCTACCAATTTCGGTTGACATAAGCCATTTAGTTTACCAGTGCTAGAGTAAATTTTACCCGATATTCGCTTAATTCATTCCTACAGGATTATCTAAGTAAATTAAGGAACGTTAAACGGATTTGAAGGAAATGCTATTGATGAAAGAGGTTCGTGAAAATCCATGCCTCTGCAAACATAGACCCAATTAGTTGTATTCATCGTGGTAATTGGTGAATAAAGACAGGCCGGTCGCCAAAATGAGAGGAAAGACGCAATTTGCAACAGATTGAAAGCCTTTCAGTAAAATTATTAACCGGTTATAAGGGAAATCACATCTTTCCGTTCTTTTGGATTGGTATGAAAATGTTTAAATTGAAATCAAACAGATACGATTAATAGCTATAAGCGGCCTTTACTTTCTCAATAGAGACTAGGAAATGGAAACCAATGCAGATTTGCTATCAAATGGAGGAAGAAGAAATGTGAATCTCGTTTGCTACTGAACCTAATCCACTGGGCCTTAAAATTGCTGGTTGAATTCAGTGTAAAATTATACACTAGCGGTCATTTAGGCCACCCACAGGCATTATATAGCTCAAAGCAGACAACTGGAGAAACAAAATCACTTCTTATCAGGAAAATGTATATTGCGTCACAGATTGTGAAGACGTGCAATCAATCAACCCTTTAAAAATTATTGAGGACGTTGCTTCCTTTCCTCAGACATTGCATGTAGGAGGTAAAAGTTTGTACTGTGATCTCACCAGATTGGGTAAAACTCAACAACGTATATATATATATACGTATATATATATATATATATATATATATATATATATATATATATATATATATATATATATATATATATATATATATATATATATATATATATATATATATATATATGAAAAAAGTGAATATGTACCGGTGCCGGTTCATGTATAGAATTTAAAAAAAAAATTCAACAGGAATCAATAATATATTCATACTTAATATGGCTGCTCTTCAGGTAGATACATTGGTTCCGCTTTACAATTACGTGCTTCTGGAACCGAGACTGGTGTAACGTGAAGTTGTGTGCATCTGCAACAAACACAATGGAGAGAATGTTGACATACTTCTATGCTGCTTTCGTGTACTGTGGCTGAAATTTCTTGATATGTGGTTTTAGGGAAACAACTCGTTGCCCAAACAAGACAGCTGATCAAAATGGCTGCCCCCATGTGCTCAAGAAATGAACTTGACCTAGTATAAAATTCACTAACTTATGAAAGTGCAATAAATGAATTATAAAATATAAAAAAGTAGCAAAAGTTATCAGCGAATTTTTTTTCTTCCAATTTACCTCTGAAGTGTAGGTAATGAAAATGAGCAAGCGGAGCTAAGAGTCTCTTGAGAGGTGCACATCTGAAGTTAGACCAAGATATATACTCTATAACCCAAATTACACCCATCAATCATACAAAAAAAAAAAAAAAAAAAAAAAAAAAAAAAGGAAATAAAAGTTATTTTAACAATACCTAAAATATACAAGGTCTTTTTTTCAATAACCAGGATGCCTTGTGAGGAAAATCCAACAAATTCTTTATATTTAAAAATCAAACACTCTGCAAAGTACGAAACTGTAGAGCGGAATCACTATATTTTCAAAATACTTTTGTAAATAAATTATTTGACGTCATTGTTATATCAATTACGTCATCGTTGATAGGTCGAGATATATAAAGCTTCTTAACCAGCACCTAGATGAAGTTACTGTATTGCTGAGGAGTTTATTATATATCCTACACAATTATTTCACAATAAAAAGACATTTTATGTTCTTCTTTTTTTCTCACTTTGATTCCACCCATTCTACTCACATTGTATTTTGCGCCTAAATATAGTATACCTGAAGTAGTCCTTTCACGCGACTGTTGTTAGGTGACGTCATTCTTGACAGTGAGGAATCTCAGTCTGTATCAGATATGCATCAGATGCAAGGTTTCAGATTAGCCTCGGGAAAATTAGCCTTCATCACGAGTTGTATAATGATGGGTATATAATAAACCGAGTTATGTTCATGAAAGATTGCTTTTTTTTCCCCATCGCGGCTCACACACACACATACATACATCTGACAATGTGTGGAGCATGGATGAATACAAGGGCAGGAGTGGCAGTGGGGGATAGAGTATTGTAAGTAGGCATATATGTACATCTGTTTACAGAGGAGTATAATTATTACAATATTTCTGTTGTTGCTGTTTTTTTTATTAATTTATTGGTGGAAGGGGAGCCTTCCTTTTACTTTTTAATGAGCATGGTGAGTGTTTTGGACTTTCTATATTGCTTTAAATGAGAAATATGTTCTGTGCAAATCCTTCCTGATTACCTTCATGATCATCACAAAACAGTTGTTGTGATAATAGTACAGTGGTATCTCACTGTCAAGACCTTCAGTACGCCGCTGTCACGCTTAAACATGGATATAGGCATGACAGATCAAATTTGTTAAACTTTGTTTTGTAATTGCTACACAATTTATGTAAATTGATTTTAGTTCTTGGTTGTTGAGAACAAATGATACTGTGGTTACAAAATATTAATTACCCTATTTTTAGTGTTTTTGGGTATAATATGCACTATGAAGACAGCTGTACTGGTGTGTACCTCAGTATATAGGTCTCCTCACTTATAATGTAGGTCAGTTTTATGACTTCCATGAAGAGTGCTATAAAGAGGGAGTTCTGTAGTAGTAGTAGAATTGGTAGTAGTAGTATTAGTAGTAGGTAGTACTAGTAGCAGCAGTAGTAGTACCGGTGGTAATAGTAGTAGTAATATTATCAGTAGTAGTAGTGCTAGCTGGACAGTTGTTGTAGTAGCAGTACTAGTAGCAGCAGTAGTAGTACCGGTGGTAGTAGTAGTAGTAATATTATCAGTATTGGTAGTGCTAGCTGGACAGAAGAGAAAAGATAAAAGAGAGATAACTCTTTCAGCATGGTGGGGTGGTTAAGTTATGTTGGTCAGTATTGCACTCTACTAATAAGGCAATACTGTTTAATGTGAACCTATGTAACCATAATGAAAGCTGTCTAAAAATGACACAAGGAATCACATTTTAACACAAATGTTTAAAAATGAAGCCATTTGATTCAATTTCGATCAAGAGTGTAGGTAAGCTTTATTTTCAACAGTAATATACAAAAAACAAAAAACAACCAGCTTATAGCAAAAAACACTTACTGGTATTTTTTAAAACCAAAAACAAGTTCCAATTTTGAAATGGGTCAAATATTGGAGCAAACAAAAACTATTCAATGTTATGTACCTTGAAATGACAGATAAAAAGAAAATTTTGCTTTAATGAAAATGTTTTTGATCATTTCATTAAAAAAAGAAATGAGATTAGTACCTTATGTACTTGTTTATAAGTCAAGTCAAACTGTAAACTGGAGATCTGGGTCTATGCAGTTTGTTAGGAGTAATCAGCAGAACAAACAAGATGGACCCTGATCGGCCGGTGCATTATGTGATGGCAGATCAGGTTACAAGTTGTTTGCAGGTGAACTCCACTTATAAGTGAGTATATACGTTAACTATTATGGGGCAGCAACCGTATATCTTAAATAAAAACTAAAGAAAATGTTTCTCTTGAAACACTTTCACTTTTTTTCAATGGAATCAAGATTCTTTTCATTCATATATTTAAAACATTTTGACTGTGAGTATAGTCCAAATCTCAAGGCAAGCATTCCATACAGAACAACATAAAAATAACAGTAACAGTTTGAAGTTATAACATGTACCATCTATACTCGCGTATAAACTGGGTCCAAATGCAAACAATATAGACCCTGATCTGCCATTGCATAATGCGCTGGCAAATCAGGGTCTATGATGTTTGTTCTACTGATTAGTCCTTACAAACTGCATAGACCCAGATATGTTGGTGCATTATGTGATGGCAGATATGGGACTATGCAGTTTGCAGTTGGTATTGGATTATATGCGAGTATATACGATAATAAATATACATTTTTCCAAGAGCCACAACAAATATCATTTAGAGTTATTATTGAGATAAAAAGCCAATAGATCATGTGTAAATATTATCTTTATAGTTCTGCCAAATAAAGTTGAGAAATCAATTAATTAATAAACATTATATTTACTGATATATTAACAAGTTTACTATAATTTTAAATAATGGCAAATTTTGCAATGGAAAGACCATAAGTAAAGGTAGATAAACAGATACAGATGAAAGTCCAAAAATCAAAATTTTGGCATGACTCTATTAAGGTATCATAAAGAGTAAATAATCATTCAAAATATTTAAGTTAAAAAAAACATCTTTCAAAAAAGGACAAAATCTGAACACAACTGTCCAAATTGTAAAATTATCACATGCACTATTTTACTCTCAATCAGTCAACAAAAATACCAATTCTTTCATGATAGCTTTATACATGTCACTGTTAATAGTAAATAATCCAATACTAGTGTTTTTCTGCGATACTTATGTTCACTAGCTAATTTTTGAGTAATAGATATGACATACCTGAATAAAATGGGCTATACAATTTATTTGCAAAATAATAAATTGGAAAAACTAACTTTAGTAAGATTACACAACGTTTCTGAGCATCTATAAGAAAAACCATGATGATGGATTGCATCCATGTTGAACAAATCAATAAGCAAGGGGGTATTCTGGTTGCAATGCACATGCAATGACATGTTCTTGGTCTCTGCACTTGGAAGTTACTCTCTGAACTGGCTGCTATTTTTGTGCCAGAATTCATAGAAAATCTTCATATACCCCAATCATTTTGTGTCAGAATTCATGGAAAATCTTCATATATCCCAATCATTTTGTGTCAGAATTCATGGAAAATCTTCATATACCCCAATCATTTTGTGTCAGAATTCATGAAAAATCTTCATATACCCCAATCATGTTGTGCCCGAATTCATGGAAAATCTTCATATACCCCAATCATTTTTCAAAATGGAATTATTTAATTATGGATACAATCTGTTACAGCAGCAATTAATTTTGGAAAATGCTAACACTGAAAGTTGTACATTTAATTTCCAGATTAGGAATTATGGTTTTTAATAAAGAACATAAAAAATTCCATGATAAGCTTATACTGAGTACTATTGTCTGTAAAAAAAGGTTAACAATAAGGAGATTCAACTGGTATACTTTGCCTAATATATTTAGACATTACTGGCATTTTTAAACAAGAGTTTTACAAAATTAAAAAGTTAACATACTCAGTCTACATTATTTCTAAAGTATTTACAAATCATAAAAAACAAAACAAATGCACAGATTTATATTTGATGAAAGTGAATGAAATGTGTATTTACTCAAAGAATCAGTTCACAATTTTCAGAAATGTGCTAAGCACAATGACATGGGGTTATTTTTGTTTCTGAAGCTTTAATAATGTGATATCAGCACTTAGAGCTCTTCAGACAATTAAACTGTTACCTTGTATGAATCACAGCTTTTGATATGCAGTATTGCCACACAGTTCTTTACTGGATAACACATAATCTATAATGCAATCCAAGAAGTGTTATAGATGATTTACAAACACGAAGTGGATATTATGAACACCGAAAGCAGTCCCTTATAAGGTCTTCTGTATGCATCTAAGGTTATGATATTAGCATCGAGAGAGTTCTAAGTGATCATTTTTGCATTCCAACTTACAAAAATAGTGTAAGAGTGATTTTTTCTAAGTATAATTGTATATAAATTATAATAGAGAACAACATGTCTCTATTAATATGTCAAACATTTTCAGCTCAGGACACAATCAAAATTATTGCTTTTACATCAATACATGTCTAACAGCATATAAATTGACAGGTTAATAAGTTCTGAAAGTATAAACTTGTAAATATTTGCAAAATAAATAAATACAAAAATGTAATAAACAAAAAATCAACAGAAAAACAATTGCTAAACCGTCTATCCATGGTTAAAAATGTTTTTTTTTTCTTCAGAATATATCTGACACTAAAGTGTAAATGTACACAGTCTGTGCAACACCTGTAGAGATAATTAGAGTACAAAACTGATCCAATTTACAGTGTAAGTGTCCATAGCCAAGTGGTGTAAATGGGTGGTCTCATATGGTGAGCTCTGAATTTGGCAGAACTTTTACAATCCAAGTCTTATTGGAAAATAGAGTTAGGATTCACAACAACCACTCTTGCTTCTCATGCACCTGTTGGCTGCAGGTAAAATCAAACTAATTTTGAATTTGGTATTGATTTGGCTGCCGGGTTCAAACTCATAATGTATTCTGCCAATACTTTTGACTAAAGTTTTAAGTAGTTGTCTTCAAAATTTTCTTTGTTTGCAAAGAGTACATCAACACATGAAAATTTATATCATGCTGAGGCAAAATGGAGTAACGGGCTTTGCCAAGAGAAACACTATAGTGGCGAGATTCTAACCATCACCCTTTGTCATCAGTCCAGCATACTAACCTCTGAGCAACTGAGGTTTTCAGTACAAATTTTGTATCAGATATACTTCCAGGGCTGTAGTAAGATAGTTTGATGGGACAGCTATTGATGGGTCAATATTACTGGGGAAACATAACTACAATGTCAAGAAGTCTATTCCTATCACTTGATTACCAGCTACACTAAGCTGTCAGTCAGTTACTGAATATTTTAAATTGCAAAGACTCCATATCAATTATTTTAAAAAGTATTATGAATCACTGTTATCACTCTACAATGTTAGACCAAGTAGCAGCATAGTGCTGACACTAGATATTTGTACACAGATGGTCTTTAAATCCCAATGGTTTCCATAGCAGGTTTAACAATATATATATATATAGATATATAAATATATATATATATATATATATATATATATATATATATATATATATATATATATATATATATATATATATATATATATATATATATTTGCTATTCTGACCCCAACACACACACAAACACACAACAATTTTTTTTGTATATTTTGATACTGTTTTCATCTGAATTCTGTAGTATCACTGATTTTCATCGAGTACCAATTTTTATGGATTTTGTTGTTGCTCTGAACCAGGAATTAAAGAACCAATGAAAAATTAGCCACACATGATAAAGAAGCCCCCCCATCCCTCATTTTTTTTTACTGTGTTTCATTCCTAGAGAACAATAAAGCTATTTGATAAATCAACCTCATTTCTGTAATCTAGTAAAAAATATTAGCTTTTACACATGTTTGTTTTATTTAAACTCTTTAAAAAAAGAATTATAAAGCATTTTATATTATTTCAGTGCACACAAATCTATACGGTATCAGGTAGCTGTAACTTCCAGTTGCTCCCTTAAATCGACATTTTTGAGATAAAAAAGGATAGAGAGAAACGAGAAAAAGCATAAGGTATTCAAACATTATTACTGAAAATGAAAGAAATGATACTATAAATGAAAATTAAATTTAATACTTATTCAGATCGATTCTTCATTCAAGTGAAACTGTTGTCAAAAAATTTCAATCCTCGTGAAAGCACATTCTATTTAATCCAACAACATGACTGTAAAATACTACAACTATTGCTTAAAGCACAATTACTAATGAAACACTGTGTATATACACTAATTACAGCAGAGTACTGAAGCTTACACTTCACTGATTTTCGGACAAAACCACTGAATCAACATTGTGTCAACCAAGTCATTTGGTACACACAAATGCTTGTTGGGTAAATAATCCTGAAATTGTTAAATTATACAAGTCCAGCATTCTCAAAGCCACAGATAATTAGGTACAATCTTTCAAACATTTTCACATCAGCTGCAATTATCTGTTCTGCATGAATTGACTTGATTGATGAGATTTTAAGTAAATTCTAGTGGTTGAAGTTGGTTCATACATGAGGCATGCTCAAACAAAGAAGTGATTCCATTGTTTTTAAATTAAGTTATTATTTTCTTTGCTGGACTCTAAAAAGATCAGACGGTGAGCTCTGAATTTGCCAGCAGTTCTAAAATCCAAGCAGTTTTGGAAGCCGTTACTGATTTTAGTGTCAATATATATTAAGTCATTTGAATGAAAAATGTTCATTTCAGCAGTAAAGATGCATACCAAATTTTGATAAAATCTAACAAACCTTGGTAAAGTTATCCTACAGAAACCAAAGTCTGAAGGACAGGTAATTAGGGGACATAACTCTTGTAAATGATGTTGTGGAATTCTGGTAACCAGAGCCGTTCAAAATCTCATCAATATAAGGCTGCATACCAAATTTGGTAAAAATCCAACAATTCCCAATAAAGTTATCTTGCGGAAACCAAATTGTTGATGGAAGGATGGACAAACTGATGGATGGACAGACTAAATGATAATAATTGGTCTCCACCGACTTCACTGAATAAAAATAATAAGAAAAGCTCATATATTTTCAATAAATAAATGACCTGCAGAATCTAAACATTTTCTTATTACTAAAACCTATTATATCAGAATATTTTTATCATAAGCTGCCCTAAGTAGCTAGTTTTCTTCAGTTTTTTTAACTTCATTCACAAAGGGAACCATTCCAATAATAAACATCCAGAAATTGTTCACATTGAAATAGAATGTTATGCTTGGGCCCCCAAACTAGTTTTCTCACTATGGATTTTAATGTAATATACCCATATGTGTGTGTGTTTGTGTGTGCATATATATATATATATATATATATATATATATATATATATATATATATATATATAACCCAACTTTTAGATGCACAACATGATTATCAGTTAACAGTTAACTTCAAGGATCTTAATTAAATCAGCAATCTCTAATGGCTAGCAATGTAATACAAATTTATACTAATGGCTAGCAATGTAATACAAATTTATACTAATGGCTAGCAATGTAATACAAATTTATACTAATGGCTAGCAATGTAATACAAATTTATACTAATGGCTAGCAATGTAATACAAATTTATACTAATGGCTAGCAGTGTAATACAAATTTATACTAATGGCTAGCAATGTACAAGAGGATCTTAATTAAATCAGCAATCTCTAATGGCTAGCAATGTACAAGAGGATCTTAATTAAATCAGCAATCTCTAACGGCTAGCAATGTAATACAAATTTATACTAATGGCTAGCAATGTACAAGAGGATCTTAATTAAATCAGCAATCTCTAATGGCTAGCAATGTAATACAAATTTATACTTAAAAAATGCAAAGACAACTTTATTCCTTGCTGAATTTGCAATAATTTGCACAAAATATAAAAAACAACTACAACAAACACAAAAAATAAAAAGTTGAATGCTGTATATAGAAAATAGAAAATTGTTTCTTTGTAACAGTTGTTACACAGATTTGTTTTTGTTTAACATCAGATAGCAGATCTAATATAACAGTAAAGTAAGCAAAAATATTAGAAGGTAGTGCTGTTAAAACCAATCAGCATGTATAAAGAGGATATGAAACAATATGCAATCTCTAATTGGTGGTTCCTTAATACAGGTTTCCCTACACAAAAAAAAAAAGAAATTGGAAAGAAAACATTGTCCTTTAGTTAAGATCTGCACTCATTGGCACAAAATTTAAAGAATAAATAGCTACCACAAACACTAATATTAATTAGCTACATGTTAGCTTTTATGTATATATAATCCAGATAAATGTTTTCTTATACAGATTTGTTCTCTACACTGCATTATAGAGCTAATGTAAAATTACATTAGGCAAACACAGCAGACAGTAAATGTCAAGCCTCATGCTAAACAAGAATCAGGAAATTTCATATGAAAATGTAAAATATGTTACAATCACAGCAAGGCTCTGTTCCACCATCTGCCTCAGACAAGAAAATAAAAAAAGGTAGAGCATAAATTATTTGCACTTCCCTTTTTTTTTTTTTACATAAAATATCTCAGAAAAACAAAAACAAAAATTACACATAGTTTTTAGGTAAAGAATACATCCCAAAATGTTGCTGTCTTGAAATACACGGAACAGAAAGGAAGAACTATATTCCTCTCTTGGCATGATCAGTCAAAACTTCCAAAACTGCCAAAACTGCCACAACTACCCATGCTACTGAGGGAGCTCCAGCTTCCCCAGCGACCCATGCCCCACCCGGGTCCTCTCCCCATCATCCTGCTGGCTCCATAGCCCAAAAGAGCACCACCTGCTAAACCTACAAAGTGAACAGACAAATAAAATTTAAAGGATATATAAAGAAAATTAAAAGAGTAAGAGAATAAACAGAAAAATAGCTAGCAGAAGAATGACTGATATCCCAATCTAATCAGAGCTGTTACAGATATGAGGCTGTAAAATTTTTATGCTTGGTGACCTTGACCTTCAACATTTTGGTCACCCTATCAAAAGATTACTTCCTCAACATCAAATATAGTATTTCCTAACTCTGCACCAACTCACAATTTTAGCTCAAGTGAACTAAGCCTTTGATCTTTTGACACCAGATCATTATTTTTTCCTGACACAAGGACAACCTACCTATGAAGTCTGAGGTGAAATGGAATTTTTGAACTGAAACTGGCACTAAACTGGCTGAAAGAATTTCCAGGAATCCCAGATAAGTCCATTTGTTTTTGTTAACTGCTGAGTACTACAACAATCTCTGATATTTTAGAGAAACTCCAACATAATAAATTTGGTAACAAAACTATTTTATTATGTTTGAGTTAACATGTTCACAAGATAACTAGTACAGTACTAAGTTCTTTGTCATGGCCTTTGACCTTCAACAAGATATTTATCCAATTTGCACCATTTTCATTTAGGACCAACTTGAGATTATAAGAAGTCTTTTAATGAAACATTAAACACCATGTCAACCTGACCATCCATTCATGAGGAATGGAGTAGCAATAACAAAATTTTCAAGATGGCCACTCTGGCAGCCATACTGGATTTTTATTTAGGAGCAACTAGAGATCCTAAGGAGTCTTTTAGTGAAAACTGCTTGCTGACACAACCATCCATTCAGAAGGAGTTGAGATAACAAGATTTTTATGATGGTCACTATGGTGGCCATATTGGAAGCCAGGTTGGCATTATTTTCACTTAGGACCAGCTAGACATCATAAGAAGTCTTTCAATAAAACTCTCATGTCAATATAACCAAATCATTCAGGGCGAGTAGCAAAAACAAGATTTTCATGATGGTCACCATGGCAGCCATATTGGAAGTCAAATCAGCAGCATTTTCATTTAGGACCAACAAGACATCATACAAAGATTTTTAGTGAAAACCCCATGTCAATACAACCATCCATTTAGGGGAGTAGCGATAACAAGATTTTGAAGCTGGCCATGTGGCAGCCATATTAGATGTCAGATTGGCCATGTGGCAGCCATATTGGATGTCAGATTGGCATAATTTTTATTTAGGACCAACAAGACATCATAAAAAGTCTTTTAGTGAAAACTGCTTGTTGATATGATTATCTATTTAGAAGTAGTAGTGATAACAAAATTTTCAAGATGGCTGCCATGGTGGCCATATTGGATGTTTGAGTATTACCACTTTCAATTAGGACCAATTAGACCATGGGATGAATGTATTTGTACAGTTTCATGGTAGTTTAGGAGGAGAAGCGATAACAAACTTGTGCTAATCTACGCCAGATAGATAACAGATGGATGATGCACAAAAGGCCATCGCATAAGCTCTTCTGGTCTCTGACCAGCAGAGCTGAAAAAACCCCAACAAACTTGTTACTCATGCGATCTAGACAGCTGATTCTCAATTAAAAGGGTGTTCATACTACCAGAACTGCAGTCCACTTAAAAGTTACAGAAAATTGCTGCAGTAAACTTGACTTATATGCAGAAACCACAGATCCATGGCCAACTTCATTGACTTTGACCTTTTTGACTTCCAAATAAATAGATGAACTATCCGAACCTAATGGCAACATACATATAATTAGTACATGAAATTTGCTGACGAGTGAATTTACCATGATGAAATGTGTAGTTTATGTCTTGCATCAGTTTTCTATATGTTTTTTTTATGAATCCTTTATGACAGATTATTATTTTATTCCTCTTTGTCTTTAGAACTGATATTATTTAAACTTCTTTTCTCCACATACAGGAATCATCATTATTTCTATAGGAATTATCAATATTTCTATTTCCATGTGAATAATCATTATTTCTATAGGAATCATCATTATTTCTATAGGAATCATTAATATTTCTATAGGAATCATCATTATTTCTATAGGAAAGCATCAATATTTCTACAGGAATCATCATTATTTCTACAGGAATCATCAATATTTCTATAGCAATCATCATTATTTCTATAGCAATCATCATTATTTCTGTAGGAATCATCAATATTTCTATAGGAATCATCATTATTTCTATAGGAATCATCATTATTTCCATAAATCATCATTATTTCTATAGCAATCGGAATCATCATTATTTCTATAGGAATCATCATTATTTCTATAGGAATCATCAATATTTCTTGTGCAGAAAGAAACCTTCCAATTGGAAAGCTTGAACACTGTCTATTTTCTTCAAATTTGTTTTGGTGCTACAATGAAGTTGCTTGTTTGCTCTCAAGGTCCATTTCACATGATTTTTAATAGAGTAAATACATTCAAATGGCCAATAACTATCACATTTTATTAAATACCATCTTATGTATCTAGCCTCGAACTTTCCCTGTTTTGTTCAACTTGTACTTTTTCATCCTTATATGGCCAGCCATCGTTAAATGAACAATTTATTCCATCTGAAATGGCTGTTAATGAGGGACTGTATTTAAACTGTACAAAACTAAATAAATATCTCTCATAAATATATAGTTTGTTACAAGATAACTGTACCAAAGAAATATACCAGTATTTTAAAAATGGTGCAGAAGAAACTAAGATAGTTTCTAATACTTTGTTTAAAATAATTCACTTGAATCTGACAAAAACAATTTCTGTTTATTATTTGATTTTTAACTGGAATTTATAATATCAATTAGGACATCAGACTTCATCTTTGAATATAAAGAGCCGTTTTAATGTTAAATAAACTGGTTGTAAAATGGGACCTTGGCTGATTATTTGGGAAAAATAATTTAATTTGAAGAAAAAAAATATTGCTGAAATGGGGGATTCTGCATGATTTTGAAATATTTTATTTTGGAAATGGGGCACTGTATTGTATTGTACATACAGTTTGAGGCCTTTATTTGCCCCAAGTGGACCTCTAAAAAGTTGGTGAACAATTATTTTACTTTGTATCTGTGATTCCTAAAGAAGTGCAATATTTGTATTCCAAATGGGTAAAAAGCATGAATACTTTTCGTTTAAAAAAAAGGAAAATTTAAAAATGAAGCAAAAGTAATTACATGGGATGGGATGAGAATGTAAGGGAGATAACTCTTCTATACATTATTCTCCTTTCAACAGAAGCAAAAGTTAATGTTCTAGATAGTTCAAACTGACTCTCTGTGAAATCTAAATAATGAATAATTTTTTCCTTTTTCTAAAAGAAAATTTTTCTGCATTCATTGCTCATATACCTGCTACCATCTTTCCAGTATTTCCACTCAAAAGGCCACCTCCAGAGCCTCCACTAAAAAGGCCACCCTTTTTCTTGTCCTTCACATACACAACATTGGGTTGCTGAGTGTAATAACCCTGTGCTGGTTGCTGATACCCATAGGTACCTGCAAAATAAACACATAAGCTTCAAAGTGTTTTTGTTGTTGCAATTAATGTATCGCCAAGTTCCACCTATTATCACATACTGTCAGTCAAATGTTTTTTGGTTAAAAATTTCAATGGATTATTAACCAGTTTCAGGCCAGGGTATTAGTGAACCATTATTTCATCACACTTGGCTTGCTAAGCTTGTCAAACTCATAAAGAAGATGGTTCGCTGATGGTTAGACAAGGCAGTTTTCATTACATAACATGAAAAACAACTGCAGCAAAGCTGCTTGAAAAAGTTTTAAATCCTTCATATGCATATTACTCAAAAGTCAACAAAAGGTCTTGTTTTCCTTTCAATGAACCCACTTCTACACACATGACTGACTTAAATTATTGCTAAATGGCTGGAAAACTACATATAATAACATAGGTGAAATCCAGCTCATGAGTGCAGATGATGGACTTTGTGTGATGCCACATGCATATTGACTGATATCGCATGATCCCATAGAAAGTTGTTCCACTGCATCATGTGCATTTTCTATCCTTTCCACAGACAAAAATATTTTTTTATATTTATGATGCCATGCTTCTCTTAAACTGTTTTATTAAAGATAGTTAATATTAACAATAGTCCATAGAAGGGACTGATGCTTTACTGGCTGAAAGAATTTCCAGGATATCAAGAGAAGTCCATATTGGATGTCCAAGCAGCACCATTTTCATTTAAGAATAAACTGTGGCAGGCATAGTGAATGTCTGAATGGCACCATTGGGACCAATTAGACATCATAAGAAGTTGTTTAGTAAAAAACACCCCATGTTGATATGACCATCCATTCAGGCGAAGTAGTAATAATATTTTCAAGATGGCCCATGGCAATATTACTTTTCCTTCAGGAGGATTAGCAATAACAAGATTTTCAAGATGGCCACTGTTGTGCCCATATTCGATAACAGATTGGCACCATTTTCATTTAGGACCAACTAGACATCTTAAAAAGTCTTCTGGAGAAAACCACATGTTAATATGACTTTCCGTTCAGGAAAAGTAGCAATAACAAGATTTTCAAGATGGCCACTGCGGTGGCCATATTGGACAGCAGATTGGCACCATTTTCATTTAGGACCAACTAGACATCATAAGAAGTCTTTTAGTGAAAACCCCATGTTGATGTAACCATCCATTAAGAAGGAGCAGTGATAGCAAGATTTTCAAGATGGACACTGTGGCAGCCATATTAGATGTCTGAGCGGCACCATTTTCATTTAGGACTAACTATACCTTGGGTGAATGTGTGTGTAAAGTTTCATGGCAATTCTCCAAGTAGCGATAAAAAATTTGTGCTAATGGACGGACGGATGACAGATAACAGATCATCCCACAAGCTCTTCTGGTCAATGACCAGTAGAGGTAAAAATGTTAGCTAAGTTCAAATATAAACTTTTACAAAACTGTAACACAGTTGTCATTGAAATATTAAAAAATCAACGAAATAGCTGAACAAATTGAGCCCAGAGTTCTAACTGTACACAAAACTCCGGGAGTGATTATGACTTCTGCTTCTGGAATAAATGAAAACAGGTATAGCACGGTTTACCCAGTTCACCCATGTGTTCTAATTGGAGCAAAGGTATGAGCTTGGATCTTTTGCAGTTTGCACCCATATCTACATCTGACTAAAAAAATAAAAGTATAATATTGCTAAACATTGAATGAAAATTATTCTATTCTATTAAATGTTTTATTTTTTTAAACCAACCTACTGTACCGCAGTGTAAACACCACTGTATCTATTTCCACTTAAAGAGATAGGTTTTCCTAACAACATTTATGCAGAATTATGCAATATTATGCCCTACTCAGCACAATCAAGAAATATTTACCTACAGAATCTTGCATTCTATACTACAATTCACATATTCTTCCACAATGGATTATTGTTCAACTGTATGGGGAAACTGTGCCAAATCTCAGATTGACAGGATTTATAAACTTCATAAAAGGGCAGCATGCATCATTTTAGATGCATCTATTGATTATGCATCAGAAACATTGTTTACAGAAATAAAATGGTTTACAATATATGAAAGAATTAATTTTCACAAGGCAGTTCTTGTATATAAATGCATACATGGAGCTGCACCAGAGTATCTTCAGGATTTACTTTGGCCTTATTTAACACACTGCCAGTTGAGATCAACATCACATGGAAACCTTCATCCACCAAAACCAAGAACAGAGCAATTTAAGAAAAGCTTCCAATACTCTGGTACAGTTCTGTGGAACAACCTTCCACTGCATGTAAAATCTACAGAAAATATTACAGTATTTAAAGAAGAGATATCATGAGTATGAATGTGTTACTAATAGATTATAATAGAATATAGTATCTATAATACTAAAGGCATGTTACAAAAAATAGTAATTACTATTATCTTTTGTATCATGCAGATTGTTATACTTTTCTTAAGAGGACATCAAGGGAGAAAAGTCCTTGACTAAATGAGTCAACCTCTATAAATAAAGTATTATTATTATTATTATTTACTATTATTATTATTAGAATCTTATTCCTGCTGACTTAGACATTTGATGTTTATCTTTGTTCCTCATGCACATTTATTTTTGGATGAGTGAATCAGTTTGTGCTCGTGGGAGTAAGTGGTTTCATGCTGATTGGCTACATGCGGATAATTCCCTTAAAGACAGTTAAGCAAGGTGGGCTTTCTCTATATGAGTTACCACTTCTCAAAAATAGACTCATCCAGCATCCCAGCATGCATTCAAATGAAGCTTGTCATGATTACCACGAGGTTTGCTGGGTTCCAATATGATGGCATTGGATTAACATTAAGATAACTTATGATTTTGAGTGGAAATGGAAATGATAGTGTTAACACTGAAAAAGTGAAGGTTGGTTTGAAAATATAAAATATTTATAATAATTGAATCTTTTTCATCCAGTTTTTAGCAGTAGTGTGCTTGTACTTAGTCTGCTCTAGCTATGTGTACATGGTGCATAGGGTACAGGAGAGAACAATAGATAATGATGTATCATCATCAACATTTGGATTCACATCAAATCATATGAGATACTCAACTAATCAGGAATAGGAAAAAATATGCACTGTCAATTTCAAGAGGCTCAAGTGGGTTTGAGATCACTCACCTGGCTGACATGTACCTAAATGTAAAATGCCAGGGTAGTTAGCCAGAAAACTGGGTTATTATGATGTTTTCTAACATTTAAAGGCTTTTATGTTTTAGCAACGGCAGCCATACTGGTTGGGAAATCAGCATTATTTGTGCAAACTTGAAAGGCATTATGCCAGGATGTTTTATATGAACTTTAGTACACCTCTGCTGATCAGTTTCTTAAAATGAAGTCATGTAAAAGTTCTTCTAGGTTTTAGTAACACTGGTCATACTGAATAGCGGATCACCATCATTTGGGCAAACTGAAAGGCTTTCATGTCAAAATGTTTTTGAAGAGTCATTTTTTAAATTTTATTTTATTTTTTAGTAATGTGGCAAAATCTGATGTCAGATCAGCATTATATGTTGAAACCTGAAAGCCTTTCTTGCCATAATTCTTTTTGTCTTTAGTCAAATTCAGTTCAGCAGTTTTTTTTACAAGTTGTTGAAATTTGTAAAAATTTTTTAGTAACAGTGGCCATATTGCACAAATTTAAAAGGCCTTTATGCCAAGATGCTTTCAGTAAAATTTTGTCTAATTCTGTTCAGTGTTATTTTTTAGAAGAATTTGCTTAATGGTGTTTCTATTTTTAGTCATGGCAGTCATATTTGATGGTGGATTAGCATTTTCTGTACAAAATTTAAAAGCTTTTATGCCAGGTTGCTTTCTGTCAAATTTGGTAAAATTCTGTAAAGCAGGTTTTCAGAAGAAGTCATTTGGAGGTTTTCTTATTTGTAGAAATGGCAGCCATATTTAATGGTGGATTGGCATAATTTGCATAAATTTTTAACGCTGTAATGCCAGGGATGCTTTTTATCAGATATAGTCAAATTCTGTTTATTGGTTTTTGAGGAGTTATCTAATAGGTTTTTCTGTTGTTAATAATGGTGGCCATATCTAATGGCATATCATCATTTGTAAAAAAAATTGAAAGTCCTTCATGCCAGTATACTTTCTGAAAAAAACTTTTAAAAGGTTTTTCTATTTTTAGTAACAGCAGCCATATTTGACAGCAGACCTGCACCAGTTATAAAAACTATAAAGGCCTTTATGTCAGAATGATCTTTGGCAAGATTGGTTGAAACTGGTCAATGTTGTTTTTTAAAAGAATTTGACCATTACTGAAGGAAAACAAATGACACACCACTCAGTCCAGATGACACACATTAGATGCAGGACAATACAATAAGCTCACTTTGATTATGAGCAGGTGAGCTAAAAATAAAAGTTTAGTTTTCATATGAGAAGTACATCAAAGAATATTTTTCTGGAAACAAATTCAGAGATTAAATGAAGTCAATGCACCTAAAATTAAACCGTATCATAATCACAAGTGTGCAGATCAAAGAAATAAGAGGAAAGAATGTGTTTACAACTTCTATAATATGACAAACTAATATCCTTTTCAAGAAAAATACTTTGGAAGGTTGACCAAAAAGAGGACAGCAACTCTTTTTCAGGGGAGGTAAATCTGAATGGAAAGGACAAGTATCTATACCTGGTGGTGGCTGAGTGGGATAACCTTGTGGTGCAAGACCTGGCTGGTAGGGCTGTTGGTATGGTTGTTGGTAATAACCACCAGGTGGAGGCTGGTAACCTGGTTGCTGTGGGTAGTACCCTTGTTGCTGGGGATATGGGGATTGTTGATAGCTTGCTGTGGGAGGGATGTATCCAGCTGGTGTGGGCGGGTGACCTGTTCCAAGGAAAGAAACTACATTATAAAGGTGCTGTTTGTAATGCATTCATGAAACCAATCATTTAGATTTTTCATGGTGTGCATGAAAACAAATTCATAAGGAATGAATGTAAAGATAATTAGTCTTATTTCCTTCTGTTATATCAGTTCATATGAATCTAGCTTTTTAATGGTTCTTACTTGAATATCTAATAAAAAAACCCAGAGGAAAATGTTGAAAGAATCTGAATTTGCATGAATGTTACTAATCACTGATCTTTGAGGACTGTTTGACCAACCAGTGTGGTAGTGTGGTAATTCCCATGTTTACATTGTATACCAACATGATCATTACATTTGTTTTTGTAAAACACGCACCCACACTGCATAATGCATTGACCGATCAGAATCTATTTTCGGTCCAAAGTTTTTGACTGATCTGCAGATCAAGGTCTATATTGGTGTGTATTGGTCACCACTGGGTCCACATTATAAATGGGTCAGTACAAAATCAATCACAAAACCTTCTGTAATTCTCTTTTAAAACTTGATTACTTGTACATGTAGTAAGTAGTGCATTGTTTGGAAAGCAGGAATGAAAATCTGCCAGCAGTTAGCTCTTGATAGAAATACTGTCAGTGATAAAAACTGTTGTGGATTTGTTCAAATAACTACCATAAATGAAAGAACTTTTGTGAGCATAAAATGTTTGTGAATTTAGCTGGGAAACTGAATTCATAAAAATCTTATTATGTTAAAGATTTATCTATAACATTGTGTATCATTACTTAATTTTTTACATGATTGAGCAGGTTTGTGTTTTTGTGATGCAAGCTGTACTAAAAAATGGGAAATTCACATGCAGAGTGAGTATGGTTTTTGCTTCGCTAATGATGACTCTTGGCAGTCTCACACAAGTTGAAGAAGACAAGGCAAATTTAGTACGGAGCAAGACAACTCAGGAATGACTTTATAATCTTGTGCTACACCCTCAAGTTCAAAGTCTTTCCTTGTGTATGCAGCAAACTGTGTGTGATCCCTATATTCTTAACCAATCAGGTGGCTTTGGGCAGGTTTGACATGTGCATTTTTGTGAGATAAGCTGTACTAAAAAACTGGAAATTGACATGCTGCAGGAGTATGGTTTTTGTTTTACTTATGCTTACTACTGGGCAGTCTCATGCAACAGTATGGTAAAATGGATACTGTACTGATGTTTGCCCAAGAGTGGGAGAATGTGCAATTTTGTCATCAGAGGGTCAAGAGTATGTGATAACTGAAATAAGACAGAATACAAGGCAAGATCTCAAGGTGAAGTTGTGCATTCTATAACTTGCCCTAGACAGTGGGTATTTAAGACATAAGTGATCTAATTTCTTATGTCAACAGTGCTGGGAGATTCATTCTGGAGTGGGTTTTCTATATTTTATGTTGTTGAAAATGACCGATTAGGATTACTGTTCATGTAAGAATAATGATCATAGAGGTCTGATGTATTCGAACATTTTTCAGATCACCTGCAAATGACTTTAAACCCTTGGGTTACATCCTTGCATTCAAAGTCTTCCCTTGTGCTCTGGCAAAGATGGGGCAGGTGTGGATCCAACTTTTTCTCATAGAAAATACCAAATAAATTGGTCTTTATTTGTTGAACACGAATGAAATCGCAATAAAAATTGATAAACAAATCCTCGATATATTGCTCATTTTATCATTGAAAGTCTGGAAATTTGGGATCAAAATCATGAAATTCACAACTTATAATATAAGAAGTCAAATAATTTGTTAAATAATTCTCAATATGATGTAAATAACAATATATGACAAATTATCGATCAATGAAAATGTTGGTAATGCCTAATGGTGGCAACACTTTAAGCAATAAATACCAATTAAATAAGTCTTGTAAAGTGAAATTTGTGTTTCAGTTTTTTCTTTTATTTCAATATCAGTGTAATTATCATAAATGTGATATGTTCTCTTGTATTAAAATGTGAACAGTGTTAATTGACCATCAAAGTGATGCCTGTGAGTGTTTCTATGAGAACTTAATTAGTGCTGACTGTGTTTAGATCTGTGACTTGAGGAAGTGTTTGCTGCATTGTTACAATCAATTTAAAGTAAACCTGCTTTGTATTATAACATTAATTACATCTTTTGTATCAAATCAAGTAACAACTAGAATAAAAACCATTAAAAGGGATGCAAATTCTATTTGCATAAGAGTTAGTGATCACAGTCCTGTGTCAAGTCACCTCATCTAAACTAATCAAACATGCTTTAAATATTATTATGTATGTAATATTATTAAAGTATATAACATTAATCTGTGATTTATCCTACTCATTTGCAAATGTGATCAAGGTTAGCAAGGGAACCAGGTGAAGGCATACTTGGTGCATAAAAAGATTAGTTTCACAGATTAGAGTTCATTATGGTGAAGTGAGATCCAAAGTTTGTAGTGAGCTTACAATTCCTGAATCGGCATGCAGAGGTTTGCTCAAGAATGAGCAGAATTTTCATGATTACTTGCAAAGAAATAACAGCCTAAATATTCTACTGATAGAACAATGGAAAATCCAGTTTTTACACTGTTGTTTCTCAAAATAATTGTCCATCTTTTTTGAAGAAAAAAAATCTAGTTCAGTTCTGAATCAACAATAACACTAGAGTGTATCCTCATTCACATGCAAAAAGCAGTGACATAACACACAATGTTTTAATGGTATACATGTGATGTATTTTGAAACCTCTTGAAGTAATGTTTTCAACAATCTTTCAAAGATTGGTTATCTTGAAAATAAAGGTAATTTTATATAAAAAGTGAACAAGTGCATTAGACAAAGACTATTTATTGACAATTATTCCCAATGCAATTATAAAACAAATATTCAACCATTTAACCCTGACCCCCCCCCATTCTTCTTCTCCCTGTCGATGTCCATCACTTTCTTAATTTTTTAGAGGTACCTTGGTAAAATGCACCCTCACTCACTTATGCTGCAGTGTATGTTTTGGGACCCCACTGTGTGTGAGTTATTGAGGGATAATTGTACCTAATTCATGAAAATTAATGAGGCTTAGATATTTAGGGTCTAACTACTATGTTTTCAGATGTACTGACATATATCAGTAGTAATACTGTCCTAAATTTAGTTTTTTCAACAAAATGTAAGCACAGCATATACAATGTAAGTTTTATCAGCCAATACAATGTAAGTTTTATCAGCAAAATGTGAGAACTGCCAATAGAATGCAAGTTTAATCAGCCAATAGAAAGGAAGTTTTATCAGAAAAATGTAAGCACAGCCAATAGATGTAAGTTGTATCATCAATACATGAACACATGCAAAAGAATTCAGCAACATGTAAACATAGCCAATACAATGTAAGTTGTATCATCAATGCGTAAGCACAGCCAATAGAATGTAACTTTTATCAGCAACACATGAGCATAGCCAATATGATATAAGTTATCAGCAACATGTGAATACAGCCAATACAAGGTAAGTTTTATCAGTCTACAGAATGTAAGATTTATCAGCAACATGTGAACAGTCAACAGAATGTAAGTTTTATCAGCTACAGGTGAACAGGGTCAAAAGAATGTAAATTTTATCAGCAACAAGTGAACACAGCTAACAGAATGTAAGATTTATCAGCAACACGTGATGTAAGTTTTATCAGCAACAGGTGAACACAGCCAAAAGAATGTAAACTTTATCAGCAACATGTGAACAAATCCAAAAGAATGTAAGTTTTATCAGCAACATGTGAACACAGTCAATAGAATGCAAGTTTTATCAGCAACATGTGAACAAATCCAAAAGAATGCAAGTTTTATCAGCAACAGGTGAACACAGCCAACAGAATGTAACTTTTATCAGCAACATGCGAACACAGCCAACAGAATGTAACTTTTATCAGCAACATGTGAACACAGCCAACAGAATGTAACATTTGTGACAGTATAACCACCAATATACTTCAGTAAACCTGAAACAAATACATATACTAACATACTTTTGAAAATGTGGTAAAAAATTTGACAAAAATATTGTTGTCCAGAGTATGATGTCATAAGGAGAGTCATGACTTCATGATGGCTTTAGAGATTCCCAAAGTATATCATGGATTATTCTGCCAAATTGTGTTATATCCAAACAATCAAAAAAAGCTTGTTACATTTGTAAATGTCTTAGAATATTCTTTAGAATATCCTCACATAACTTGTCCTGAAAAAAAGATTTAATTAGATTGCAAAGTGCAGAATGTAGAAATAATGTAAATCACACAATTTTAGCTAGTTTAGCAAGTAAAAGTATATCAGCTCAAATATTTTTTGCTAAATCAATATGATTGAGAAATAAGAACGAGTTATTCTAAATAAATTTAAGTTGATAACATGCTGAATTAAGTGTATTCAAGAAAATGTAATGATGCTATAATGTTATTTACTGTACGCACCCGAAATTCCATCAAAGCCATATGATGGTTGTGGCATTCCAGGAGACTGGGTGGGGTAGGAAGGGGGCGCATTGCTTGCTGGATAGGATGTGGATGCTTGTTGTCTTGGTTCCCTGACTGGCAACTGAGTATATACAATAATAATTTTACATGGTTGAAAATATACATTATCTGGAGGTCTAGGAAAAATGAAAAATTCTACAAGGCAAGTAAGATTTGATGTGTCCTACACTGGATTATGTAAAGGAAACACTTGTATTTTTATGTATTAAAATAAAAATATAAAGATGAAAGTCAGATTTTTCTAGCACTGAATTTCACTGGTATTAATTTCCATAATATCCTTAATTCCCACCTATCCTCTCTTATCTCACATTCAACAATTCCACTTTAAACACTTCTATTCATTTTATTGTGAATTCACTTGAAGTATAGACAGTGCATAATATCAGAACAAAATACTTTTTATTGCAAGTGACAAATAGAAAATACAAAATAAATTTGAGCCTTCAAATGATGAATGTGAGAAAAGCCATTTCCCTAACTTGACCCTGATTATGAAAACCTATCTGTGCGACAAACCACATGCCATCTTCAACAGGGCTTCAGGCAATATAAGCTTAAACTACCCCATAAACTCCTCTCTGAACACTTAGTCTTCCCCTACAGCCAAACATACATAAGACAATTATGCATTAGAAATGTGCCATTCTGCATTCACTATCTTCATTTTTTTTCACATGTATGCTATCTTTTAACCCAATCTTGGTGAATTTAATCAGTTTAACAAACAAAACATTTAAATGAAGTAAGATGAACTGATGACAGTAATCCATGATTTCAAGAAATGTCCAAAATGCTGACAAGTGCTCCAACCTTTTCCTTTTTCATATGGAAGTTTTGGCTGCAAACTGTTTCATGTACTGTATTGGCTCACACTTAATACACACCTAGTTGCAAACAGAGAGTCCCAGATCAGGTGTTGCATGCTGCATGCTCAGGCCTGGAGATCATACAACTCTGAGCCTGAGTCTGAGACTGAGTTTCCACTATCAGCCAATCAGAAATAAGCATTAAAAAATAGCATCATTTGTGATTGGTCAAAACAAAATCTCAAGTTCAAACTCAAGCTCCAGTTTTATTATTTCCAGACCTGGTCATCCTTCATAAAACATTACTTAACATTTTGAGTAACAAATGCTAATTCAGACTTGGAAATATTACTCAAATTTGACAAATGCAGGGGTCTGATCTGTCAATATATTATGTCTGATCTGTCAATATATTATGTGATGGCAGTTACAGGTCTATGCTGTTGGCAGTTGGAAAACAGATATTGTAAGCACTAAATTAACACTGTGATATTTGTTACACTGCTGACAATAAATAAATATGGAACTATTCATCATCATCATCATCACCACATTATCATCAACAACATCACCATAATCATTATAACTGTCATTGTCACAATTTTCATCATTATTATAATCAAAATCATCACAGACATTGTCACCATCACTACCACCACCACCATCATCATTGTCATCATCATCACCATTGTTCCCCTAGATGTTTTTTTTCCCCCCAAGAGCTCTTTGATCACTGAAATATTTATGGAATAATGATGAATAGAGTGAGCAAAGACATGCACTCACCGTGCTACATATTGCAGTCATCCATTCCCTGAAAATAGAGAGAATGTAAACTCTGCAGTCTGAATACATGTAGTAAGTAAAACTAGGGCTATTAAACAAAAAAAATTAGTAAATAATATTAGGATTGTGGGTGGAGGGGTGGGGTGCTGAAACAAAAATGAATTGAATTTTTGTTGATGGCTGTTGGTTGAATTGCATTTTATTTTACAAACATATGGTATTCTCTATTAAAATTGTATTGGTGGTGAATGTTATTGAAAAACTGCTTTCACCCTCCACCACACACAAATTCATCCAAAATATATTTTTTGCAATATAAAATCTCTGTAATTAGGTTGTCAGTACAGTATGTACCTACCTATAAGTTGGGTCTAACTGCAAACAACACACCCTGAACTGCCCTTGCACTATTTGCTGGCAGATCAGGGTCTATGTTTGTTGCTTTACTTATTAATCATAACAAACTGCATAGACCCAGATCTACCAGCATGTTATGCAACAGCAGATCTATGCAGCTTGCAGTTGGATCCAACTTATACACGAGTATATATGGTCGGTTCGACTTATTCAAGAACAAGGTCATGTAATGAGCTCAAAATACATCAAAGTTTTCACATAAATGAAAATTTAAAAAATCTTACTAAATGTTAATTAGACATGAAACTAATTGTACAACCCAACTGAGACATTATTATTATTATTATTATTATTATTATTATTATTATTTTTATTATTAGTAGTAGTAGTAGTAATAGTACCGTATATACTCACATATAAGCTGAATAATTTAGGAAAAAATAAACACCTGGAAGAAGGGAGGTCAGCTTATTCACGGGCCAAGGTCTATTATAGCTCTACTAACACCATATAAGCCTTTAACCAGATCACCTCAGTACATGAGAACCTGTGGGTTCAGGTTCAAAAGGTATATATGCATGTGTATGTGTGTGTTTTCAGTTATTTTACCTGCTTCCTCTATTTCTTATTATATTTCATCATTATATGTCTTCTTGGACTTATGGATCAACTCATGCACACTTTTTCAAGTTTTTACCTATTCAGTTTAGGGAGTCAGCTTATATGTGAATGAACTTGTACGCGAGTATATACGGTAGTATTATTCAGACTTTTGTGATGATTTCCTTTTTCCAGAGATCAGGCTACTTCCAATGGTCTTAGATCCTGAGGATCTTCTGCTGTTTTCTTTCTGTTCTATGAGTTATTACTATTATTATTATTATTATTATTATTATTATTATTATTATTACAGTAAAACTTCCCTAAACTGGACACTGTTGGATAAAATCTTTTCACCATTTTATCGAAGTGGCCAGTATACAGACATATGATTAGTATAAGAATGGCCTGAATAGTTAACTCTTACAGTATTATTCTTATTATTATTACATACTGAAGATGTTGTTCATTATTGCAGAGAAACCAATGGACCTTGGCCTTGTGACTGGGTTTTTCAGGAATGGCCAACAGAGAGCTGCTTGAGGCACCTGGGGGTATTTGGGGGCGGTTCTGGAAACCATTAGTATGATCGCCATAGGCAAAATGTTTGCATACCTCCTGAAATGTGACAAAATGAAATATAAATCTGTTAAAAATAGGTAGCATAATACATGCACTATGCTTTTCTCAGTGATGTGGTTACCCTAGCCATGATGTACCCTTACAAATCTAATAGCCCTGCCCCTGCATATATGAATCACCCTCAAACAAATCTCAAGGTCTTGGAGGGGTTGTGCAAAACTTAATGTGCACAAACTTTTAGTTTCACAGATGATATGGTCTCTAATTTAAGTTTTTTTTGTGTGTGGAAATATGTTTCTTCGATAATTAGATCAGAATACATTACTATTACATCCAGTACACCACAAATCTCTCTCTCCGATGCTAAAAAGTTGTCTGCTTGCCAAAGTGGATGTAAGATGAGGGTGAGTTCGCCTTGTATATAAAGATTGGCACCAAATCTCGTCAATTTGGCGGCTACAACTGGAGCATATGTGCATGCTCTTCCAGGGACATAACTGCAGTAAGGGCTTGGAAGGTCATACTCGTATTATGATTGGGTAAGTATTATCGAAGAAACATATTTTACTCCAAAAACTGGTTTCTTCTTCAAATGAATTACCCAATCATAATACATTAGGAGAATAGGTAAGAGAAGGAGAGTTACTTGCCCTTACCCTGTCTCCGCTCTCCTAATGTATGTGAAGCAGTTTTGAGTCATGTAAGATATGGGCCAGGGTTAGCACATGGTTGATGCATGCACCCAGTCTGGAGAAAAAAATGTAATTCCAGCAAAGTAACATGTTGTGCTGCTGATACCAGTTCTATCAGGTCAAACTGAACTATTTGGGATGAAAAGTCTCTGAGGTAAAAGCTAGAGAAAGTTGTCTCTGACCTCCATACCAGTCTGTTTAAAGTCAGTTAGGGAGCAATTGTGCTCAAATGCTATTCTAGCAGCGACCACCCCAACCATGCAAACCAATATGCACAATAATTTCATCTGTTCTTGGGTTAGTTTCTTTTAAGCTCAGTGAATAACCCATCATATCCGGATGCCAGAGTCTGGACTGAAATAGTCCTTTCTTCTTTTTGAGTGGTAAGAACAAGAGATGTTCCTCTTCTGATTGGCTCAGTTTGTTTTAGGTACCAATGTCCTCAAAGAGCAAAGGAGGAAGGTAGCCAACTGTGGTACCAAGGCTTTTAAAGGAGAGATGTGTGTCTGATTGCATCACTGGGAAAAAGCTCATGGTCTTGCTGTGCTTAAAAAAGCTCAAATTCTACAAGTTACAAAAGTATTGTTTTATGTTACAAAAAACTTGAAAAATATTTAGCAAAGCTGTATAATAAAACGTTCATGTTTGAGAAACAGTTGACCCTTTTTAAAAAAATGTTAATAGTTTGTAGAATACCATAGCTAAACACTGTATCTATGACCGAGTTCTGTATTTTTATGTAACATTTTCCAATCTGAATACCACCTTATTTTTTTTTATGCATCTTAGCACACATGTATATTCTTCTTTAAGTCTGAAAGTGAGTGTGTGTGTGTGAGAAAAGTATAGAGTTTGTATGATATATATATATATATATATATATATATATATATATATATATATATATATATATATATATATATATATACATGTATATATATTAATATAGACTGTGTAAACTAGGATTCAGGACTTCTCAACAATAATGTTTAACTCCAAAAACACTGTGTCAGGTGGTTTTAAAGGGAATTTTGTAAAATCCAGACATCTGAATGTCATAAAAAAAAATCATAAAAAAAAAAAACTGCCTGAAACACTAATTTTTTTAAAGAAGGCTGGAAGTGGGCAACCAGCCTGGCTTCCTGGTATCTGCACTGATCATAATTTCTGGGAGTTGACCCTGCAATGGGATGCCGTAAGCCAAGTGAGGTTCTTCCATTTGCTCAGATGGGACTCAAGTAACTGTGAATGCTTGGTCCAGTTGACAAAGTTTCAGCCACCACTGGGATAGTAGAATTATCTGTAGTAATCCCGTAAACAGGATAAAGAGGAGACCCAAGAGGAGAAGAAATTCTGAGTGAATGAAAGACATAACCATGATTTTGAAGGCACATTCCTGAGGAAGACAGACTCAGTTACAATGGGTTTTTAACTCCATACCCAAGGAGGTATTGGGATGGGATGAGATTGTATTTGTCCTTGTTAACAAGGAATCCAAGTCGAAGCAAAAGTGAAACAAGGGACTTCATGTCTTGATATAAAAGATAACTTGCCTGGTGCATTTGTAGAATGTTTTCCAGGTAGTTGGAAGTCATGGGCATGGAGGTGACCGAGAAGTACAAAATGTGAACCTAAATGTGAACCTCAGGAATTTCTGGGAAGATTTGTGGGTGGGAATGTGGATGTACACATCTTGAATAAAAGCAGTGTCCTGAAATGGCATACTGTGTCCCTGAATGCAAACTTTTGGAACTTCAGGAAAGACCTGTGGATTGGAATGTGGAGGTAAGCATATTGCAGGTCTAGGTGGACTGCACAATCTCCATCCTGAAGAGCACTGATAACCAGTCTTGGTTTCTTCATTATGAACCATGGTCCTGGAACAAATTGATCGAGAGAGCTTAGATCTATGACTGGACGAAGCTTGCCATTGGCCTTAGGGGCTAAGAACAGATTGGAGTAATATCCGGATAATTTATTTTGTGAACAATCTCTAACACTGTTTATTTCTTGCTGCAGAATGCTGACTTTTAATGGGTGTCTTGGGATGACTGTAGCAAAGGGATCCCTTAATAATATGGGAGGGCAATGAACATGATTTGAAGGCACTCTGCAGTATTATTTGCAAGATCCACTGGTCGTTGAGGTAGTCTCTCCCATTCCATGGCAATGTGAGCATGGTGTTATATCCTGCTCGATGGAGGAGGTTTGGAAGAGAAACTGGGAAGAAAGCAATTCTTATCTCTACGTGTTTTGTCATCTGTGGCCCTTGGAAACTGAATTCTTACAGGAAGAAATGGCTTGGAGGACAGTTTCCCTGTTTGATATGCCCTATGGGGGTCTTTCCTGTTTCTCTGATCTTTCCTCAGAAATGAGGATCAGACTCTGTGTTGCTGGGCCTGAGGGAGGTTTGCCTTTTTGCTGACTTTTTTCAGAACTATTCTATCTGGCCATGAAAGAGAAGGTTTGATGGCAGTAGCTGTGATCTGAGAATGATTTTGTGGTGATCTTTCAGGTAAGCAGATTTGGAGAGAAAGGCATCTCTTTCTGCAAGATGTAAATTAATGGAGGCTTCTGTAGCATTGGCAAGTGTGTGGTGAGCTGTTCAGTGAATTGTCGTGTTGAACTTTCTGCAAAGAGGACACTTATAATATTTCAAAAAATCAAATGGAAATTACATGCATGATCTCACAACATGTAATAACAGAATCATCACTTTACACAATTTATAACAAGGTTGAGTACTGAGTTGAACTGAAAGTATTATGGCTCCAGGGCAGGCAATTAAAATGGCACTGATGTTATTGTATGACATAGTTAGACAAAGAATGTGTGAAATATTCATTTATGATAAAGACAGTGAGAATAGACAGAAATATAGCTGTAGTATACTTTCCTGGTGTGAGAAATAGACAGAAATACAGCTGTAGTATACTTCCCTGTTGTGAGAACATTCCAAAGAAATCACTCAACAGATGAAATGGCACAAGTGGATTCTGTACTTGTGAGGCCTACAGAAGCATGCTTCCTAGCACAAAGTGAAAGTAGTAACTGGCAAATTTACGGGATTTGGCACCACTCCCTCTATCTAACATGAGACCACTCTTGACTGATGTATAACTTTGCAAGCAGATGACCTTTTAGCACTTCTGTTAGTAAATCAAGCCAAAAGATGCAGCAAACAATTTTAGCGCATGGGGGGAGGGGAGGCTGGGGCTGGATTTGTAGGGGTAGTGGATGTACTCCTAATGTATTAATGACCAGTAACATATTTGAAGAATAAGAATAATGATTGAGGACAATTTAATCAGTCAAATTTAGTAGTGTCATATATTGTCATTACAATGTATCATCGTCAAATATAGGAAAAAAATACAGAGCAGCAATATCATAAGGATTTGAGATATTACTATGACCAGCGTTGCCCACATAAATCTGTTTCCAGTTCACTGCAATACAAAGCACTAATACAGAGTACCATATTTATCATAATAAAGCTGTATCCACAGCACTAGTACATTTCAATCAATACATGTTTGTCAGATATAAATGGCAACATTCTACATGCATGCTCAGTGGAAAAAAACAAATGAAATTTTCAGTGAGCTGTAGCCCTGGCCATGGCACAGCATGTTTTTAGTGTTCTTTGTAGAGAATGACTCATTGCGAATACAAACATTTTGATAATATTGTGATGATATTGTAAAAACATGACTCATGATAACATCACTACTATGAAATCTTTTTTGTATACAGTGTCATAACAAAAGTTCACTATGACTGTATGACTGGACTAATGTACCGTATATACTTGTGTATAACCCTACACCAAATGCAAACTGCATATACCCAGATCTGCCATTGCATAATGTGCTGGCAGATCTGGGTCTATGCAGTTTGTAAGGACTTATCAGTAGAACAAACAACATAGACCCTGATCTGCTGGCGTATTATGTGATGGCAGATCAGGGTCTTTGTTGTTTGCATTTGGACCTGGTTTATACGCAAGTATATACAGTAGTTCTTAATTTTCAAACATATTTACAATGTATCAGATAGATAGTTATATTTGAACCATAATACATGGACAGGAACCTTTTTTTCCTCAAAATATTGTTTTATAATGGTTCTTTTAGGACATATGTTGAGAAATCTTTTCCTTCTTTTCATCTATTATCACAGAAAAATAAAAATTCTACACCATATACAAGTATTTTACATGAGCCCATATAATGAGTAAAATCTGATTAAAAAACCATTTAATTGCACACATATAACATAAATACTTGCATGTCGGTATACAAGACAACATCAATTTATAGGACTACCTCATCTATAGAAAGGTACAATAAGTGGATTTCAGATATATTTTTCTGGCCTGCATTGCTCACAAAATCAGATAGCCTGATGCCTTGGGCTCTTCCAATTATTGCTTTGAAGTAACCTCTCACTTTCTCAGTGTAACTGTCAAGTTAACTTGTTACTCCCTCAAAAAAAGTATAAAAGATCCAATTTTAAACCAAAACAATCATCTGAACACAGTGCCTATTTACAATCAGGGGAAAGTGAGTCTTGTTTTTAAAATCTTCAGATCACTGAGTGTAATCTATTCTTAACACTGAAACATTGGACTTTCCCAAAAACTCAATCAGCCAAAGTGGACCACCTGGGGCAATAGTTTTAAATAGTTAAAGATCACAATAAACAACCATGTCATATTAGTTAACAAGACTCGGATGGGATTGAGATTGCTCATCTGGCTGACATGTGCTTAATTTAATAGCCAGATGCAGAGCAGTTGGTAAAAAATCTGGATTTTTATGATGCTTTCTGTAGAAGTTTCTTCCAATGCTGTTGTTTGCATATATTATGAAAACAACTGCTTCAAGGTTATTTAAATGTTTTTCTATTTTTAGCAATGGTGGCCATATTTGATGATCAATCATTTGTATAAATTTGAAAGACCTTCAAGCTTGGATGCTTTTTATCAAATTAGGTCAAATTCTATTGAGCTAGTTTTGAGAAGTCATTTAAAGGTTTCCTATTTTTAGTAACGGTGGCCATATTTGAAGGTGAACTGGCATAATTTGTACAGAACTTGAAAGCTTTTTATACCAGGATGCCTTCTGTCAAATGTGATCAAACTCTGGTGAGTGGTTTCTGAGAATTTGTTTAAAGGTTCTTCTATTTTAAGCAACAGTGGCCATATATAATGTCTAGCATTAAAAAGATGCACTTTTCATTCATTGTTACTTCTTACATTTTACACTGTACCACTGTAGATAATTTACTGCATTTTGTTTAAATAAATCAAATTACCTTCATACAAATCTTTGCTTTTACTTCATAATCTCCTTGTTTCTTGTACACTAAAAGGTAGCTATCTTGACATAGTTTGACAAACACGTTGTTCCATCCCCCAGAAAAAACATTCTCTGAAATGAAAAATGAACATCAAAGCATTTCATCCCTCAGTGACCAGTTAATGGCCTTTATCACTATCTCTTTTCTTTCTCTTTATCCCTTTTTCTTCTTAGTAAACACCATTTTTCCTTAATATTTTTGATCTTTTTTTTGTCCTCCATTTATTTTGCTATATGCACATGTCTGCTCTGGTAACTACATTGTAAATTCTAATGACTTTGATACTGACTTATCACCACTGTAAAGACTTCTTTGTATGACATTTCATGACTGTTCGTATACAGTATTTAAAGAAGAAGAACTGTACAAAACAAGAGTCCCTTGAAAAAACTGGTGCTCTACTGTCCAAAAAGAATTTCCAGGAATTCAAGTTAAGACCATTCTTCCTTTTAACTGCCGAGTGTTGAAACTATCACTGATATTCTTCAATGATAACAAGAATTTTAAACTAGTTGCTGAGGTGGACACATTGGATGTCAGATTGGCACCAATTTCATTTAGGACCAAACAGATATCATAAGAAGTCTTTTAGCGAAAATCCCATGTTGATATGAGCATCCATTCAGGAGGAGTAGCAAAAACAAGATTTTTAAGATGGCCACTGTGACAGGCATACTGGATGTATGAGTGGCACTATTTTCATTTACAACCAACTAGGCATCAGAAGAAATCTTCTGGTGAAAACCCTGAGTCAATATGACTTTCCGTCAGGGTGGAGAAGTGATAAGACTTTCAAGATGGCTGCTGTGGTGGCCATATTGGACATCAGAGTGGTACCATTTTCATTTAGGTCCAACTAGACACTGTATGAAGTCTTTCAATGAAAACCCATGTCGATATGACCACCAATTCAGAAGGAGTAGTGATAACAAGATTTTCAAGATGGCCACTGTAGTGGCCATATTGGATATGTGAGTGGCACCATTTTCATTTAGGACCAACTAGACATCATATGAAGTCTTCCGTTGAAAATCCCATGTCAATATGACTTTCCGTTCAGGAGAAGTAGCAATAACAAGATTTTCAAGATGGCTGCTGTGATGGCCATATTGGAAATCAGATCAGCACCATTTCATTTAGGTCCAACTTGACATTGTAAGGAGTCTTTTAATGAAAACCTTGTGTTGATATGACCATCCGTTCAGGAGATGTAGCAATAACAAGATTTTCAAGATGATCATTGTGGTAGCCATATTGGATGTGCAAGCTGCATCAATTTAATTTAGGACCAACTAGACATCATAAAAAGTCTTCTGGTGAAAACTCCCATGTCAATATGACTTTCCATTCAGAAGGAGTAGCAATAAAAAAAATTTCAAAATGGCTGCTCTGGTGGACATATTGGATATCAGATTGGCACCATTTTCATGTAAGACCAACTAGACATCATATGAAGCCTTTTAGTGAAAACCGCATGTTGATATGACTATCTAATCAGAAAGAGCAGCGATAACAAGATTTTCAAGATGGCCACTGTGGAGACCATATTGGATTTGCGAATGGCACCATTTTCATTCAGGACCAACTAGACCATGGGATGAATATGCATGTAAGGTTTCAAGTCAATCCTCCAGTAGTTTGGAAGGTGTAGCAGACAGATGGACAACAGGCCATCCCATAAGCTCTCCTGATCTATGAACAGTAGAGCTAGAAATTGACCGTTGTTCTGTTGTAATTGTTATCATCTGTAAATTATGAAATAATACATGTTTAAACAAATTACCAGTGATGAATGAATATGATGTGCAATGTTCATATAGGCAAGGTAACCTTACACACAACTTTGATTTGATTCAATTATTAACTAGATTTGTGTTTGTAAAACATGTATGCACCTCAATGGAGATGAAAATGTCTTAGTCTAAAAAGTTTTAAAAAATTGAAAAATTCGGAAAATGTACTGGGTATATAATGGCATGAAAATTTAAACATGTCACCAAAATATGCATATGAACATGCATACCCAATTTCATTTCTCTGCCTCAAATGGTTTTGCTTGATCATACTAACAAGTTGTTTAAGTCTAAAAAGTTTTAAAAAATTGAAAAATTCGGAAAATGTACCGGGTATATAATGGCATGAAAATTTAAACATGTCACCAAAATATGCATATGAACATGCATACCCAATTTCATTTCTCTGCCTCAAATGGTTTTGCTTGATCATACTAACAAGTTGTTTAAGTCTAAAAAGTTTTAAAAAATTGATAAATTCGGAAAATGTACCGGGTATATAATGGCATGAAAATTTAAACATGTCACCAAAATATGCATATGAACATGCATACCCAATTTCATTTCTCTGCCTCAAATGGTTTTGCTTGATCATACTAAGAAGTTGTTTAAGTCCAAAAGTTTTGTAAAAAATCTTTAAAAACAGACCCAAAATCTAATCAAGTTATTTATGTACACATGAAAATCAGGGTTTGTACACTTCCACTTGAGTTAAATTCAAGGACTTATCCAGAATTTTCCAGGGTCTCAAAAATAAATTTCCAGGACCTCAAATATACACAGTAAAAGGGAATATCATATATGGAATGATAAACAATACAAACCCAAAAAGTTTAAACACCAGAGATTGGCAACACAACAGAGCATGATCATTGCCAATATTCCTGGAACCATATTTTATACACAAAAAAATCCAAAATAATTTTAGAGGGAGCAAAAATGATTTTCAATAACTTTATAAGGACTTTAACACTAAGTTGTCAATTGTTAAGGATTTCAAAGCCCTGAATTTAAAAAAGCCAAAATCCAGTACTTTCAAGGTTTTCAAGGAAGCATATGAACCCTGGAAAATATTCTTGCCAAATTTTATTAGCCTACCTCAAGTAGTTTTCCTTTAAAGGTTTTTTTTTCAAAAAAGTCCAAAAAGTTGACAAATGTGTTTAATAAAAATTGAAAATGTACTGCAATGGCCTGAAAATCTAATCAGGTCATTATGCCTGCCAAATTGTCTATGTTGAGGTTTTTTGTGTGCAATCTTGCTAACAAGCTTCTTGGGATCGACAGATACCATATATACTCATTTATAGATACCATATATACTCATTTATAGATACCATATATACTCATTTATAGATACCATATATACTCATTTATAGTCTTACAGATACCATATATACTCATTTATAGTCTTACAGATACCATATATACTCATTTATAGATACCATATATACTCATTTATAAGTCCGATCCAACTGCAAACAACATAAACCCAGATCTGCTATTGCATAATGTTCTGGTAGATCAGGGTCAATGTTGTTTGTTCTACTGATTAGTCCTTACAAACTGCATAAATCCAGATCTGCCAGCGCATTATGTGACAGTCTCTATCTATGTAGTAGTGATTTATGGCACCTCAGCAAAAAAGTGGCTACATAGTGCCAACAAAAGGTTATGTTCCGAAATGTAAAAATGAACTGCACAAAAATTAGGGAGATAAAGCCTTCCAAACAAATGTATAACTAAGCACAACAAGATACAATATAAAATGTAAAGATGTAAAAATTCTGTAATATGTATATAAAATAACAGATAATGGTAACACATTTAAAATCCTTATAATGTGATTAAAATTTCTTGTATAAACTGCATTCCCTTAACAATTCCAAGATTTTCTTGGGTGGTACATCTTCGTAGAGTTTCTTCAAGCAGTTCACATCAAAATACTTCTGCCTCAAAGGATGGAAATCAACACACTCAACAAGAATGATTTCCACTGTCAGTGGACACTGGCAGAGTACACACTCTGGTCGAGGTTCACCCATCAGGAAGTATGCATGAGTCAGGTATGTGTGTCCGATACGTGATCGGCACAACACCACCGCATCTGATTTTTTCTATACGAGGGACACCACTCACTTATAGTAAGCTTGATGTTCTTAAGTTTGTTTGTGGAGTTTTCATTCCACATATTCTGTCAAATATGATAAGCATGCTGATTTATACAATGTTTTAAGTCAGTATATGGAATCTTCTATTCGGAAATGGGTGACTGCAGGGTAGCTCTGGCTGCTTTAACTGCCCTTTCATTACCCTGTGTGCCAATGTGATTAGGCAGCCAAGAGTACAGAACACTTTTCTCAGATTTTATGAGAACATCATGTTTCTCTAATATCGGGAATATTAACGAATTGTCAGATTTACGATTCTGCAAGGCTTTCAATGTGGAAAGGAAATCTGAAAAGATGATGTAATTTGTTTTTTCAGAGGTTTCAATATAGTTCAAAGCTGCAAGTATAACTGTAATTTCTGCACTAAAAATTGAGTCTTTATCTGGTAATCGGCTTGAGATGGTGCCATGGAGTGTCGTTATGGCAGCTTCAACTTTGTCTCCATCTTTTGAACCATCTTTATACAGGGACATATGGCTACAATAGGAGGTTCCGATTTTCATTGAATTTACTCTGAAAAAGGTGAGGATTTTCTGAAGACTTTTTGAATTCGCAAAGGTCAAAAATTATTTTAGGAGGTTTTGATAACCACAGAGGTGATTTGGGAATACAGAATTATGCAATATTTCCAACCTTGATTTTTGTTGTTTCTAAGTGGGGGTGAATTCATATGCCAAAAGGTGGAATGAAGTTTGGTTTCTGAACGTACAAGGTTTGGTATTTGGGCCTAAACACTACATCATATGCATGGTTAGATGGATTAGAAGATAGTTGGTAGCATACTGATGAGCCAATTTCATTTGTCTGAGATAAAGTGATGGTTCATTTGCCTCAAAATAGATGCACCCAGACAGTGTCTAAGTCCCTGGTTGTGCATCGGATCAAGCATTTGGAGGTAGAATTTATAAGCTGATCCATATATAATCGAGCCATAGTCAAGTTTCAATCTTACCAATGACCTGTATAGCTGGTGCATGACCTTCCAATCAGCTCCCCAATCTGTGTTTGCCATGACTCGTACTAAATCCAGGGCTTTTTTACATTTGTCCCTGAGGTGTCTAATATGTGGAAGAAAAGTTAGTTTACTGTCGAAAATAAGACCTATAAATCTTCTCTCCTCCACAACAGGAAGAAGACAACTGTCAAGACAGACCTTTGGGTCATAATAAATACAATGTAATCGGCAGAAAAGCATACAGTTAGTCTTTGATTTAAAAAATATGAACCTGTTTTCTTCTGACCATTTCTGAACTTTGTTGATGCTCATCTGTAGTTGATGTTCAGTAGTATGCATTTGCATACTCTTTGATCTATAGCAGATCAAAAAGTTGTCAACATTCCTGGATTAAGGCATTTCACTATGCTGTTAATTTTGATGTTGAACAGGGTGACTGACAATATGCTGCCCTGAGATACACCCATCTTCTGAGGATAAATTTCAGAAAGGGTGCTACCTATTGTAAATCTGAAGTTTCCATTTTAAAAAAAATTGGAGATAAAGTTAGGCAGGCATCCCTTTAGACCTAGGTTGAATAGATCATTCATTATGCCATACTTCCATGTGGTGTCATAAGTTTTCTCCAAGTCAGAAAAGATGGCAACTATATGTTCTTTCCTTATGAAAGCATCTCTAATAAATGCTTAAAGTCTGACAAGGTGGTCTGTTGTGCTTCTCTGGCATCTGAATCCACACTGAACATCAGATAGTAGGTTGTTGGATTTGAGATACCAGAGTAGTCTATTGTTTATCATCCGTTCCATGGTTTTGCAAATGCAACTTGTTAATGCCATGGGACAATAGTTGGCATGGCCAGTTTGGTCCTTTCCAGGTTGGGTGTTTATATCACCATTGTTTCTCGCCAAAACTGCAGGAAGTTGCCAATTTCCCAAATTTTATTGAAAATCTTTAGTGGTGTATTTAGAGCTGTGCCAGGTAAGTGCTTCTGAAGTTGATAGTGGATATCATCTGGTCCTGCTGAAGTGTCATGGGCTCGATCAAGAGAGTCTTGTAACTCTTCGAGAGTGAAAGGCTTAATATTATAATCTTCAGCATTAGCAGATCTGAAATTTAGCGGAACCTTTTCAGAATTTTTCAGAATGATTCTCTTGTGAGGAGTTCTTCGAGAATGCCTCAGCTAAAGTATTTGAGATTTCTGGTATGGTTGTGACCATTTCATCAGATTTCTTTAAATGCCTGATACAGCTGCTTTCAGTTTTGCCAACGATTTTTCGTACCATATTCCATACTGATTTAATAGAGGAGCGCGAGTTCAACCTAGCTCAGTATATACAGTAGTTATTCAGAATTTTAGTTGTTGGATTGGCACTGAAATGTTAAGGACCTTTTTCTGTTCCCTAGTAGTGTTTTTGCATGCATTATCAATCCATGGTTTGTTTACACATTTAGGAATTGCCAAAGTTTTTGGTATTGTATCCCTGGCAGCATCCTGGAGTATGTTTGTAAATGGAGTATCGGATCTACTACATTATCAAAATGATCAGCTGTCAGTTTTGACTTGCAGATGGATTTAAATGTCTCCCTTTCTGCCTTGTTTAATTTCCATTTCTGACCAAGCCCTTGAGGGTTGGAAATATTACTTCTTAAATATTCTGGTCACTATCACACCGTCACCAACTTACCAAGAGAAGTCAAGTAAAAGAGACGGACTGCAGATAGTCAAATCTAAGGACGAGTTGGATCCTGTGGCTGGATGCAGGTAGGTATATGACTTATCATTAAAGAGGCACACATTGTGTTTTGAAAGTAAGTCTTCTATCTTCTTCCCTCTGTCACTGATATCTTTACAGCCCCAAAGTGTGTGGTGGCCGTTAAAGTCGCCAAGCAAAAAAAAGGCAATGCAAACTGTTTAATAAGAGTGTCAATGTCAGATTGATTGATTGGAGGGAGATATATTGAACAAAGTGAAAGCGTTTTGTGTAGAGACACGCGAATGGCTATTGCCTGTAGAATAGAGGAGTTTTATTATTTATGATGATGGACACCCCTCCAGCAGCCTTATCAGTATTTCTTGAAAAGCTTCTGTATGTAGTAAAGTTTCTAAAATTAACTCTGTTGTTTACCTTTAGAAAAGTCTCCTGATGGCAGACAGCTGTTGGACCATGTTCTTTAAGTAAAAGACTGATTTCGTCAATATTTCCCTTTAAACTTCAGCAATTCCACTATATTATCATATCAGACATATTTATGGTTGTGGTGGGAGTATGGGACTTATGGGAGCTTTCCCTGGTGCGATATCAGGGGGCTTTCCAGTGTCCATACTCTCTAGACTCCCAAATTATGTTAAAAAAGTTTGATTGTACCATCAGATCCTTTGGGAAGTCAAGTAGTTTCTTTAATCCTCTCCTTGTTTGGTCTAGAGCATGCATTACCACTGGCACCAGTTAGCTGCTGCTCTTTTGGTGGGTTGGATTCAACTGGTTTCTTGGTAGGAGAGTTGACAGTCTTCTGTGGCATACTGATTCTATAACCACTGAGGCCGGAGGTTTGCTGCTCTTTTTGTGGACTGGATTTGAGTGGGTTGTCATTTGTAGCATTTGGTATTTTAATTGCTACAGTCACACTGATTCTCTGATATATCTACTTCAATATTGGTTTGGGTGGATGCTAACACGGGTTTTGGTGGCATGAGGACAGTGAATTTGGCTTGACCTTCGGGCCATGTAATGTCTGTCTTGGTACAGACAGCATTTGTGGAAGGTTTATTCTCCACTCTAGCTATGCTGGAGTAGGATTTGCCAGCTGTGTTAAGAGGAGCTGTGGGTTCCACAAATTTACTGGCCTCAGGAAAGCTCCTGCCCTTCTCCTGTTTGATGTGTTGGATCTCCTTCTCTTGTTTCCATTTGGGGCAGT
This sequence comes from Margaritifera margaritifera, assembly GCA_029931535.1. NCBI lineage: Eukaryota > Metazoa > Mollusca > Bivalvia > Unionida > Margaritiferidae > Margaritifera > Margaritifera margaritifera. Next base: position 2,168,069 of record JAQPZY010001523.1, on the reverse strand, counting down.
CACTGGTGTACAAGAAATGTTTTGCCTGGCAATTTGCACAAGAGATTTTCTTCTGAGCATGACAATCCATTGTGACCCTCCTGCCCGCATCTGGGACAGACTGGTTTCCTCTTGCAGCCAATTTTGTGGTGGCCATATTTCTGGCAGCTGAAACACCACAAAGGATTAGGAATGAAAGGGTCAACAGGGATGCTCAAGAATCCATCTTTGATTTATGTAGAAAAAGTGGCACAGCTGAATGTCAGTATGTAACTTTTTTGTGCTAATCAACTTGCCGTTTTGGAAAATGTTGATTCACTTCACTTGTGAGACATTCTGAGAGCTGAGATTTTCAAGCATCTCAGCCTCACTGCACCCATCCAAATTTCTAGATCGAACAACACCTCTTGATGAATTTAGAGATTTGTGTGGAAAAACCTTAACAGGTATCTCCACAAACAGCTCTGTCGAAGTAGAGTATCAGAGTGAAATCCACAGCTACACTCCACAAATAGTTGGACTGTACTAATTTTTTTTCAGACTTCTTGTCTCTCCAGCCAAGCCCTGAAGTGCTTGGGCTATCACAAATGGTGACAGCTTTGTAAGTTTCTGATTTTCATCACAGGATTCAATGATGAGAAATCGTGGCCAATTTCCTTGACTCTGACAAGTTTCCTCATCCGAGTCACTGGTTGAATAATTCCTGGTCCTTTTGAGACCAGGTCTCACACTACTGTTTGTTTTAGTTGGTTTTCACATAGTGGCATAATAAATAACTTGTTACCTGTAGACCCCACCCATCTCGGAGCCCAACAAAGGGACAGAGATTTATGTCAATTTAATGCGTTTCTCATGTCATGGCTACACAGGATGATATACTCAAGCAAAGTATACACTTTACTCAAATGACCCTTGCCACCACCTTTGTAAGGTTTGGTCAACAACATCATGTTCATTAATCACAAACGTTACTTTTAAACTCTATGATGTGTACTTCAAATAAATATTGCTCACATAGCCCCTGAAGCTTGGCGTGATTAGCTGAGTGATCAGACCAGGCCCTTCTGACAAGTTAAGGCAAAAATAGTGTGTTACATTGGAGAGGCAACCTTTGGCCTCTTCTCTACTCAACTACCTGGATCCTCTCCTCCAACAACACAGGATGCGACCCACGGCAAACGGGTTGCCTTCACTCAGTCGCCTTTTACGACATGCAGCAAGGATGCATCTGGCCTATTCTACAAACCTGAACATGTAGGGGAGCATTATGTGACAGAACGTCCGGGTCCATGCAGTTTGCAGTTGGATCCAACTTACAAGCATGTACATATGATATATGGATGTATGAACAGGACCAAATCAAGATGCTCCTGCTGGAAGCAGTGAGGATATACAAATTCTTTTCTTTGATGGAGTTCCCTGAAGAACTTAGTAAGCATATTTGTGTCATATGACGCATACAGAACAACAGTTTAATATAAATATAAGAAACAGTAGTCTCAGCTTTACATGCATACTTTAGGTCACAGATATCATACATGCATGTATTGCTTACAGTTAACTTATCATTAAATAATAATACCTCAAATCTAAAGATGTAAGCTTTACCTCAGTTTTCCAGTAGCCGTTGTAAACATTAATTATTATGCAGAAAATAAATTCTGACTAAAGTGATCTTGATAACAAAATGCTGACCCTGTGACAGGGCATAAAAAACATAAAACAATAAAGAAAAACATTATTTTATATGATATCAAAGTAGAGGTACCATAATGAGCTGATAAAAACCCCAAGATGAATTTTTTCAAAAAAAATTTCAAATCAATGTTCTTAAAATTTGCTTCAGAAGCTATTATCATTTTCCACCCTGAGAGACTAGATTTTACTGGGTGAGAGTCATAGGCTTTGAGTAACCTTGGAGTGACTTCCAGTATTATCACTATTATAAACACAGTTCATGCACTAGTATTAGTCACTACAGCTGAGGCTGCACATGAAATGCATACAGTCCACTCATTAAAATCGTATACTCATTTCAGATGTACAATACACAGCTAATATGTTAAGGCTAACTTATCAAAATATACAATGAATCAATACAGAAAGTACACCACTGAATAAACATATTTATTCCTACTTCCAACTGCACTGGTCAGAAAGGGCCTTCTGTGTACACTGAGATGTACATACCAAGGAAATATCTATGTGGTCATGAGCTAAACGCAAATTCTTAACTTTCACTAGTTAAGCAGATAATGTAGGTCAAGTAACCTTCTTTGGTTGCGTAAGTATAGCACTAACAAAATTGCATCCAAATATAAGGTTTCATGATTCTATTAAACAGCACCCAATAAAAAACATTTAAACACACAATTTCCACAAAGGCACTGATGCATGAAATGTATGTCACAGTGACTTTGTTTGCAATAAGGGTGTAGTATTTATCACGATGCATCCCCTCACCAAGTTTTGTGATTCTTGATAGGATAGTATGAATATAGCATGCCCAAAACTCGTGTGCTTATAAGCTAACTGCAACAACTTGACCAAAACCAGTAAATGATCAAAGAAAGGTCGTGATGAACTTCTTTTGTTGTAAGGGTGTGCTACTAACTGTGATGCATGTCATCATTAACTTCATGATTTAGCATGAGCAGTGCCTAAAAAATGAACATCAAACACAAAATGTAACCCAAGTCAGTGAAGCATAAAATGTGGGCCATAATGACCAACTTTTGCAATGAGGGATTAGAGCTTCTGAAGATGCATCCCCTCACCAAGCTCCATGATTCTCGATATGACAGACTGTACATAGCATGCAAAAAACCTGTGGTCATGAGCTAAAAGCAAAAACTTACCCTAAGCCAGTCAAATGTGAAATGTAGGTCACAGTGGTCTTTTATGCGCAGGTGTTGTACTAACAGAGATGTGTATAAGGAGGATGAACAGTTAAAACACAAGGAACTTTAAACAAATACAGTGAAGCATGAAAAATGGGTTCACAGTGATCTACTTCCATGATGAGGGTGTAGTAGACATTAAAGTGCACCCGCCTCAAAAACTCTCATGATTCCAAAAACAGTACTGCTCTCCCCCATTATAATGCGGTAGTTGGGGTCCATAAATGCCGATTGCGTTATGTACTGAACAGCGGATTAGTGAAAATGATTAAAAATTATATGAATTAGTGTACTTGAGTGTTTATTGGAGGGGGGGGGGAGGGTAAACATAACGCCAGTCAAATATATAGTAATACTGTTAGTTTATGTAAATTAGATATGTTTTTTTTCCACTGCATGGTATTTTTACATTTATTTTTGTCCAATAATAATGTTTTAAAGGGGAAATAAAGATATAATACCAAGTTTCAGGTTGTTTTCTTTCAACCCATATTGTTGTACATTTGATAGATCAGATCATGTGAGTTAAACAATAAAACAATGATGTAAACCTCTCATTTTAATAAATATACTTGCCAATTATAATTTTTCTATCTACAGCTGCATTGTCATCAAGTTTAATTAATGAAAAATATCATCACTTGCAAAAGAAAATAAATAATGATATTCAGGTTGCACTTGAGGCCAATGCATCCTGACTTTAAAAGCTGAATTCTTTTTTAATTAAGAGCTCATAATCACATGTTTACCACTTCGACACACATTTTGCAATTAAATAACTGAACATCTATCTGTAAAAAGTGCACTGAGTAATGTCAAGTAATTTTTGTCAATAAAAAATCATGTCAGTTCAAAGCACCACTTACATATGATTAGCAACTGAATGACGTTACACCATGTGCAGCATGCTTTTAGCAATTCTAAAACACAGAATAAAAAAAATATCAAAATAACAAAATTACATACATGTATGTAATCCGTTTAAAATCCAATGATGTTTGAAACAAACACATTTGTTCACAAAAAGTACTAATCCATATAGAATATGTTCACTCACATGATGTGAATTTCTTACTTGCAGTATTTCGTCATTTTATGTTGTTTGAGACCTGATCGTTCTTGCTTTTTTTGCAAAGTCTATGATATTTCTCAGCTGCATAATCTTCATGGGCTAAATGCCCTGGCTTTCTAGCCAAATCAGTCCCTTCTCGAATGCAAATATGGCCTTGGAAACAGCATGGTGTGCTTCTGGCAGGTCCTTCTCATCATTGTCAATAGTAGATCCTACTTCCTGTTGAACGGGATCTATGTTTTCTCTTTTGGCGCCTTGGAAGAACTGGATGAACCAAGTGTACTCAGCACCATCCAGGTCTGTGTCCTTTACTAATCTAGCTTTTTTGCATTTTAGTTCAGCATCTGCATCTAAACCAGTCAGCATATTGTTAATTTTTTCCTCATCTTTCTTCCAACCGCGCAATGTTGACTCAGGCACACCTAACTCCTTTGCAACTTTACTTTGCATTTCGCCAGACTGAAGTTTCTTTAAAACATCCAACTTATCCTTCACAGAATAAGCTTTCCTTTTCCGGGACTTCTCCATTGAGAGATTAAATGTCTCAATTCACTATTTATCCAAATGATTTAAGTCAGTGTTCTCCCCAGGGCCTTTTACTGTAGCAGTGCAGCTACGCTATCATTTCAGCCTGCTACATTTTAGAACCTGGCGCTATGCTTTTTTGTTTCCTGCTATCCTTGTAAAAATGAATCTGTTAAATAAACATCCTGTCACCTAATTCAAAGCCCTATTACTCAAATGACACATTTTCTTACCTCTTCTTGGGTATTTAATTAAGATAATCCAGGATAATTACTCACTCACTTAGCCATTAACTTTTGTACCTGGCTTTCCCAACTGCCAGTGCATGACCTTTGATGCGGCTATGTCTTTGTGCTGCCATAGTCACGTGATCGGCCAGTGATGATGACTTCCGCTGGTAGTGTGTGCTATGTATGTTTGAGTCATTTCCACTACCAGCTAAAAAAGTTACACATATTTTGTTTTAAGTTAAGCAAATTCTCGTGAAAAATGGACACACCACCTTCAAAAATACATAAAATTACCTAGCGCTCGGCTAGCCCCAAGTTGGCCTGACTACGAAGATCAGAGATTGGTGTCACCAATGGTGATTCAGATTTAAATAGTGTGATTTCCCCCAAAAGAAAGAGCTTAAGAAATGAAGAACGGGGTTCAACAATGAATGGACGAGTTCATATCCTTGGGTGGAATTTGCTGGATCATATAGTAAGTTTTCCATATTGCTAAATTTTGTGTCATTTCTCCTTGATTATCAATAGGTGAGATTATTAGAATATTTTTATTTATTATAATATATGTAGTAGTTGTGTTGTGATTGTTGTTATTATTTTCTGGAAAATGTGACAAGAAATGAAAGTTGCATTTTATCAATGAGTTGCTCTTATATTTACACAGTAAAATAATCTGATCAGTAGACCTTAAGTGGGCATTGCCCTATTAATTTCTCATTTCTTTTTTCTCTCTATCCAAGTAAAAAAAGGATTAATTATTATCTTCCAATTTTACCTGTTTTGAAAACGTGTTAATCAAAATTCTTGGATTATTCCTTCATTTATATTTGAAATATTTATCCAACAATAAACAACTAGTTTGCAACTGGAATGTATTACATGGATATTTTTTTTTTAGCAGTGTTCGCATCTTGACTTACAACTTTCAAGAGAGTGCAAAGTTGCATAATGTGGCACAATTTAAGGCAGCTCTTGGTGCATATCAAGGAGCCCATGTCCTTTAGACAGGCATTGGGCGAAAAAATGCCTTTTTTGAACAAAATTGTTGCTCTCCGACATTCATTTAATGAATAAATTAAACAATGACAAACACAATGATATACTTTTCTTAATGGAAAGGAATATGTATTATAGAAGTTATACTGTCATGATTATCTGAAAACAGATCACTGTCTTTAATCTTGAAGAATTTGTCCCTGGTAATTGACTTAGGATTCAGTTAGTTTTGTATCTTTTTGTACATCCGTTAATAAATTTTATATTCCATTTTTTCAAGACTGTGAAAGGTCATTCTCAGCAATGAACAGAATTATGAGTGTGTTAAGGAACAGGTTGACACAGAGGGTGTTGAATCACCTTATGACAATTAGTACAAAAGGACTTTGCCTAAAAGACTTTAGTTTTAATGTGGCAATCAGAATATACGGGGAAGTGAAGGAACGAAGCATATCATTTATTTAAATTCAAAGACAAACGAGTTTGACATTAAATCATGTTATATCTTAGGGAAATAAAGAATACTATGTAAATATACATAACTGTCTTATATCATTAATATTAATTTTGTCAATTTTATGATGATAACACAAATTTTTAAAAACATTTTATGATGCTAATGCACGCTTACCCCGATGCTATCCAAAATTTCTGAGGATATCGCTGTAAGTGAACAGTGTTCTGTCTTAATTCACTCGTAAATACCGATAATACTGAACTTACTTTTAAATCTAACTGATTTCGCAAGAAAGTGACACATAATTGTTTTTATGGATCTTATTAGTAGCTACATAATGCAAATGAGCATCTATCAGTGACTGTCACTTTCTCTCTGGTGATTGGGTAATGCATTCTGAGCTGCATTGCAACAGATCATAGAAAGCGGCGGCAAGTACAAAATACATGCTGCTGCTAATACTTTCTGTGATCTGTTGCTGTACAGGTGTCAATAAACAATGATCGACAATAAGCTGGTCTTTTGTATGATTTGTGAGCTGTGTTTACAGAGATTAAGTCATTAAGCTGCTGGTTTGCTTTAGTGCTAAAGGCAAATTCGAGAATCCTGTGTACTGTAACCAAATATAATAGTTGACATGGACCAATTACAATTGTGGCTTATTAGAGACATGGTTTACACAATATAAAATAGATGGAATGATGGACAGGTGGACTATGGCTGAAATCGCCAATTCACTCAATACTCATGTATCGCTAGATGGACTGACTGACAGGTGAACTGAGTATACGATACATTATAGCATAAGAAGAACTAATAGAGAAGTAATCAAAATTCTTTTAATTAACACTCTCTACAATTATTAAACAGTACATAAGTATACATCTTTGGCATTCCTTGGGTCTCACCCTCCGCTGCATGAGGTTAGTTGTGGTAAGATGGTAGATAAGCATGCAGTATCTATGAGGCGGAATCGCCAGAATGACTGAATGATAATTGTCAAGGCAGAATTGCCGATGTTTGAGGCGGACTCGTCAGTATGACTGACTTGAATGACATAACTGTTAAGGCAGAATTGCCGCTGTATTGAGGCAGAGTCGCCATAACTTGTTATGTCTGTAAGTTGAGTGGATTGGGGACAGAATGCCCAAACGACGCTGCATGCCGAGAATGGAACTAGAGTAGTATGCAGCGGAGAGCCCCAAGGAACGGATATGTATAGGATGAGAAGTACCCGCAGTTCTGTTAATATTAGCATTAAAATGAAAAACAGTATAAGCAAATTAGGAACATGAAACATGAATCAGTACCATATAGTGTATATATAATTGTGACAGCAATTGTAAGCAGTGCTGTGATGCAAGACTCTGTAAGAAAGTCATAAATGCAAGAACTAAACAAGTACAAACATGAACGTTCTGCACTGCAATGTTCACTGCTTGTTTCCCATTTGGGGTCAATGCCTGCAATGAAGTTTTTCACAAATAGCCCAAAGTCCACTCGGCAGCCACACATACAGTTGACGTAGTTCAATAAATAAGTCGGTATGCAAGAACAGATTTGCCGTGCACCGTCAGTAAACCGATTGAACTAAAGCCTAATAGATAAAACAAACAACAGTATGTAAACACTCGGTGCACACCCTACTGGTGCTTAAAATGCCGCTAAGTGCACACGACTCTGATGATCCTGTTCCATAGAACACGGGGTGAACACACAACAGGTGCGAAATCCACCTCACAGTGACCATGAATCTGATGATCCCACTCCATAGAAAGAACTGTAGAATTCAAAAGCCCAATGAAATCACAGTGACCATGAATCTGATGATCTCACTCCATAGAAAAAACTAGAGAATTCCAAAGCCCAATGAAATATTTGGCACAATAAACAGAATCAGCTTACCCCTTTCCCAGAAATAAACCCATGTAACGAATCTGAATGATCACATCTGAAAGAATACACTGATACACAAAAACACTAACCTACATTAGAACACATACACTTCCACAAAATGTAATCTATACAAGAAAACAAGTAGATGAAACTGCTCATACAGCGGTAGTTCGTCTAGGAACGGGTAGGTCCACACATGGCCTGCTGTGCCCGTAGGATGGCATCATTCGAGGTCCTGATATAACGCAAATAGGAATCAGAAGTCCAACGGCCTAGCGTTTTAATAAGGTGGTCCTCGATCCCTGCATTAGCTGCTGCAGTGGCAGCCCCTATCCGAAAAGAGTGCCCATTGAATTGGCATTGTGGATAGCCTAGTACATGCAGGAGCAGATGTAACTTCTCCAGAAACACTGATCTAGAAAGTGGATTAATACCGTCTGTAGTAAATAGGGGGTCAGAAGGCCTAAGACCGCCCACCTTGCCACGGATAGCTAGATAATCGTTCATAGCCCTTAAGGGGCAAGTACCATTATGCACTGGAAAAAGTCTGATCTGCACCCCATATCGGAATGGATCGGACTTTGACGCCCTCAACATTAAAGTTCCGTTAGAATTATCTCCAGCAATGATAAAGTCACTGATACGCAAGTACTCCATCTCCGTGGTTGACGGTACCGTAAATTCGCCACAACGTAAGAAAGCAAAGAAAGCTAATGAAGATGCAGCAAGCAGCATACCATCCACCCAGGGTCCAAAGAAACCTTTTTTCAGCAAAGTACACATGCGCACCAATATATCGAAGGAGATGGGTAACCTTGTGCTAGGTGCGTTACTCTGAGATTTCTTCACACCCCTCAACACCATTTGCAGTCTTAGAGAGCACGAATATGAGGGGCCATCAATGGGATGATATATGCCCAGTTTGACACAGAAATATTTCACACTGCACAAATACAGCTTGATAGATGCATATCGAACATGAATAATCTTGAAGCAATATGCCACAAAATCAACCAGGGCATCCTCATCAATGGGTGCTGAAGGTTGATCACCCCTATGATCCCAGCGGCCCAACATTACAAGGAAATGTCTGAAGGCTTTCCAACTGGATAAATAGACAGATTGTGTCTGTGGGGTATGTGCTGCTTTGTAGTAACAGGTCCACAGTTTTGTTTAGTAGAGTATCAGCTCCTCTAAGACCGGGCATGGGTGAGGAGTTCTCTCTGCTGTTGGAGCCAGATGCCAGAATTTTTCCATCTGAAAACGAGAGAGAGCATCTGCAATGAGGTTATCTGTTCCTGCGACGTATTCGGCTAGAATTTCGCAACAGTATTGAGCTGAGATCCAAGTTAAACGCCTGAGCAATTTCATTATCATGGGAGACTTGGAGCGGCGTTTCATAATTATCTTAACTGTACTGATATTGTCACAATGGAACAAAATTCGTTTTCTCTGCCACATATGGCCCCATAGATGGGCTGCAACTACAATGGGGTAGATTTCCAGCAGAGCCATAGACAACTTGTCTGTGCCTAATATGTCCAAATTGTCAGGCCACGATCCATGGAACCATCTGCCTTGGAAAAAAAAAACAAATCCGAGAGTTGATGCTGCATCAGTAAAGAGCTCAAAATCTGTAGCAATAGTAACATTAGAGTCCAAGAAAAAGGAAATTCCATTCTATTGAGCCAGAAAGTCACTCCATATCTTTAGATCCAGTCTACATTCGCTATTTAATTTTACATGATGATTCAATTCGGTGATGGTTGTTGACAAGGATATCAGGTATGATGTGAAAGACCGACCAGGGGCGATCACTTGACATGCATAATGTAAATGGCCCAAAAGACTCAGCAATTCCCTCTTCGTGCAAGATTTCCTTTGCTGGAAAGTTTTTATCAGTGCAGCTAATCTGCTCAGCTTATCTTGTGGCAATCTAGCTTCCATTTTCTCAGAGTCTAGTATTATACCCAACCATAACTGGTGATGGTCCCAGAGTCTTGTGGGGAGCAATTGGAATAGATAATCTATTGAATATCAGTGTGACTAGTGCCATTGTTCTTTCAGCTGGAAAGTCCGGCTCATCAATGGACAAAAAATCATCCAGTAAATGCAAGAAATGTGATATGCCATAATTATGTTGAACTATCCACGAAATCGCTCTGGACAGTGTATCAAAAATCTTAGGACTACATCGACTACCAAACACTAACTTGGTGTAGAAATAATATTTATTCCTCCACTTGACACCATACAGAGGCCACAATGCTGGAAGTATAGGAATTAGCTTGAATGCATCAGTAATATCAGTCTTGCACATATTAGCACCCATTCCTAACTGTAACAGAATGTGAATAGCATCATCTACTTTGACGTACGAGAGAGAAAAATCTTCTTTGCTGATTAATGCATTGATACTTTCATGCTTGAGGGAACTGTGAGGTGCCGACAGATCTACAACAAGTCTGTATTTGCCAGAATATTTACTTTGCACCACACCCAGGGGGCTAATCCGGAATATAGGAAATGGTGGACTTTCAAAGGGGCCTATGAGGTAGTTCTTGGAGAGCTCATACTCAAATAATACGTCAACCACGTCAGGTTGTGATGTCACTGATACCAAATTTTTACACTCGAATGAAGAAGTGGGCTGACGAGAAAGTCCCGTATGAAAACCATAGCAGAGACCATTAATAAGATAGTCCACAAATTCTTTATCAGGATGGTGTTGCAATTCTTCTTGCAGTCTAGCGATATTGATGGGTGTGGTTGCTTGGAATGTCGGTAACGCTATTTCCTGATTTAGTCATTGTGGTTTTGTAGGTGGCAGCACCTGCTTAGTCACTAGGTTGCACTTGAGCTGTGAATGTGTTTTTTTGCAAGTCAGGCACACGTGCGCATTACTACAATTTATTCTGAAACAACCTTTTGCTTCATTGAAGTTGTTACATATTTCTTTTCCTAAGTGTAATATCCTTCTCCGACCTTGTCTATCCATTGACCTCCGTCTGTACACTGATGGGGTTTGTCTTGGTTGATTAATTGCTGTCTGCGGAGCAAGGTGACAGAAGTCTGAATAATGAGCAAAACTCCGGCAGTGCTGGCATGGAACAACCTTATAAGCAGATAAGACATAAGTTTGTAGCTTGGGATAGATTCTACTCCAATCTACTTTAATGTTCATGGAACTGCAGTAAATTGCTGCTTTTCGAGCAAATTCTTTATGGTACTCATAAAATGCTGGGCTTCCTTTTGTTAGGGCATGCATTTTTATCATCTCTTTTTGGTATACATCCAATTCTTGAGTTCTGGAAGGGAAGGCCTCGCACATAATCGCTTTGTACCGACTAAACGCCAGTATGAACTCACTAATAGTCAAATTCCTAGAAAGTCTATGGTCGCAGACTTGTGTGATGTTTGAAATTTGACCAGGAAACTTTCCCACTAAATTCATGCCCCACTGACCTGACTGAATCGATGTTTGATCTTCGAATTCATGTGGCATTAGAAGTAAAGATAAATTCACGTATTTACCTGCAATAATCTCCTTCTGCAATTGTGAGCTGACGGGGTCAATATCCAGCAGGGTAGAGATAGGAACGCCATTGTCAGGAAAAACGGGGACAGACGTAGAGATACACGACCTGGTTTCCATGGCCAACATCGCTGTTGCGAGGGTATGCGACTGTGTTTCAGTACAAGGATATCCTGTATTGTTGGTCATATTTAACTGGGTTTGCATCCTGATCACTGCTGCTTGGAGAGATGATACTACTTCCAATAGAATGTTATCCCTTTCATGAACATGGTGTATTTGTTGTTGTTGTTGAATAATCTCTCTGGTGCTAGGAGCCCTACCTACAATGGACGCGGAACAAGGCATTCCTATTGCTCGCGGCTGCTCACTAAGTCGATTTTGTCTTGATGCCGAGAACAGAGATGAATGCAAGGAATTAACCGCAGAGGTAGATTGCCGAGGACTCACCAAAGGCTGACAGGCAGGAATACTGAGCCTAGTCTCATCTAGGTCAGGGGGCGTGTCTGTGGGTACTGACATCATCCCGAACATCTGCAAACTCTCCCTTCCGCTGCAAGCAGGCACCGGTTCCACTGTTTGATCTCGACTGCTGGATTGGGGATCTTGTGTACACCCTGGTGTGTCCGAATCCAGGGGCCTAAAGGCTTGTGTTAGGCCGCCATCTTGAATTAGCTTCAGATTTTCTTCATAAATCTGCACAAGCTGAGCCTTCTTTAGAGAAGCAGGCACAATAATGTTGATCTCACGCATTTGTTGAAGCAGTTTTCCCACTGACCAATTTTTTGGTGACTAAGCATCCAATTGTTGTCTGTTATTAGTCGATCTACGACTGCGGTACCCACCAGAAGGGGAAAGTTGATGCAGTTTATCCATGATATACAAGAACCAAAACACAAACTTTTCTTAGAAGCCAGCAATCCCCCAGCAGAATATTAGAGTTTATGAAATAGAGAGTGTAACGCGACTTAGAAGTCAGCAATTCCACCGGAGAACATTAGAGTTTGTGAAACGGAAAGTGTAACACGTCATGACATCCACTTGAAAGAATCAGGCAAAGTACTCTAAGTAATGCACTCCAGATGAATCAAAGTTCTAGCGTCATGCCTAGAAATTGAAAACTATGTCAATGCGTTCCAGTAGAGCTTATGAACGAGTCCTGAAGAGTGTCAAACTCCACTAAAACAACTCTTGATCCAAGAAGAGAAGATAATACGAGAAGAAAACCTGTCCTGTCTCGACACTGATCGCTTGTAAACTGAATGACTGCCAGCAGGCCAACTCAGCACAGCGGGCCCCTTCTCTCTGATTGGCTGATAGCCGATACCAACATAGTGGGCGTGTCTACTGAACTGACCCTGCATAACAGTCTTTTACTGGAATCCATTCTTTGTGTAAACATCATTTAATTATATTAAACACTGAGTAATTTCGGGTGTGCAATAGCCTGTTAGTAAGACAATATCTGACATTGCCTGAATACAGTAGTGGCTAATTACAGTCTGTAAAATTATGTCCAAATCAAGTACAGTAGTTTTGATGTAAAGTTTTCAGCTGATAGACGCTGAAAAATATATTTAAAAGAAAAAGAATTTTTTTTTTCTTCTTCACAATTTTGGTTATAGGGCCCATAGCATTACTGTGTTATAGCGAAGGACATTATAATGGGGGAGAGATGTATGTATACAGGATGCAAAGGTCATGAGCTAAATGAAAAAAAACCCCATAGCCAGTAAAACGTTAAATGTAAGTCACAGTGACCTTCTTTTGTTGGCAGGGTGTGGTACTTATGGAGACATGCAATTATCTAGTTTGATGATTCTAGCATGCACATAACTTGAGAAATAAACTTTAAGCAACAAATTAAACCAAAAATGTGTAAAACATTAAATAAGGGTCACAGTGATCAACATTTATAATAAGGGTATAGTACTTGTCAAGATGTATCCCCTCACCACATTTCACAATTCCAGGTATAACAGTATGTATACAGGGTTCAAAAACTTGAGCTAAATGGAAAAACTTAACCAAGAATGTACAACTAATGTGCATGCATGTACAAAGTTATCCCCCTGAGTGCTGTGAAGCCACCCTGAGTGCTGTGAAGCCCACTTCAAACTGTTGTCTAGGTCTTAGGTAGAAAGAATGGTTGTGATGCAGTGTGGCTGTACATATTGTATATGCTTTTATATGTGTGGATGCCAATGCTGATGCTGGGTAGTACACAGCTCTTGCCTACTTCATAGAGGCGAGGTAGTATCTTTTTACTTAAGCATGCTTAGCTATCATGAAATCTGTTTGGCCTATGTGTATATTTTTTAGAATGCCAATATGTTCATCCGCTTGTTTTTTGATTATGTAATTTGCACGGAAATGTTTTTTATGTAAAAAAAACTTTACCAATTCCTGCAACTGCTGATAAAGTTTTAAAAAGTTTTTTCTATGTCCAAATTGGCATGAAAAATCTGGTCCTCTGTAAAAACTTTCCCATGAAGTTGAAGTGTGTAATAAATATTACTATTTTTGTTTCAATGCTCAATCCATTTTACATAAAACATAGCAGTGACTTCTTGTTGATTCTTACTTTTTTCTCATAAGGAATCATCTTGCAATATCTATTTTCATGAAAACTCTATTAATTCTCTCAGTATTATTATTATAATAAAAGGTGTTATCACCATCATCATCATTATCATCTTCATCCTCCTCATCATAATTCATAATCCTCTAAAGAAAGGATTAAAATGTATGGACTGGTTCTATATCTGAAGTTGACTACTTAAAACTTTATGTACTACTTTCTTAGTATTGCAAATGTTGTTATCAACATTATCACTATTATTATTATTGTTATTATCATTATTATTATTATCATCATCATCACAACAACCATCTTCTTCCTCCTCCTCCTCCTTCTCACCATAATTCACCATCCTCTATTGAATGGATTTAAATGTATGGACTGGTTACCTGTTATATACGGTATTATGATGTTTACTATAACTTCATATACTACTTCAGCCTGCAGACACTAGTACTAATGCTTTATACTCACTGCTGTGTCGCTTAAGATATCCCGATTTCACTTCGCCCATGCTGTTATCTGCAAATAAATAAACAGGTTTAGCTTTGGGTAAATCAACAGCACATTTATTTACATTAAGTCATTCTCAGGATAATTAGCCTTGCAACATTACAGAATTGTCAACATTTGTAGAGGTGAATATGTATAGGTTATTAACAGAGTATTGAAAAATACTGGACCCAAGGTCATGTGTGAGGGCATTCTATGCTACATGAACGAGGGCCCAATATTTTTGAATACTCAGTCAATAACCCTCTTATTATATACTTAAAACAAGCATATTAATCATTCTGTTATGCTAGAGGAATAACACAATTGAAACAACAACAAAAATATTTCAATGTTTTATTGAACATTACGTTGTTCAATTAATGAATGAAACCTGAACACCGTGCATTAATATTTGCTACTTTACTGCATGGAGGAGCACATGTACATTGGATGAATCTCATTCAACACTGAATGAAACTAAGTTTGTTGAAGAGGATGGAATGTCATGTAGCCAAAGGAACACAACAAAATATTAATATTAGGAAAAATAATGCAATATGTACATCAATGAAAATTGAAGATACCATTATGAAAAGATGAGCCAGAAAAATTCAGTCTAATGTTACAGTATTGTTGAGATTGTCTCCATGCTGCTATTATGATTGTTGCCAGAATACTGTGGTCCATAGGTCTTGGATAATACCTCAAAAAAGGATATAGATTCATTTTGGAGTTGCTTGTGTTTCATTAAATTCAGAGTGAAGGATAAAACAATGCCATTCAGAGTGGAAAAAATTGCACTGTTTACATGAAAGGGAAGTTGTTGACTGATACATTGTAACATTGTATCAAAGGTCAGTTTGACACACTCTCTCTCTCTCATACTAACAGCAGCAACTTGCGATCACTAGCTGTCCATTTTTAATGTTTGTATAAGTCATATTTATTTTCTATTTTTTCCTTGCAATTTAAATCATTAGATGTATTCAGATTTTCTTTATTTAATTTGCTATGACAGATAGTTTTATTTGGACGAGTGCTAGATCTACTGATTTTCCAGCATTGGTGTTAGGTAGAAAGGGTTACAATCTTTGTCAGCATCTGGTGGCCATCAAATTTATGACATGGTCAGCGTTCCATGTTTCTTTTGCCATTTTTATTTAGTCATAGCCAGAAGTAGTTTATTGAATGTGGAAATGTATTTACCATATAAGGAAGCGGTAAATAATTTTACTTAACTATGGTCAATACCACTAGGTATTGCCCTGTAGCAACGATGTTAAACCAATGGGACTATTTATGAAGTATATAATTGGAACTTTTAACAGTGTATATCGTGTAGCCCCACACTGAACCATTTCATAATTGTTGGTCTGGACCTGGGTGTGGGGGTTCCAGGCAGATGGACAATATATAAGACTTGTTCATACTAACATGAAATAAGCTGTGGTCTTGACTAATTCAGTTCTGACCTGCAAGTTTCTTATTAAAAAACCAAGTCTGCTGTTAGTGTTGTTTACCATTTGGTCTATGATGCCTCTTCTATGATATGTTATTTTCCAGTTCAACCCCCAGATGTCTTGTTAATTCCTCCAGTCTCACCTGATGATTTTTTAATATGTTACTATAGGTTATGGGTGAGCTTGATCTTGTCACATGAGAGATGCTGCATTTCTCAGGATGGAACAAAATACCCCAGGTCTTTTCCCAGTCCTCTAGTTGCGTCAGATCATCCTGATGTTTTTTGCAGTCACAGAGACTCTCTCTGTACACCACACAGTCTCCTGCAAGGAGGCATGTCCTGGGCTTGACACACTGTGGCAGATCATTAACAACAGAAACAGGATGAAGGCCAAGGATGCTACCTTTTGGTACTTCACTCACCACTGGTGTCACATCTGAAATGGCTCCATCCACAATTACCTGCTGTATCCTGCATGACTGAAATACTCTAATCCAGTTCCAAGTCTGACCTCGTATTCTACAGTATTCAGCTTGGCTAGAAGGCTATTATGTGGTACTCAGTCAAAAGCCTTATTGAAGTCAGGGACTGCAATGCCCAGTTGCTTGCCTCCATTAAGAGATGAAGACAGGTCATGTATCAAGGCAATCAATTGTGTCTCACAGCTGCACCAGGCTCAGAATCCATGCTGGCAGTCAGTAAGGATATGGCACCGATCAAGATGTTTCATGATGCTGCTATGTGCTTGTACACTGCAATACAAACTGATAAGAGATATTGGTCTGTAATTGCTGGCATTATATTTATCCCCTTTTTTGATAATTGCAGAGATATGTACCTTCTTTCAGTCATATGGGACTTCTCCAGAGTTGTTGTTGTTGTTGTTATGGGTTTAATGCCGTTTTTCAGCACATGATAGGTTATACACGGCGGCCAGTATATTTGGTGGAGGAAGAACCTGAGAAATCCCCGGGAAGAACCAATGACCCACAGAAAACTACTGGCAAGCTTTCTCACATAACCACATTGGTCGAGCCCGAGACTCGAACCCACATGGACAGAGGTGAGATGTCAGTGATCTGTAAAGGTGAGCGCCTTAGACCACTCATCCACCCGGGGCCCCCGACTTCTCCAGAGCTGAGGAATTTTGGAAGATGATCATCAGCAGTGGTGAGATTTAATTATCCATGTCTTTATTCTTGCAGAGATATCGGAGCCACATGCTTTATGAGGTAAAAACTATGATTAAAGTATTTTATTGGAATAAACTAACTGTGGTGTCTAAAACAGTTTTGAATTGGGATACTGAACCTGAAGCCATATGACTGGTTCATCACAACAAAAACTGGAAAATCCCAGTTTTAGGGAAAATAGTGTTAAACTTTAAATCAACATCACATAATTTTATAAGATGGAGAACTTTTTCACATCAGTGAGCTCATATTTTAAATAATTTAGACAAACACAGAATGAATGCATAATTTATTACATATGTGAGGCCTATTTCCTGGACAATTTGTCACTGATATTTCTCATAATTTTACTTTGGTGAATTACTGAAAATAATTCATTAGTGAATATTCAGTCACATGACAGCTGTAATAACTATGCATATTTGTTGGAAACTACTTGCATTGTGGGAGGTATGTAATAATAATGGTATGCATGTCTTCTACATCTGTGGTAAACCTTTATCATATTATGTCACAACACATGTGATTTGACATTTCTCCAGTATGATCTTATGGTTCATTCACAATTTTACTGTTTCTGTTTACATCATTAATAGGTTTAGGAAAACCAGCAGTGATACACCAATCTGGGAATACTTACAGTGGGAATTACTCGAGTCCAAAAAAGTCCAAAACCAATTAGCAATGCTCCACAAAATAGTGAATAACATTGTGGACATCCCCGAGCTTCAGAATACCTGACACCTGCATCCTGTCACACCAGGGCCAGTTTCTCTCTGCAATTCAGACTACTCTGCCTCAAAAGATTATTACAAACACAGTTTCTTACCCAGAACTATCCGTCTTTGCAAAACTCTTCCTGCCAGTGTAAGCTGGAGCAATCTGAATTTGCTTTCTGGATCAAAATTATTATTATTATTATTATTATTTAAAACCCAACAACCACCTTTACTTTTCCTTCTCAATTCTTTTTTTAAATGTTTTTTTTTTCTTCTGTAATCGCAGTCAGTTTCTGACTTCATTGATGTATGAATTAGAAGAACCCTTCTTTCATTTCTGTAAACAGTAGGGTTTGGTGGAAATGGTCTTTCTGGAGTGTGTATTATATCAATTCAATGAGGAGTAAATAAACAGAAACATATACAGTATCAATGCACAGAGTAGTCCTACAATGTAAGACGTTATCCTGATATTCATGTTGTTTAGGTGAGCACCCAAACAACATAAATATCTGGATGGGCGTCTTATATTGTAGGACTATGCACAGAGAAGATTGTTTTTAGAATAAATCCGCCTGTTGATACACCAACCAACAGTCTGAACAGAGAAGTGCCAAAGAGACTTAAATTATACTACTACATTACATCTTGTATGATCCTTTCCGACGCTTATTCTTCAATTTGAATGTCTTTAGAAAAGAAGATTTAACACCAGGGCGTGTTAAGGTGATTCACTGCTATTTCAACATCGTCACTGATGATGATTGACGGTATGACATGGTGAAAGACAGAATGATTTACAAACTGTTTCACCGACTTGTCTTTCTGTGTTGCCCCGCTAATTTCAGCTTTGAAGAAAATATCAAACCTGATTCAAAATAAAGCATAAGTGATTTCTTATCGGGAAAAGAAAGCCTACCTCGTATTAGAAGAAACAATTTTTTTTCCTCATAAATTTATTTGCTTTTCCTTCCAGTTTAGATGCTGACCTTCGATATAAGTAAAAGTCTAGCCTCTCTATAACACTGATTAGAGGTCTAATATGTTGTTACTCAGACTGTAATTTGGAGCGGAATAGCGGAATATCAAGCACGAATTACAAATTATATTGCTTGACTAAATATATACACACACACAGGGACCTATATATATTATTTATCACATGAATGAAATACAATTAAGGCAAGGGATCATTAACATTATATTATAATGAAGTAAACTATTGGAATGCTTTACCACATAACATTAAGAGTATCACCAATAGAAATGTGCAATCAAGTCTTACTTGATAGAATAAACTAAAATGACTGAAGAAAAGAATATTGTAATAATTTTTTAATATATTTTTCCATAGGATATAACCTGGTATGAAATTCTCCATACATACTTGACCAGGACTCTTGTAGGAAAATTTGATATTTTCAACCAGAAAACATTTTCTACTGGAATTCTGGTTTCCACCAGAAATCTTACAGGAATCCAACCAGAATGGAAGCAGAAAACGAGGCAAAATATTTAAATTAATTTAGCAGGTTTCTGCTCAGAATTTCCTGCTGTAATGGTTACTGTAGCAGGATTACAGCTGGAATTTATTAGCTGGACTCCTGCTCTCAACATAGAGCAACATTCATTTCCTCAAAATATGCAGAATTCCAGCTCATAATGCTACATGTGTACATTAAAAACAAAGCTGTACAATGTTCAAGTTTAACTAAACTTTATTAATTTAGCATTGACAAAAAAAGTAAATAGTTCCATCAGGGTAGCAGGATTCCAGCTGGAATTTATTAGCTGGACCCCTGTCTCAACATAGAGTAAGTTTCCTGTCTTAAAAATAAACAGAATTACAGTTCACCTGTCCAATGAAAATGCTGCATGTGTACATGATAAATAAAGATATGCAGCTTTCAAATTTTGTTAGTAGTGTGTTACACACAGTCTCTGATTTTTAGGTCAAATAGCAAAGTTTCATACTTAGAAGGAAAAATCATTATGTGACAATATATGTATGTAGTTACAGGTTTAACTGCTAATCAGCACAATCATGGCTACATAGTGTCCATGTGGACTCGGGTCACAATTATTACTTCCAGGTTAGTACCCATGAATGTAGTCCCGATCTATTTCTAGATCATTTTTTCCTCTCATTTTGGGGATGATACATGAATTAGATTTAGGCATTAATTCTTGGTATTGATTTAAAGAAAATTGTTTATTCTTTAGAATATAAGCATTATGGTGTGGTTGTCTGTGTGCATTTTGGCGACAGTGCACAGTGAATAAGGAGGCATTGTTGCTGGTCCGGAAGTGAAATCTGTGACCCACTGCACGTTGTTTTGTTTACAGTCCAGCCTCGCAAAAAGGTACCAGATAACATATGACAAGAACTTCACCATGAGTTCATCTTTGAAGATACTTTAAATTAACATGTGATTTATTAGGATTTGTACACCATGGAAAGTTCAGTACTGACAAACAAATGTAGGGATATATATGAAAAATAATTGTGTTCTGAGTCCACGTAGCCTAGATTAACCCCTGGCCAACCTATCTATACACAGATATAATCTGGATAAGGGCAGAATGTATCCTGGGGTGTAGTCTGGCCTATGGTAAATTATATCCTCAGATATAATAGCCTTAGCCCTGACTTATCTCCCCCTGCCCAGATTATACAGCACTGTCCTTTTCTGTCATATATTATATCTTCTCTTTCATATTACTAATCTTGTTGTTTCTCGGTTGTTATCAGGATTTGACTTCTTCTATGATTTTCATTTGTATAATTATGGCTTCATTCAGTGAATCACCTGAACAGAATGGTATATATGGCTTCTTTCATTTTATTTTGATGTCATTCATAATAATGGCTTCATTCAGTGAGTTATTTTTAGCTACCTTAAGAGAATGGTAAATATGGCTTTTTTGTTGTATTTTTATATAAATAAACACATGGTTTCTTCCATGGCTTTCCTTTTGTACAACAATGGATTCATTCATAATGATGGTTTCATTCAGTGAGCTATTCTAGTCAAGCTACCTGAAGAGAATGGAAGTCACAAATCGATTTGCTGCATTAAACTGCAAATAAATGTTTCCTAAAAATAAAATAATAATATATAGCTAGTTCTTGTTAAAAATAGACTAAATAGTATCATGAAAACTTGTCATGACAACTGAATTGTCCATTGGTTTATGTTGGTATGTGTTGAACACAAACCTCTAGAAAACCATTCATTGCCTGTTGTCTTTTTTACCTGTTTTACATGCATTTTTATTCATCTAGACCGACTAGGAGAGGGTAGGAGTAGAATACATACTTGGCTAGATAAACCCCATGGGGAAAAATGGCCTAGCCCAGACTATACCCCAAGGTAGAATTACATGTATAATATGGGGTGGGATGGGGGAGCATAAAATAGACTAGCCTAAACTTTACAGTCAGATATAATCTGGCCTATCTCAAACTATACCCTGGGACTATAATCTGGCCTAATCTAGATTATGACTGGGTATAAAATAGTTGGACTGAACAAAAATATACCATTTAAAAGTGAAGCTCTAAAAATGACAAGGTAAAAATTGATAAAATCAGTAGGAATATAAACCCTTCCAAATAAATGTCAAAAAATATATTCCTCAAAAGATGAAAGGTAATGATGTAAACATTCTTTAATAGGTTCGGAATGCAAAATATAAGATAAAGGTAAGAAAAGAAAAATCCTTATAAAATATACAGTAAAAGATAAACCGTAAAGATGTTAACAAATTTTTTAAAGGTATAGCAAATAAAAGATAAAGGCAACCCCCCCACCCAACCCCCATACAATCCTTAAAATATAGGGTCAAATTTTGTTATATAAAAATACATTCTTGTTTTAAAAAACAAAGCTTCTTAATCAAGTTCACATAAAAAAATAGTACAAAATTCTGTTTTGCAGGGTGTTTCGCAGGGTGGAAGTCAGTTCACAAGACAAGAATGTGTTTCACTGGGATGGTAATTGCAATCTGGGCGATGTCAGGCATGTGTGTCCTATATGCAAGTGCCACTTCATCTCTGTGATTTGTTTTATATGAGGGATGCCACTCTCCAATGATGGGTTTGATATTCCAAAGATAGTTGGAGGTGTTTTCATTCCACATATTTAGTGTATAGAACATGCTGATTTATATGATATTTGAAGTCACAAGAGTATATAGATCTTCCATTTAGAAATTGGACTAGGCAGAAAACAGTATAGAATACCTTTTCAAGATTTTATCATGTTTCTTCAACATCTAAGATATTACCAAGTTGTCAAGTTGAAGGTTCTGTATTGGGCTTTCAGTGTGGAATGGGAATTCGAAAAGATGATGAAATTTGTTGTTTGAACAATCTCTATGCAGTTCACAATATGAGGGATTTAGAAGATAGCTTGGTAGTATACTGAAGAGCCAATTTCATGTTAAATAAAGTGATGTCTCAACATAGAGGTTTTATGAAAGGGAAGTTCAGAATGCTCTCAGACAATGTCTCTGTCCTCGATTGTGTATCAGAACAAGCATTTGCATGTAAGATTTGCAAGCTGATCCATATACAATCGAGACATAGTCAAGCCTAGATCGTACTAAAGTTCTGTATAACGGAAGTAAGACCTGCCAGTCCCCTCCCCAATCTGTGTTTGCCATCACTCATATCAAATCCAGGGCTTTATTACATTTGTCCCTGAGGTATCTAATATGCAGAAGGAAAGACAGTTTATGGTAAAGACTAAATCCTACAAATTTGGTCTCCTCCACAACAGGAAGAAGAGAACAGTTAAGATAGAGTTTAAGGTCTTCATGAATTTTAAGTAATCTGCAGATGTGCGTTCAAACAGTTTTAGAGTTTGAAAATTTTAATCTGTTTTCTTCTGACCATTTCTGAAATCTGTTTGAGCACATCTGTAGTTGATGTTCAACAGTATGCATACTTTTTGATTTACAACAGATCAAAAAGTCATCAATGTATAATGAATGAGCAGTCAGTTCTTGGATTAAAGCCTTTCACAGTTTTCTTAGTTTTTATGTTAAAAGGAGTGACTTACAATATATTGCCCTGAGGTACACCCATATCTAGAGGATAATTTTCAGAAAGGGTGGTACCTACCGTATATACTCGCATATAATCCAGGTCCAAATGCAAACAACATAGACCCTGATCTGCCATTGCATAATGCGCTGGCAGATCAGGGTCTATGTTGTTTGTTCTACTGATTAGTCCTTACAAACTGCATAGACCAAGATCTGCCAGCGCATTATGCAATGGCAGATCTGGGTCTATGCAGTTTGCAGTTGGTATAAGATTATACATGAGTATATATGGTACCTTAACCTGAAATGTCTATCTTCACCAAGTCAAAAAAGATGACTACGCTTTAGGAAAGTAAATTCTATAATAAATGTTCCAAGTTTTACATGATGGTTAATTGTGCTTCTCTGGTATCTGAATCCACATTGAAAATCTGATAGTATTTTGCTGGATTCAAGATACCAGAGGAGTCTGTTATTCACCATTCATTCTTTGGTCTTGCAAATACAGCTTGTTATATGGTTGTTATAGTTGAAAAGGTTAGTATAGTTCTTCCAGGTTTGGGAAATGGTATCATTGTTGCTTCTCATCCTGTTGGCAGGAAGACACCAGTTTCCCAAATAGTATTTAAAATGTTAGGAAATGTATTGAGAGTTGTGTCAGGTAATTGTTTCAGAAGTTGATAGTGGATATCATCTGGTCCTGCTGAAGTGTCATGGGCTCAATCAAGAGAGTCTTGTAGTTCTCTGAGAGTGAAAGGTTTATTGTAACCCCCATTCAGCAATAGCAGACTAAAATGTAAAGGATTCTTTTCTTTCAGGTTTTTGACATGGTAGAAGTTTTCAGAATAATTCTCTGGTGAAGATTGTTTGGAGAATGATTTGACCAAAGTGTTTTAAATTTCTGACCATTTCATCAGATTTCAAGCGTTTGATAAAGCTGTTTTTATTTTTGTTGATGATTTCTTGTACCATATTCAACACAGATTTTACTGAGAACTGAAAGTTTAACATAGAGACATAGGATCTCCATTTTTTTTTTTTTTTTGTCTCCAATGGTGCAGTGAGCTTTAGCTCTGTGTATATGGTATTTATTCAGTTTTTTAGGTTTTGGATTGGCTTGAAATCTCTAACAACCCTTTAATGTTCTCTGATAGCACTCTAGCAAGAATCAACAAACCATGGTTTGATGACAAGTTTAGGAATTGCTGAAGTTTTAGGTACTTTATCTACAGCAAAACCATAGAGTATATAAGTAAATAAGTGTATAGAGTATATAAGTAAATAAGTATAATAGAGTCAGGTAAGATTTAAAATGATCTGTCAAATTTGATTCGCAGTGGGACTCAAATGTATCCAAATCTGCCTTATTCAATTTCCATCTCTGGCCTATGCCTTAAGGTTCAGTTGTATTACTTGTTAAGTATACATGTATTGGAAAGTGGTCATTACCACAGAAGTCATCACCAACTTTCCAAGAGAAGCTAAGTACAAGAGATGGATTACAGATGGTCAGATCTAAGGATGACTAGGATTCTGTGGCAGGATATAGATAGGTATATGATTTATTGTTAGAAAGTGTTTTGAAATGAAGTCCTCTATTTCTTCCCAGGTCTCCCTCACTGATATCTTTTCAGCCCCAAAGTATATGGTGGCTGTCCAAATCTTTACGTAGAATAAAATGCACTGGTATTGTCCAATGAGGTGGTCAAGGCCTCATATATTGATTGGAATGTTTGGGGGAAGGTAAATCGAGCAAAAAGTAAAAGTTGTTTGTGTATGGACACAAGAACAGCAAAAGCCTATACTGAGCCTTTGTTAATGGCTGTGAGGAGGTTTGTTATCCATAATGATGGACGCTTCTCCAGTAGCTTTTTTCAATTTTGATAGAAATTACAAAGATAGTTTTGGTATCATTGGACCAAACGTAACCTAATTTTGGTTATGGTAGCCTTAAACACATTTTCAATGTCACTACCTGATATTTTGTGCAAGGGATGGATGTTCACTAGTGTGGACAATATCTTAGAAATCATTTGAGATGAAAAATGATGTCATCTTTTTATGTTAGTCATAGGAAGCAGCATACTAGTTACTGTGAAACCTACAAAGGCCACACAAGGGACCATTTAAATGTCCATTACAAAGGCCACACAAG
This sequence comes from Margaritifera margaritifera, assembly GCA_029931535.1. Classification (NCBI taxonomy): domain Eukaryota; kingdom Metazoa; phylum Mollusca; class Bivalvia; order Unionida; family Margaritiferidae; genus Margaritifera; species Margaritifera margaritifera. Next base: position 2,142,822 of record JAQPZY010001523.1, on the reverse strand, counting down.
GGACCATTTAAATGTCCATTACAAAGGCCACACAAGGGACCATTTAAATGTCCATTACAAAGGCCACACAAGGGACCATTTAAATGTCCATTACAAAGGCCACACAAGGGACCATTTAAATGTCCATTACAAAGGCCACACAAGGGACCATTTAAATGTCCATTACAAAGACCACACAAGGGACCATTTAAATGTCCATTACAAAGGCCACACAAGGGACCATTTAAATGTCCATTACAAAGACCACACAAGGGACCATTTAAATGTCCTTTACAAAGGCCACACAAGGGACCATTTAAATGTCCTTTATGGACAGCTGTTGTTTATATAGAGTTCGACAAAATAGGAATAAACTTGCAAAAATGTTAAGAATGAAATCAATGTAAATAAAAAGTGTTTCTGTGACCTTGAAAATTAGGTCACAGTCACCAAAACCAAATGAGGTATTCGGATCCTTTAAAGGCATACAAATATCTAATTAGTTCAGGTTTGGTTCCATAGTTCCCAAGATATCTTGCTTAGATGCTAAACTGGACTCCCTTACCCAGCCATAAGACATAACCCCTCCCCCCACTGTATATAGAATGTCATTTGGTAACCTTGAACATTTCTTAAAGGTTACAAAAAGCTAATCAAGTTTTGGGGCTGCCCAGTGTCATACTAAGGGTAAATGGTGCCCGGGGCAACAATGATGGCCCAAAGGGCCCGAATACAAGGCCTGAATTTTTATCAGCTGTTTTGGTGCCCGAAGACCTCTGGCGGCCAGGGCAACTGCCCCCCCTCCAAATAGTATGCTACTGGGGCTGCCCCAAGAAATTTGCTTATCAAATTCTTGTCCAGTTGGCTAAAACCACTCCAATATGTTGCCTACAAGCTGAGGTCCTTTACTTGTTTACAAGCTGAATCCTTCACTAAACATAAAGTATCTTCCTGTGACTTTGAAAATGAAGTCAGTCATCTAAATATCCAAATACAACTGGTTTATTTCAATAGTTTTTAGATATCTTGTTTACAAGGTCAGTGTGAGCATCCCAGCAAACAGGATGTCACTCTTTGTCCTTCAAAGTTGTGTCAAGGGCATCAAAAGTTCAACAGATCATGAAACTCCCTAAAGCATCTGCATATAGAATTTGGTCAAGTTTGGTCAGACAATATTGGAGATATTGTGCTTACAAGCTGATGTCATTCACTAAGAACAAAGAATTGACCTGTGATCTTGAAAACAAGGTCACACTCACCAGAACCTAATCAGGTCTTGGGACGCACTTAAGATATCTTATTATACTATTCTGTCTTGTTTGACTCAATAGTTTTAAACATCTGGCTTACAATGTAAGTGCAATGTCTCTCTCCTTTTGTGCAAGAGACATAATTGGATGGAAATGAAATATAAATACAAAATCTACCTTTACCTTCTGGGTACTGACCTCTTTCATAGGCTGAGAGGAAGATAAATACCAAATTTAACTGCATTTTGTCTATTAGAATATACTAATGTTCTGTGGAACCCAGTGTCCTGCATCCATATCCTTGTCTGTGTAAACCCTGTATGATGTATCTGACTTTCATGAATTTTCACATGAAACTTGAACATTCTTGACCATGATGCTTAAGTAGGCGAAACGGGGAATGCAGGAACTCCATGCAAATCAATGTATATATTTTAGACCTACGATAATATTATCCTGAAGTTTCATGTAAGTTTTAAATAATTTTTCCACAAAACTTGAACATTACTTACAATGATGAAACATGCCTTCTGCTTAAGCTGGTGAGACAAGCAAGACAGAAGCTCCTAGCATATCGGTTTATAAACTTTTGACCTATAATAATATTATACTAATGTTCAGTTGAATGCAGCTACAAATGTAGAAGATATGTGACTTTCAAAAACCTGAACACAAACTTTAACATTGTTCACCACGAAAAGTTTCTGCTTAAGTAGGTGAGACAGGCAAGACAAGAACTCCAAGCATATCATGGTATAAATATTAGAGCTACTGTATAATGATATTATCAAAAAGTTTCACTTAAATGCAGCAACCGATGTAGAAAATGCAACTTTCAAAAACTTTAATGCAAAACTATAATGTTGTTGATGTCCTGCCATCATCACCACTACCAAAAATGTGACTACTGTGTCTCACCATGCTTATGCAACTGAGACAAAAATAGTGTGCAAACAATAAAACATATACCCACATAACCATACATATCACTCACATTGATTCTATCACAAATTCTATAGCAACTTTAACTAGCACCGAATAAAAATGGTAGTTACAATTAATTTGTCACCTTTCATTCTTCATTATCCACCATCCATCCTGCACATCATTTATCTATATGTAAAATCTCAAGTACCATATACTCCAACTGCAAACTGCACAGTGCCACATCGGCCATTGCATGATGTGCCAGCAGATCTGGGTCATTGCAGTTTGTTTGGAGTAATCAATAGAACAAACAACATAGACCCTGATCTGCTGGTGCATTAATTGATGGTAGATAAGGGTCTATGTTGTTTGCAGTTAGACTTGACTTATAGGCAAGTATATATGGTACATATGCAAAGTATAATTCTTGTCTTCAGGATAAAACAATCACAGCTGATGTCATCTCATTTGAAGATGTACTTTACTCTGTACCTATCCCTATAGCTCCTCCAACTTCAGTGAGTAATATAATAATGAAACAGCACTGGGGTTTGTTTTGGGGGAACATTTTTGTAATGAAAATACTTTATTTATTTCCCCATTTTTAACAACTTTTTCTTTAAATATATTGGTAATTAATGGCTTTAGGTATTTAACACAAGATTGTGGATGAGGTCTGAGTAAACCAAATATTTTCTCCTATTGGAAACTGGATTTTGACCCATATGGGAAAATTATGGATTCTTTGCAAATTTCCTGGAACAATTGATAAGGCACAATACATATACCAACAAGAAAAAGAAAAAAAGATCCTTTTCATTTCCTACCCTTTATGATAATTAATTCTATTCAGTACGGCTAATAGGCACTTTAATTAATTCCATTCAGAATACATTGGATAAAATCAGGCCACAATTAAACACGAGTTATCCCTTTTCCATCATTTGCAAGGGTACATCACAGGTCACATATCCTAGGTTAGTGATTTTTTTGTTTTTGTTGCCGAGTTCTTTGCCTTTTTTCCACTGCAATTGACCGTTTATAGTCAATACCTCAGTAAAGTTTGTCTTAAGTTTTTATAGCTTGTGCATTCTTTGAGAAACAAACTTGATTTAAGAGATTTTTAGAATATGAATGCATCTAGCTAAAATATTGGTACAAGTTCTTACCTTATGACCTGCAGAGACTTATTTAAGGTATGTGACTTTGTTTTGTTGAATTTTATTGGAAGTTAAATAGTTATGTGAAATGAAATTTTTAACAAATATTTACATTGAACACAAAGCACTGTTGTATCAAATGAAATTACATGAAACTTTACTTTTCATCATGTAAATTTAAAGTTACAGTTTTAAAACTTTATGAATTTAATTTGTCTTGCATCTAGAAGACATTTATCTAAGTGTTAATTCACAAGATATTAATCATCTTTCACCTTATCACTCTGAGAGCTACCATATATACTCACTTATAAATCGAGTCCAACTGCACAGACACAGATCTGCCATTGCATAATGTGCCGGCAGATCTGGATCTATGCAGTTTGTTAGGAGTAATCAGTAGAACAAACAGCATAGACCCTGATCTGCCAGTGCATTATGTGATGGCAGATCAGGGTCTATGCTGTTTGCAGTTGGACTGGACTTTGTAGGAGTATATACAGTAGTAATGTTGGCATATTACAAAGTTTAATGTCATTTGTCCAATGATCTTGGAGAAAAAAGTGTCAGCAATGAGAGTGGTGTTTTTGCAAAACAATCTGAAACTACCAGTACCTCCCACCATAAAAAAAAAAAAAAAAAAAAGGGTTTGTGTATGTAAAACATATATACCCCACAAACCCCCAATTTAGATCAAAATGCCCAAGCTCCAAGAGTTCAAAGTTTTTAAAAAATTTGAAACGTTGCTATAGCGATATGAAGATAGGAACATTTAGATATATATATACCATATATACTCGCGTGTAAGTTGGATTCAACTGCAAACGGCATAAACCCAGATCTGCTGTTGCAGTTTGTGGTTTTTACCTAATTGAGCTAAAAAGTGTAAACAGTTGAAAAATAGCTGTAATAGCCTGAAAATCTAATCAGGTCATCTACATGTGCATATGAATATGCCAGTCAAATTTAATTTGTCTACATTTAGTGGTTTTTGCACATTTGTGCTAACAAGCCAGGCTTCTTGGGATGGACAGGACAAATGAAGATGCCCAGCCTACAAACGGTGCGGGCATACACATTTGTTCTTTTTTAGGACAGATTACCATCTATATTTGCTTATAAGTTGAGTCCAACTGCAAACTGCATAGACCCAGATCTGTCATTGCATATTGTGCCAACAGATCTGAGTCTATGCAGTTTGTTAGGAATAATCAGTTTGCAGTTGGACCCGACTTATACACAAGTATATACTGTAAGTAACTTCTTAAAATCTGAAGATTTCCATCTGTTGGACAGATCATGGGCATCATAATATATATCCAATGTTTAAGTAGGAGAGCATAGGAATAACAAGACCCCGTTTTTCATGAGCTTGCATTTTATTTAGCTAAGTAAAAAAAATGTAACATTGAGGTTAATTTAAACTTTACCATTGAGGTTAATCTAGGGTGTGGACATACGTATATACAGATGGATGGATACAGACATGCACATAGATGCCAAAGTGCTCATTATGTCAATGTTCCATGAGTGGGCTCAATAAGAATGGAAGGAACTTTATGACCTTGAGACATAAAATACATACAAGCACATAATTATTTAGGTTTATGACAGCAGATGAAACTGTAAAAGAACAGTACCAAAATCAATACTATTTGCCAACCCCTCTGGCAGTTTGTACCCCCTTCTGATTTTAAAAACAAAAAGCCTGAAGGATATAAGAAATGCACAAAACTTCGTCATTTCATTCATTAATTTATAATTTCTAATCCTATTGTTGCCAGGGGGTCTCTAAAACTGTCTTCTTCGCATTTCAAAAACCAAACAAAAGTTTTCCATGTAAACAATGGGCCTGCTCATGGTAATTTTCTGGCTCCTGGGAAAGTCCATTTTCAGTGAATAGGTGGGATCTTTGGAATACACATACACAGAAGTTAAACGCTGCTTTGTCTGCATCAAATAATTTTAATTTCTAGTTCTAATATTTCCCAAATAATTGAAAAAATAAAAGGGAAAAAAAACCGCCTTAAAATGTGAAAACATGCACAGTAAGTAGTTTGAAGAATTGTAACTTGATTGTATAAATTCATCAAAATAGACTTACCCATGCAAATATGGATGCCATATTTATATAGAAACTCCTGTTTGGTTTGAAATGCTCAGAAGATGACAGTGTTAGGGACCACCTAGTGAGAGTTCAGTAAGAAATGATAAATTCATGAATGAAATTACTAAGTTTTGTGAATTTTTTAAAAAATATCCTTCTAGCCTTTTATTTTTAAAATCAGAAGGGGGAGGGGTACAAACTGCTGGAGTGGGGGGTTGGGGTTGGCAAATACTATAATTAGCAACATAATTATTTTGTGAAAATGTAATTAAAATGACCTATTTTTTGTAACCTTTGTATTCCTATGAACATCACGTGCACAAATTTATCAAGTTTCATGACTATGTAGACAACAGGTCTGAGAAACAAACCAGAAGATGCAGGATTTAACTGAAATGGCTGGTGACAGTAATAGATAAGGAAGCATCCAATATTTATTGGGGTGGCAGTGGGGTGGTAACTGCAAATCATACTGCACAGAAATTGAACCCTTTCGCAACTCCTTTACATAGAATGTTATACTCTATCTTAAAATGCACAACTGCACCCCATATTTTATTTTACACAAATACATGTATTGAGATTTTTATTTGTCTGTCCCAAAATCATACCCTATTCCAAATACTGACCACTCCCCTCCCCTAGTAAATACTGACCAATTATTAACAACAATAATGAATGCAGAGTTATAATATACCCAGAAATATTTTCTGCCTTTGTGGCATGATGACTACATAAAAGGAAAACATAAGTGGCAAAATTAGTCAAAACTTTTATTTTGCATTTGATGCTACTATGACAAAGAAATTCTACATAATTATAATGACTAACTTAAAAGTTTAACATAAAATCAGATTTTGAATCAAATTAAAATGGTACATAACTGAAAACTTCAGGTCAATAGATTAAACCATGTGCATAACTTTAAAAAGTATGCAATGAATTCTGAAGCTTTGAAAATTAGAACAAATACAAAATATAAAATCTGCAAAAAGAAATGAGTGTATTTCTTTAACAAGTTTTACTCAGTAAAATTGAACATTTACAACATTAAACATTAAAAACACTGCTTTTCTTCTACAACACAAAAGGAATAAAAAGAAATTAAAAATTAAAAATTAAATTACCAAGCAAATTCCTCTTATAGGTATTAGTAATAATCATCCCTAGGAATAAAAAAAAAAAATCAAACTATGGTAAAACTTCCACTCTCTAATATATAAAATAAAACGAATGTCTTTCTTCTTTTGTTGCACAAGAAAGAAAGAACCCCTCCCCACACCCCACACACTTAAACATGTAGTCTATATGCAATAACTAAAACACATTTATAACAGATCTAATGGGACCTATGGAATAACATTGTTCTATCTGAAATTTGTTATAATAATAATAAAAAAATTAATAACTTATGCTTCATCAGGTATTCAAATTCTCTTTGTACTAACCATAAATTTATTGTATCTATGTATTAACAGTGTCTCAGAGTAGCCATACATGCCATAATTTTAAAGAAAAAAATAACTTTAATTTGCCAAGTAACTTTAATCAGACATTTCATAGCATAGTATGCTAGTCAAATAGTACTCTTTTCACATAAAATGTTTGCAAATGCTGCAGTAAAGTATTAACTTGTGTAACCAGCATACATACATTCCTTATTTTTCATGGGGTACCAATTTTTGTAGATTTCATGGCTGCTTCACACCACAACTTTAAAGACCCAATTAACAATGATCCTTCTGATGAACCACAAGGAATCCATCTCCGATCTGTGAAATTTAAGTAACAACAAAATAACATTTTTTCTTTCTTCAAAACCAAGAAAACTGATACACATGAAAATCAATGAATACACAGTATACCCAGATCTGCTAATGTACTGCATAATGTGTAGGCAAATCTGGCCCCTCCATCATAAAATTTTACTTGACTCCAAATATCTTGACTAATCAAAATGTTGGTAATTTTGAATAATAATTCCATGCCTGGAGTAACATTTGTTACTCACAATGTTGAGTCGAGTTTTATATTGGAGGAGCCAGGTTTACCCTGCTTACTGGAAATCTTAATAAGAACAAACAGTGCAGACTGTAACCAGTCAGAACACAATATACTGGGATATCTGGTTCTATACAGCTCACAGAGTTGTGTGTTATGCATCAGCAAAAAAAGAATACAGTAAACCACGATGAAGCCAGTCTTCCAAAAATACTACCCCATTCAGTATAGTCAGTGTTTTTTCAACCTCATTTAACACCAATAACAATTGACAATCTTTTACAAACTGAAAAGCTTAATTACAGTATGCAGTATGTGGAAATGGCACAATTAAAAATATTCAGTGTGTTACATGGTCATGCATACATACATTAAGATTTGTAATATAGTGACATGTGTATATTAAAATATATTACAAAGCACAAATGAATAGTAACATTTGGTTTCATGGACCTACAAACCACTAAAAAAAACCCAAACCCAATATATATATATATGTGTCAGTGTGTATATATATGAATATTTAAAGCAAGAGTTCAAACATTGTCAATATATAAAACATTTTTGTTCCTTTGTCAATGATATGGACTTTTACTTTAGAGTCTAATTAGACCAATGATCTCTAAACACATGATATGGTTAATATACTGTGAATATGATGAATAATATAATGTGTGGTATGTTTCATCTATATCTACAATATTTATTCCTTATCTTTTGCTGAGTTTATCTCTTTTAATCCTAAAAGATTTCAAAAGAATTATGGATCATGGTTCCATGTTTCAAATATTACAAGCACCTTAGAATGTCAAGAAGAATAAAAAATAATTAAAATATTTTTAATAAGTCTAAAATATTTGCATTCAGTTAATCAAGAAACATGAAAGGCACTCTTTAGTCACGTTTTCAGATCAGGTAATCATAAATTAAAATGCAATTCAATTATATCACTATTATGCTGCATACAGTGATGCTGCAAAAATGTATGATACAAGTTTTATGATTCACAGTCAGCATTAAAGAAAATGTCATACTATTTAAAGAAATTACATCAACAAATTTATGGAAAAAGTAAAATAATCTGGTGGTATGATAAGAGGATAAAAATAAAAAAATTCTGATACAAAGGGAAAAAATTAAATATCTACTAAGACGGCAACAAATATAAAAGACAAACAGGTATAAAATCTATAGAAATAAAACATAGCCACAGTAAAAATCAAGCTAACTGCAGCCTTTTCACAACTTGTCTCTTAGTTAATGCATACCAAACTGTATAAATCTAGTTTTGTCAATTTCTTTCCTAAGGTGCAAGGACCTGCTCAACGCAATCTGTCAGAAGGTTATTTTGAACCAAATCTTTTTTAAATTTGTTTCTTATTCAGTACATCTAGATGTTTTTTTTTTATTTCAATAGCATCATTTGTACCTGTGCATGCATATGTCTGTATCTTTGATGTACCATGAGACCTATAAATGTTTCATTATAAGGAAATGAGATTTATATTTACTAGAGAGAGATACATGGATCCTAACTCATATATACAAAGATATAAATGGGTTCAAAAAGTAATTATGATGAAAACTAAGAACAATTTGAGAAAAATATTGTGTACATTGGAGAAATCTGAGGATTGCAAAATCTGACAAAGGATAAAAAACACGTACAGAATACAGGTACATTTATAATACTGTATTAACCTCTATTGCACATCCTCTAATGTATGACTAATTATCACATCAGAATAAATTTACATGACATTGATTTCAAAATAAGTGAAAATAAAAATAAAAACGATGTGTGCTAGATATTAATTTTGTGCTACATTCCCAATAACCATGTTTAAAATTTGAAGGAAAAAAGAAAATAACCTTTCAATCCTACAAGTGTTCAGATATCACAATTTTTCATCCTTACTTTTAAACAAGTGTTTCATGGAACCTGGTGTCTCACGATGCATCACCCCATACCTGACTGGGCAAAGACTTTAAGACAAAACTGTTTATGCAGCTGCCCAAAAATTGATACCCATGTCTTAACATGGTTATGCAGCTGCCCAAAAATTGATAACTATGTCTAAACATGGTTATGCAGCTGCCCAAAAATTGATAACTTTATCTTAACATGGTTATTCAGGTGACACAAAATGTCTATGGCATCTACATGTTGGTTGCATATCTCTGTGCATTTTTACCTAAGTAACTCTTGTACAACCTTCATTTAAAAGAATGGATATAAAGCAAGACAACATGATAAAATGGTATTTACAAACTGCAAAAATCTTAAATATCAAAGACTTTCAAAAGTCCGAGAATCAAAGTGGCTTATTAGAATATGACCTTAAATGATCTAAACAAACTGTATTATATCATATTATCTCAAGGTAGAGTTAGTTTAAAATATGAATGGAAATACACAATGAAATGCACATTATGATACAATTTACAAAAACAAAAAAAAAATGTCAAAAATGAGCCTTTTTATACATTTTTACACACTGTATCAAAAATGTAAATAAAAAATAGATCTCAGCTGATATTTTCATTTTATGACAATGGCATATTGTGGTTTCATTGACACTGATCTCAGCTGATGAATTTTACATTATGACCACATGGCGCATTTCGGCTTCATGATAAAAAAAAGAACATTCAAATGTTTAAACATTACAATCTAGTAAATTAGCAATCTGGTAAAATAACTCAGAATAATACTATCCCTTAGCTTGTTCCATCTTGTCACCTTTTCCATTACATGCTGCCATATTGATTACATAATATAATTATAATAAAGATACACCATTTGATATACAGGTACATTAAACATTGGATATAATGAGAACTAAAGAACCCCTAAAATTATGCTGTTTTATATACACAGTAAAAACCCATCTGGATTAATTTTTAAGACCCTCCAACTAAAACATTCAAAAATTAAAATAACTGAATCTTTCCTTTGACATACAGTGGTCCCCCTCTTATAAGGCCACCCCTACTTCAGCAGGAAAGTGACCTTACAAGATGGGTGGCCTTTCTAGGATGGGACCACACAGATGTGAGCAATAATTACATATAAAGTATAAAAGGCGTAACTCATTTTTTAAAATAATAAACATTTCATTTAAAAATCACATGCATGTTATGGAATCAATGTGGTAAAATAAAATTAATGTTATTTAAAATAATTATGAATAATCATCAATTGTGGTATAAAACCACCTCGTCAATAAAATCAGGGCAGAAACATCTGGTTGTAACTATCATTATCTGTCCATTCCATTTTCCCACTGCCATAGAAACTAAGTTTTATTTGAATATTTCTGACATCAGATTTCTCAGCAGTGATCAAACAACTCTCCCTCTTTTCGTTTAGTTGAATTGTCTGATAACATTATGCACTTTTTGCAACAGCTTATTCTTTCATTGGCAATTTGTAGTTACTAGAATGAAATGCTCTGTGTTTACAAAGTGAGCTTGTCACATGATTTACTGGTTTTAGTCTGGTACTCTTTTAAATACATTCTGTAATCTGAGAGAGAGAGAAGACATGTTGGCTAACATACAATTTATATATTTTATGGTGACTGGATGTTAGCTTTTGTGACCTTAATAAATATTGGTGGAAGTAATAGCCAGTAATTATCACAGTGACAAAACCAAACATCAAAGGAACACACAGCAGTAAGGATAATCTGATTACACCACTCCCTCGATAACTTGCGAACCAGCTTATAACGCGGGGGCAGGCATGGATCCCATTTTTTAAAACTAGAAAATACCCCAAAAATTGGCCCCTATTTGTTGAACGTGAAAAAAATCGCGATAAAAATTGATAGATGAAACCTTGATGTATCGCTCGTTTTATCGTCGAAAACTGTAGTTAGTACCCATAAATATGAATTGTAATCATGAATTCTAAACTTTTAATAAGAAATATATATTTTGTTCAATTTTCTTTCTAAACAACATTCTCAGTAGACTATAAATACCAATATTCGACAAAATTTCGATCAATGAAAATGTCACTAAATCCTACTGGTGCCAACACTGTAATAAATAAATACCAATTTTTGTGAAGTGAAATTTGTGTTTTAGTTCTATCTTTTAATTTGGTTTCAGTGTAATCATCATAAATGCAATATGCCCTCTTGTATTCAAACGTGAAAAATGTCATTCAACCGTCACAGCATTGTCCGCGAGTGTTTCCTTAAGAACCTAATTAAGTGCCGACCGTGTTTTGATCTCCGACTTGCATAAGTATTTATTGTGTTGTTACACTCAATTAAAAGCAGACCTGCTTTGTATTATCACATTAATTACGTCTGTTGTATCAAAGCAAATAAAGGGGGTTGAATAAAAGAAAAGTTAAAAGGCATACAAATCCTACCTGCGTAAGAGCTAGCGGTCACGGCAGTATGTCAGGTCAACTCATTTCAATTGATCAATTGAACACTGTTATAAATATTATGTATTTAAGTAATATAATTAAACTACCTAAATTTATTATAATTAAAATACATCAAATTAGCCTAATCATTCAAAAATGTGATCAAAGACAGCAAGGCAACCAAGCGAAATGAGAACTTCGTGAATAAAAAGCTTTGTTTCACAGATATGGTTCATTATAGAGAAGCGAGTTCCCGAGTTTGTATTGAACTTAAAATTTCTAAATTGGCACTCAAAGATTTCCTCAAGGATGAGAATAAGTTTCACTATTACTTGCAATGAAATCACGGAATCCATATTTTACTAGTAGAATAATAATAAAATCGAGTTTCTACATTGATGGTTGTTTCATGATATAAATGTCCCTAGTTTTTTGAAAAAAAGGAATCTTGTTTTGTTGTGACTCAGCAACAACAAAAAGCAGTGATGTAATACACAATGTTTTCGCATACAGATGTTGTTGAAAACACTTGGACTAATGTTGCTAACGATCTTTCAGAGGTTGGGTATCTTGAAAATAAAGGTAATTTATACAGAAAAGTGAAGAACTACATTAGAAAAAAGCTCTTTATTGATAATTATTCCCAATGCAATTATAAAACTAGTATTCAGCTATTAAACAGCCCCATTACCCCCCCCCCCCACCCCGCAGTTTTCTCGATGTCCAGCAGGGATGGCATCCCCTTCTTAATTTTTTTAGGTCCCTCGGTAAATCACGCCCTCGCTTATAGTGCGGTCTATGTTTTTGGACCCCGTTGTGTGCGAGTTATCGAGGGAGAGGTGTACTTACCTCTTTCTATGGATTAAGGTTAGGCACTCTATTGACAGATTGAAACAAATGTCAATGTGTTGAATTTAGAAATCAACAAATATTCATGAGATTTGCATCTGTAAACCATATTATGGGGCTACTTGTGAGGGGTAAATTTGATGTTTTTGCACTAATATGCTGGCCGCATTAGAGAGGTGGTCATCCCAGAGGGTTACTTTAGAACACAAACTCATTGGTGCCAAGGGATTCTTGCCATATAAAGTGGGTAGCTGCTGGTCAGGGGGTTGTTCAAGAGAGAGACCACTGTATAACAGACCTCATCACTATAACCACCCGAGTAATAAAACCATTTTTCTTAAGTCCTGAGTGGTATTCTTATATCATGTTCAAGATGACCTTATACCATCAATTTTTTCTTCTTCTAATTTTACTGAAGACCACAATTTCAATTTGGAAATAAACTGTACAAACCTTCAATTTTAGCATTTTCCAACATAATGGGCAGTATAAAAGATCATAACCATAAATAGAATGCAAAATGATTGGAGGGTATAAAGATTTCCATTGATTCCAGTACAAAAATGGCAGTAAGTTTGGAGAGTAACTTCTGATTGCATGGATTTGTCCCAGTAGGTAGTGTGACCAAGAAAATGTCAGTGTGCATGTTGCAACTGGAACACCCCTTGTTTGTTTATCAACTCATCCAACATGGATGTAATCCATCTGTTATTCTGTAAGCATTGTTTTTCTTGCAGAATATCGTGACATATGTAGTCCTATCAAACCTTGATTTTTCAAGTTATTACTTTGTGAATAGATTGAACAGCTGATTTTATTCAGTTATTTTGCGTTTATTACGAAACAAAAATACCTTATAAACATAATTACTTCAGAAAAATGTGTTATTTGGGTATTAGATTATTAACCATCAGCTATAGTGAGATTAGTATATCATTATAGGCAGTGACACATATTATGTTAAAAGACAGAAAGGGATTATGCAACATACACTATAATAACTGACATATGGCATACAATGCAACAGGCACTATAACTGACATTTAGCATACAATGCAACATGCACTATAATAACTGACAAATGCCATACAATGCAACATGCACTATAATACTTGACATATGCCATACAATGCAACATACACAATAATAACTGACATATGGCATACAATAATATTGTAAGTGAAGTTCACTATACTTCTAACAACTTTAATAATTGTAACTTTCAACAGTTGTTGAACAGAAAGTATTTGTGTATACCACAAGCCTATTATATCAGCATACACAACCTAACTTGCTTCTCTTCCAACCTCATGTCCAGATTGCTGATACGAATCAGTCGCACTGTCTGCGGATTTCCCGCATTGAAAACTCGGTATATGTGGAAACGTTCCTTCTGCTTTTCTGCAAACTTGATTTCTGCTATAGATATTTCAAAAACCTCTTTGTTATTTGACTGGGTACTTTTCACCTGAAACAAAAGCAGAGAATTCAATTCTAGATATTTTTTATTATGATCATAATTTTGTTTGTTTGTTCTTAAACAGCTGAAAACCACTGAATAAGAGGTGAATCATAAGAGTACCACAAACAGCATATGATACCCTGCCAACATAAGATCACTGAATGCAGTATTGTTTATACTTGCTTACAAGTCAAGTCCAACTGCAAAACTACACAGACCCAGATCTGCCATCACATAATGCACTTGCAGATTTGGGTCTATGCAGTTTGTTAGGAGTAATCAGTAGAACAAACAACAGAGACCCTGATCTGCCGCCACATTATGTGACAGGAGATCAGGGTCTATGTTGTTTGCAGTTGGACTCGACTTACAAGCAAATATATATGGTAACTATAAAACATTTTGCTGGTTATGAAATGGAACACAGAATTATGCTATCATTTATGCTAAGATTAAGGAGCTGAATAAATTTTGTTTTTATATCTCTTTTCTGGATGTTTACAAAAAGTAAGAAAATAATGGTATGACACTTTAGTTAAAATTAAAACGTAAGAAGAAAAAAAATTAAAACCGTAAAACAATACTTTAGTTCAAATTCAATGCTATAAAACAAGATTCTTTTAGGTGTGATCTATTTGAACATCTTAGTCATGTCAAGAAAAAGTTCTGATGTATACCATCTCCAAGTAGTTTGAATCTCCGTTTAAAATTGAATAAAACTCATCAAACCCAATTTACTAACTTATGGAACCTTGTGAAGGAAGTGTCTGAACACGAGGTCACACAGTCTCAGAGATGCACGCATAAAAGAAGTGATAAACATAGAAATCAGATTTTGGAGAAAATATGTTTTTTCAATAAAACTTTCCTGATCACAATATGATAGGAAAATATCCACTAACTTTCAAATCCAACCCTCCCAAGCAAAAAAAAAAAAAAAAAATGTCTTTTGGCTTGTTTTAGTAAGAAATCTGCTAAAATATCTGCTGACTGAGATGGAAGTCAGACATGAGCAGTTACCCCTTAGCGGGATCAGCACTGAATCCTGTAATTCATCAGTTACTACTGGAGTGGAAGTACGTGCTCTTCCAGAGATGGAATTGCGGGAAGGGAGTGCCTGCATTATGATTGGGTAAGTATTTCTGAAGAACCCATTTTTGTTGAGATCACCTTTAATTTAGCCAGAAAATAAAAACTTTAACACTGACCTAACATAAAAAAAGCTCAAACATTGATTTTAATCTAGGGTGTGGATGGACATACATACAGATATACACATACACCAAACGTGATTGCTATGTCAAGCTTCTGCTAAGGTCAGCTCTACAACAATTGGTTTCTTCTTCAAATACATTACCCAATCATAATACCTTAGGAAAATAAATAACAGGTGGATGGAGTTACATCCCTTTGTACAGGAGTTGGCCCAGGTTCCCGACACCTAACATCCAAAGCAGCTTTGAGTCTTGTGTGAGATATGGGCTAGTAACCCAGATCAATGATGAGACACAGCCTAAAAAGAAAATGTTTTCATTCCATCAATTCAGTGCTATGATGCTGCTGAGTGACCTGGCAAGACAAGGTAGCAGTCTTGAAGGTCAAATTGAGTCCTCTGGGATGAAAGGTCTCTCAGACAAAAGCTGGAGAATGTGGTATCAGAACTCCATTGCACAGCTTGAATGATGCAAGTTATGGAACAGTTTTGTTGAATGCTATGCTGATACATGTAAAAAATTTATATGGTCTTCGGCTAATTCCTTGTAGGCTGAGCGGATAACCCAACAGGTCTAAAATGAAAGAGTCTGAGTGGAAATACCATCCCTTGCTTCTTTGAGTGGTAAGACCAAGCAAGTTCTCCCTTTTCTGATTGGATCAGTTCATTTCAGATATCACTTCAATGCCCAATGGGGACCTGAAGGCACCATTGGGAACTAGGATCCAAAGACAAAAGTTTAAAATCAAAGACTGATTTTCCCATGAGCAGGAGATTGTTCTTCATAATGAAATGAGAGGGTTTCATGAGAGAAATCGAACTATCATGACAGAACTGCATATAGTTTCGGGTCGACCAATAAGGCATGAATTTCACTGATTCTGCCTGCTAAGGCTAGGATGACTAGAAAGCAGGTCTTATACGAAAGATCGGTCAGTGAGGCTTTAGACACTGGTTTGAAAGGATGTCTTGTTCAACCATGTTAAAACCCATGGCAGGTTCCATTTTGCACAGAAGGCCAAGGCCTTCAGTTGAAATTAGCTAAAAGGTCAGAGAGGTCCTTTGTTATGACCTATGTCCTCCCATTCACAATGGCAAAACCTTGCAGAAAGTGTGGAACAGTAGCCCTTAATTGTGGAAGTTAGCTATTTGTGGAACTGAGGCTTTTAAAATAGTCAGAGGCGTTTCTCCAATTCCCCTCATAGGCTTTTAAAGTGGTGTGTCTCTTTTGTTGCTGTGTATCAAGAAAAGGCTTCTTGTCCAGGCTTCAATATTCCCAAGCTTGCAGTGTTCCTGTTGAAGCTAGTTAGGAGACGTTGTGAGAAGGCCGGCCTGTTGATGCTGGGTTCTGAAGTTGACTTTCAAACTAGTGCAATATGACTGTGATAACTGTTTGAAAGATGGCTGGTCCTGGTTAAAATGTTGATGGATCCAGAAATACTATAAGAGGCCCCTGAAGGAGCAGGACGAGATAAGGACTCTAGAAGCTGAAGCCAGAAGACTTCTTCAATGGATGCATGGAAGACTGAGTCTTCCCTAGACATCGTTGGAGCAGGTAGAAAGGATGGGGCTTGCAAATATATTAGTTCAAAGTCTTTGTTTTGGGGTGCCAAAGAAGCCTCCTGCTATGGTAGCAACAACTTGGAAGGAGAAGTGGGTAGTAGAGGTGCGCAGTATTACCAGTATACCGGTTTACCGCATTATTTTTTCTGGTGGGACATACCACAATACTTTTTCACTGTACCAGTTCTTCTGTAGTTTCTGTCAGTAAGGAATGTACGAAAATTCCAGAGTAATCTTGTTGCGAATTTAATGATATTATTAGCATGTTTTCATTTTGCAAGACAAAATAATTAAAAAAATTATTATTATTCTTTTTACAAAGCAGTTGTATTTGTCATATATTAATTTTGAATCTTACAAATTTAATTATATTTATGATCCTTTAATCACGCTTGACATGTGTCACGGACGCCGATGTTGTGGTCAAATGGGATGTTGTGAAAGATATTCGGGCCAAATCCAACTTTTAAAAAAATGTGTATACCATGGTACTTATCGCGGTATTTTCAGAAATACTGTGGTACAAAATTTTTCGTGGTACCCAGCTCTAGCGGGTAGTCAGAGCAAGATATTTTTTCCAGTTATTGACAGACAGAAATTAAAAAAAAAAAGTATCAGGCCCCTGCCCCAGAACATTAAATTGTTGGTCCCTAATATAATTGTGGTATACCAAGGTATGTATTGCAGTATGTTCAGAAATACTGTGGTACAATATTTTTCATGGTACCCAGCTCTAGCGGGTAGTCAAAGATGACAAAAGAAGCTGGAAGTCCATCCATGTTGGAAAATGGTAATATCTTGGCACTGGCTTTTAGTGCCATTGAAAGTATGAGGTACCATGTATTTGGAAATAACCATAGCTGGTACTGAGTCCCAACAGAACCAGGACCAGTGATGGAAGAGTCTGGAACCACTCCATCTTGCCTTTTATGGGTAAGGTACTGGATATCATGGGAGACTTGGTCACAAAATCCAGTGCTGGTTGTGCTGTGCATCTGTTACAAAGGCAGGGCTAGAAGTGGTGTGACTGGCTGCTGGATGCTATCTACATCTTGGGTCTTGGACTGGGTATGTTGGGAAGACTGTAACCAGAGCCAGTGACACTGGGCATGAGTCAAGACAAAGCTGGGATTAAAGTGGACAAAGCACGAGGACAACTGATGTCAGGAGGCCCATTACTGGCTATCAAGGAATATATCACCATGGCCAGTACCAAGGTGTATGTGTGGTGATGGGTTGTCCAAGATTGGCCCTTGTGGGCCATGGTATTGTGTTGGTACTGGCCTGGTAGTCTGTACAGTACTGGTATGATGAGAAGAGGGTGGGGGCAAAGGGGCCATCAATGTTGCTGTGATTGTGGGGTTTCATGGTAGCAAAGTATACCAAGCCTTTTTCTTGATTCACGACTTCTCTGCCTCAAGCGACTGTGACATTAAGAAGTTTTGCTATTGAGGCCGTATCAGCAGTAAGACTGATAGCACCGGCATTCTTTGAAGACCCCTTTCTGGCTGTTTGGCTGAAACCATTTGTACCCCAAGGAGCACATATTTATATGAATGATCCGACTGATACCCCAGACAGGTAATACAAGTAGGTATTTATCTATAAACAGCTTAAACCTATTTTCAAGCCCCACATTTAATCCAGCCCATTGTTACCTGTAATTAAAGAGAACAAAACAAACGGCATATACAGGCAAATTCAGTCATGGGTTTCCCAAAGGTGTCCAGTGAAGTGGACACTAAGAAAAATGTATTGCAAGTACTAAGAGTAACTAACGAATAATCAATCCCTCAATCCATGGAGGGCAATTGTTCATCTCACTTCCATCTAAGTAAGTAGATGATGTTTTAGCACTTTTACTGCTCAAAAAAGCCAAGAGACACATACTTGCCATAACACGACGTGTCATGCAAAAAACACCATTTTGGACTCCCAAACCCCCCGACACGATCGTGTTTTGAAAAACACGATTATCGACAATTTTGCACACAAAAAAAAAAAAATAAAAAATTTCACCCCAAAAAAAGAAAAGGAAAAAAAAACGTATATTTCTTGATCACTATTATATATGCCCGTAATCTGTGGTATGTATAAACAGTAAACAGTAATGCTCAAAGCTCATGTAAAACTATCCTCAGGGCAGGTTTATACACCTGTTTTAGAGGCAATTAAAAGGCAAGGCGGTCAGAGATAAACAGCCACCTTTCAGAGATTTACTTAATTGGCTCACAATAGCTAGGGTGATGTGTTGTGTCAAATCCTTTTGAGCACTGCTGCGGGAGAGCCCATTAGGCTAATTTGCATAGGTAAAGTACATTAAGTGGAACAACCCAATTTAAAGCTAAGTAGATCAAAGAGATGCATGTTGAAGAACAAACTGATTGCATCGAATGAAAATGTTGAAGCCATCTTTATTAAAGTTTGTGATCAGTGGCAACGTTTCTTTGAAGTCGGATTTTTACTCCATATATAAAATGGAAAAGTGTACAAGTGTGATTCATTTTGGTTCAGGAAATATGAAGCCATCTCCCAAGCGAGGAAGCCCAGCAAAACAAAATTCCAGAACTCCTGGTTGATGGAGTTTGACTTTGTGAAGCGCAGCATCAAGGGGGAACATTTTATTCTGTGCACATATTGCAACCACCATAGTGACATTAGTCATTCTGGAGTGTATGACATTTGTCGACATAGCAACACCACCCAGCATCGTGACACGGCAAAAATGCAGAGCTCAATACCAAAATTAAATAGCTTGTTTAAACATTCATTGACAGACAATGTAACTAGAGCTGAAGCACTTTTCTGCAATTTCGTTGCTGAGCACAATCTGCCGTTTTCAGTAGCAGATCATTTTACAGACCTATGCAAGGAGATCTTCCTTCAGGAAAACCAACATTTGATATTCTGACTCAAGTGGCCATTGCATGTTTGACACTCCCTCACAGCAATGCCGATGCTGAGAGATCATTTTCAATGCTTAGAAAAATTCAACATGATCTTCAGGGAAGGCTGAACAAAACCACCATTCAATCTCTGATGAGTGCTAAGATGAACACAAATGACACTTGCATTACCTTCAAATCAACTTCTGAACCATTGAAAACAGCAAAGACTGCATGCAATTAAAAGTGGATTTTAAAGATAGTAACTTGGTGTATTTTTTTATTTTATGTATGTGAGCTTTTGACCATGTGTACATATGTGTGGTGATATTATTTGACAATGCTAAGTCTACCATTTTTTTTTTGTAAGTATATTAAATGCTTCAGAGAAAACAGATGGTATTTTCTTTTATTCAGATTTGAATTTCCAGTCATTTGCTATAGGCTGATTTGAAAAGATCGCTTATTCTCATTTGGATGACATTTTTTTGGGGGGGGGGGGCATGCGCACTGACCCTGCCCCTTGGTCATATGCACTGACCCCCCTTGGGATCCCAAAACACACTTTTTGAGTCTCAAAAACCCCCCAACACTGTCTGAAAATATGGCATGTATGGAGACATGGTTACTTCTTTTTTATGCTTGGAAAAGCTGGATTTGCAGGGTTGTAGATGTTCTCCTAATGTATTATAACTGGGTAATGTATTTAAAGAAGAAATATAAGCACATCTTAAGATCTTAAAACAGGCCAGCATAACCTGAGAGTTTTCAGAGGAAAGGGTCACATGATTTCAAAGATATACTGCATAAAGATATACATTTTATGCAGGGCAATTTGAAACCAGAGGAATGGTGTGCAATTTGCTGACGTAAATATAGCCCCCCCCATCTGTCCCACATCCCACCTCTACCCCATGATGGAAATGAATCAATAGTCAACAAAGGGAATAACTCTTCTGAAAATAGTGCAAGTACAATGACTTATGATGATGACCATAATATCTACTAGATATTATAGCACTCCACAAAAACTGCAAAAGTATTTTCATTCACAAAATTCTGTCATGTATTGCACTAAAAAATGGCACCAACTCTTAAAAAAATTACAGGAGCACAAAAAGATCTGTCAATATGTGCATCTTTCGATGATGACCATAATATGTACATAATTTCACAGTGATCCAAAATAGTTACAAAACACACTTCATTCACAAGATTCTGTTTTATACTGCATTCAGCTGCAGGACAAAAAGGACATTATCTCTAATAAATTGTGGGAGGAAAGTAATTTGTTGATATGTATTCCACATCTTCAGATGATGGTCATAACAGGTACAAAGTTTCACAGCAATCCACTGAAAACTGTGAGACTAGCAGTGTTCTCTAGATTCAGTCGTACGCTACATTCTGCTCCAAGTTGAAAAGGGCAATAACTCTAACAAATATTACAGGAGAAGTGTGTTTGTTGATACGTGCATCTTCTGATGATGACCATAACATGTCTATGTGATCCATCAAAAACTGTGGGACTAGTTGCATTCTATCATACCCTGCATTCAGCTGCAAAGACAAAAAGACCAGTAACTCCCAAAAAAATTGTGCGAGGACAGTAATCTGTAGATATGCAGATCATCAAGTGATGCCCATAACATGTATAACGTTTCATGGTAATCCACTGAAAACTGATACTGACATACACTATATTGGGTTCCGAGTCAAAATGAGAAATAACTGTTATGAAAATTGTGGGAGCATAGTGATTTGTCAATATGTGCATCTTTAGGTTGATGATCATAATATTTATCAAGTTTCATGGCAATCCATCAAAAATTGTTGGACTTGTGGCACTAACAAGATTGTGCCATACAGTACATGAAGCTACAAGATAAAAATGGCAATAACTAATGCAATTTTGGGAGCAAAATGATTTGTCAATATGTGCTTCTTCAGATGATGACCATAACATTTAAAAAAAATTCATGGTGTTCCATTAAAAATTGTGAGACTAGTTGTGTTCACAAGATTTTGTCATATGCTGCATTCAGTTGCAAGTCACAAAGGGCAATATCTCTTCTAAAAATTGTGTGGAGGCACTAATTTGTTGCCATGTGCATCTTTAGGTGATGACCATATTATTTACCAAATTTTATGGCAAACAATAAAAAAATCCAGGACTAGTTGTGCTAATGAGATTGTTTGCCAGTTGGCCAGCCAAACATGAGGATTCCTAAATACCCCCACCTCTTTAACAGTAAACTGTACTGAATTCAAGTGAGGTAATGTAGTCCTTAATTTTGTGCAATCTAACTCCTCATTAATTTTAGCAACAAATTTAGGGAATTCGGAGAGTACATTTAAATGGAGAAGCGGATTTCTATTTTTAGATCTTGTTCTACAAATAGCATGGAGAATTTACTTACTGAAGATTTTCTCCACATATGACTTTTAAGCAATTCTTGCAACTCTACCAGTAAAGGCAACTCCATTCTGATTTGAGAGTTTGGTGACAGAGTTTCATTTGCATCTCTTACTGATCTGTGTATAGAATTGAGAAAAAGTTCTAAATTGTCTGGTGATCTTGAACATGTAGTAAGGGCCACCAAAACCTAATCAGTGTGTTAAACCCCTCTTGTGAAAGCATCAATGGTAAGATTTCAAATCATTTCTGAAAAACAATGAAGCCTGTTGATCAAGGACATGCAAGGGACTAAAAAAAATTGTTCTCTATGGACAGGCATTAATGATTATAAATATAAGAAAAGGGATCCATAAACAATGTCCTTCATGACCAGGTGTCCTTTATATACATAAGTCTACTAAAGCAGACTTCAATGTAATCTGCACATTATGTGGTATCACCAAAGAAATTATGTAACTTCTCTTCCCAAAACACTATTCATTATGAAAGTCACATTTTGTAACAATTACCTCAATGTAATCAACTTGAGGGTTATTTTCAACATTATAATAAACCTCAAGGTCATATGGCGCTCCAGTTTCACCCTCTTTGTTGATCCACTTGACCTCCTGAATTGTGCCCTTAGTGTCCTTGACCTTCATCAGGTAATTGTATATAAGGTGCTCCCCCCATATTCCGACCTCCTTGAGGCCTTCACCTGTTGTAATCATCTCAGGTATTGGTAAATTGTCAATGGTTGGCAGCTCATCATATGTGTAATCTCCAGCCATACTTGTCCAATCTGGACTTCCTGAAAACACAAATTTTGCTCAGTTGCAGTATGATGCTGTTATTATTACACTATTAGTGCTTTTTAATCAATATCTTTGAGATTTCCACCTATGACTTTTAAGAAAGTTTTGACAAGAAAAAAATGATATTTTTAAAAAGTAGTATTTTCAGACTAAAAACTACAGCAAAAGAAAACGGAGATCTTCATGGTCACTCATCAACATGATTCACACTGAACTTTGATGCAAAACTCTGCAGAAGGAACACAATGTTCGTACAGTCCTTGAGAGTTATTTTTCAAGGACTTTTCAAAGAGTTGTCAAGGACTTCTAAAATTATTTTTTCTTAGGGAAATTAACTTTTTCCATATCTTAACTTGTTTATCACTGCATAAATAGGTATAAAATTAATAGAAAACACATAACTGCCAATACAGCAAAGGAATTCTACTGATCTGAACTGATCCACCCAATTTTATCCAGTTTATTTATTAACTTATTATTTATGAAAAATATGTAAATTTTACAAAATCTGAGTTTAAAAAGTAATATATTTCAAGATTTTGTCAGACAAAGTCTAGGAGTATTTGGCAAAATTCAACAAGTTTTAAACAAATTCAAGAACTTTTCAAAGAAAAAAAAAACTTTTTTAAAATTCAAGGAGTTTTCAAGGTAACCCTCAAAGTCAACAGATTTTTTAATGTTGTACAAACCATGGAACATGATTTTGTTCTTTGTTGATAACAAAACAATTTCCTCTGGAGATTCTTGAAAGTGAGCTTACAGAATATACAGAAATGCTTTTTTTTTTTTTTTAGGTTTTAGGTGCGTGTAACTATTATTGAATTTTCCTAACCATTGTAAAGATGTTAAGAACTAAGCTTACAGACAATGTATCAAGTATAAAATTTTACCAAGAATTGGTAGTCTAGGTGGAGATGGTGAGCTTTTACTCCAAGTATGGTAAGTTCTCCTCTCTTCCTGTAATGGTAAGGGGTCTTGACCTTGGATTCCATTTGGACTCGATGACTCACCTGTGCTGTTGTTGTTATAGTTACCAAAGGATCCTTGAACTCGACCTTGATTTACAGATGGACTTTGTGCTTCACTGGTATTGCAAATGCCATGCTGACCAAATATATGACCTTGATTTTGACTTTCGACCTCACTTGTGCCATTTACAGAGTTATTTTCTAATTTCTGAAGTTGACCTTCAGCCAAAATGGGTTTGGGTTCTTGCTCTGCAGGTTTTTCATTCTGGTATTGAACCTGAGCATTTTTCCCTGTAATAAAAATTTGAAGCACCAATGAATTATGGATTCTGGGCATAATTATAAGACTTTTAATCTAAACATATAAAAAAATGTATGTAATCTATTATTTCATCTCAACTGTACATCAACTAGAATTATGTAGCTAGGCAGCAGCATCTCTATGCTTGTCTAAGTTATTCATCTCAACACCCACACAACACCACCCCAACACCATAGCCCTAACCCAATCTCTATGCCAACCCTCATCTATGTACCACTTCCACTCCAACTTTACACAGTATCCATATAAAAGAGACCACACAACTGGGTTTTATTATGCCTTGCTAATTTGTACTTATTTTTATGTGTCTAATCCTTCCATTAAAAATAAACAGTTAAAAATTCATGTACATTATTATGCATTTTTATATAACCCTTAAAATGTAAACACAGAAAAATTTAATTATCTATTTTACTACAATTCTGTAGAAACTTCAGCAGTGTATATGACCTATTATATGTTAGAATAAACACAAATATTCTTTTTGTACCTACAACCATATTTCAATCAATCCCTGAGTCCAAGGTTTGATGACTACACTTCTGATGGTATGGAAGGCAATATATTATATTTTTAACAGATGGATATGTCAAATTCTCCCCAAAGTCTTCAACAACATATTGAATATACCAACTGTATAAAGGTATATGGACTGGCATGCATGAGATGGGTTCTAAGTTCAAATTCACTAATTGAGAACAGTACCTGTGGTAATAATTTATAAGAAAAATTGGAATTTAGCATGATTATATTTTGAGGACACCTTTACATTGAGGATGTGGCCAGATGATACCCTAAATAAACACCTAATTGATAATTGTCTGACACATTAAATACCACATATATGTATATGCGTTCAGCAATACATCATATTAAGCATATTATATAAATATTTATACATCACTTATGCCTATTCCATTCATTTTATGTTTCACTGGTTCTCTATTTATGTTCTCACACTCAGCTTTCACCATCAAAATATGTACAATTTTCATCAAAATATTTATTATTAATTATCTTGAAAACTCTTAATTCATAGAATTCTTTTCACTTAATGTTCAAAATGATGCTAACTATCTTTAAAAAAGTTTAGTGAGTGTCACAGTGTCATCAAATGTTGCTCAGGTCAATCAATATTACCCTCTGTTGGTTCTATTTTCTGTTGAGCCGCAAACTGCCTATTGAACCCTGTGGTTTGATGTTCTGCATTCCTTACTGTCCTTCTAGAATGATCCTTACCTATGTAACAGAGGAAGAACACTAATTAAAATTTTACTTAGAAGCAATTAATTGCCATGCTAGCTCTGATAGACCATAGCCATAATACAAATGAGAAAAATAATCCATCTAACTCTCAAGGAAAGTGGATTTTAAAAAAAACACTTGGTTTCAGAGTAAGCCAAGCAGTCCTTGTGCAGTGCATATTGGTTACATGAAAACTGAGGTATAAGGAGATAGATGTGTAGACAATGGATTAAAAGATTAAAAAAAATAAACCTGAAATCCATTAAGTCCTTATAAAAGTTTTCGAGTGGAAATTGAAGGAAAAGTTCTAAGTCAGACAGGGGCCATAACTCAGTAAAATTGTGCGAGAAGAAGGTGAAACTCAAACTTAACCTAGGACTCCTTCATGTAAAGCCTTGTACTAAATTTGATTTTGATCCATAAAGTTCATAAAAAGTTCTTAATGGAAACAAAATTGAAAGGCCAAGTGCTAAGCCAATCAGAGGCCATAACTATTTCCAGAAGACAGTGAAAACTGAACTTGATGTAGGTCTTCTTAATGTAAAGTCTCATTCTAAATTTGATTTCAATGCATGAAGTCCTTCAAAAGTTCTTGAGCAGAAACAAAATTGAAGGCAATGTTGTAAGTCAATCATGGGCTATAACTGCTAGGGTTGGGTATTGCCTGAATTTTTTTACTGTGATATACTGTGATTCAGTACAGTGTATTGTGATACTTGTTGCAATATACTGGAAAAATCTGTAGAAACTGTAAACTGATTAAAACCCTTTACCACGCATAAGTGCTTCTGGATGCCTCCACCACATTTCAATGGAAGTGTGTTTTGATGCCTTGATCTGATTCATATATATGCACATTTGGTTGCCTGTGAACCATCTGTATACAAGCATGTTTTGACGCCTATAGGTCATCGTTTATTTTTAGATGGTTTTCACAGCGCCATCTTTGGGGAATATACCCTATTAGAACTCATAGGCACTGAGTAAAATGGCAATGATGTCAAATCATATGGTTGCTATTTAAGAAAAAGTTGTAATCTGCTATTTGAAAATAGTACCTGGGTCAGATTCTCCCTTATCCAAAATTGAGGCAGCGGACTTTGTTCAGCACTTTTTCAAGTTTGGATGATTAGAATTATGAATACGAAGGCTTTTGTAAGTCAGATATAGGCTTTGGTATTAATGTAGGCAATGCTGATTTCGATAATTTATCAGATTCATATGATTTAGCAATACAGATGTAGACAACAAACTTGTAGATTTAGAGGTTAAAAAAGGTTATGGTTGGTCACACAATTTCAATGATGTGATGGTGAATGAATTCTCTCCGACTTCTAAAGCATATAAAAAATTATTCGGTGAAAAATAATTATACAGCCATAAAGATCAGATTTTACTCTAAAATCTTTCTAAAGATAACAAATATGTACAAAAAGGGTAAAATGGTTAAAATGTAGGTTGAACTTAACTACACTGCTCTAAATTTTCCAGGCAGGCCAATTCACATGCAATCATTTAGATAACATGTGTTCTATTTATAGCACACTGCACTCAGTGGTTTTGGCACATGTACAGCGACAGACTACACAGCAACAAATGCTATGAGGTAAAGGGTTAAAGAGCAAACAAAAAGTAAAAGTTTTATATAACTTTAGTATCTTTTAAATCTCTTTGCATGAACAATGATTGGGAAACAGCCTTACATGTGGGAGGGTCTGAGCTACATGATACAGACTTTGCATCTTCTCAACTAATGCCGCATTAGCAGACAGGATCAGATGATGTCAGTGAACGTGAGCGGTCACATTCTTCGTCCCACCTGCAAACTTCATCTCTGCAGGGATATCGATTAATTTTCCATCTGTTCTGGAGATTTTCTGAATCGAGACTTGCAGTTCTCTGTCTGCCTTTTTGGGTCATTGCTATGCAACAGGTTGGATATAACCATTTTCTTGGTGGACACATCTTTCAGAACTCTTTTTTTTTGTTGTGGGGGGGGGGGGTAGAATAATAGACATTGAAAAGGCACAAACATTTAAATGAAACAAATGAAGGCTGAAGTGAAATTTTTTTTTTAATACTACTTTTAGAAATACCGCAAAAAAAAAAAAAAAAAACCATTCATTGGCAATGTACCACAGTACATGTACTGGCAGGATCTGTACCACAATATACCAATATACTGGTAAAACCCCCCCCCCCCCCCCTAATAACTACATTATACTCTGCTGGCAAACAGTGAAATTCAAACTTGACTTAGGTCTTTTTCATGTAAAGCCCCATACTAAATTTTATTCCAATCCATTTGAAATCCTTTGAAAGTTCTTGAGCAGAGACACAATTTGTGACAGATGTAATGGACAGGACAGGCAGACATGAGTAACACTATATACCCCTTCATAGATATGGTGGAGGAATAACAAGAAATTATCCCAATCAAAACTTAAGGTATAAGCAGACAGATGCATGGACAAATGATATTATATGTGCATATGTCTGTGTGTGTATGTATGTGTGTGTGTGAGAGAGAGAGACAGAGACAGAGAGTGAGAGAGAGAATATGAAGAAAATTTGACCAAACTTGATGCAACAAGGATATGTAAAAAGTAATCCTCTAACCAACATATGGTATCATGTAAAGTAGCCTTATGGTTCACAAAAAAACTTACTTGAGTCTTGTTCACTAGGTGGATGTGAATCCTGTCGGTAGATACCAGTCTCTCGAGGAGTTGGCCAGGACTCCCTCTGAGCTAGTTCTGTCTCATTGGCTGCAACCAATTCCTTATTTTCATCTGGCTTTTCTCTTGACCCCTCTGCAGGTTGTGGGGCTGCCATCTTAAAGTGTGATGGAAGTTCTTTTGTGCTCCTCATATAATCTGGGGCTCTAGGTGGAGGCCAAATGTTGGATCCTGCGTTCTCTTCTGAAATTGTGATAAAAAAAACAGTACAGTCTTAGTTATCAGAATTACAGTTACTATATTAATATATTCACCTATGAATAATGTGCACCCATTGATATCCTGGCAGATCAGGGTCCAAGCTAAAGTTTTTGTCACCTCACTATGATTTAGCTGTTCCCCCGAGTTTTCTATAAAATTTATAAACAGACTGACAAGTAATAATTGCCTACCTTAAGCAAATGTTCCTTGGAATATATTCATGATAATTTAGCAGACACAAAAATCTGAATGTAAGATATGTCACCGCTGTTACTTCTGCTTTGTCATTATCAGCTGACTGGTTCTTCTGCCTTTCTTAGACTGATCTCTGCAGAAAGGGTTTTAAACCAAATTATTAAAGCTAGTAACCAGCCAACTTACAGAAAAAAAATAGTGACATGTTTGTTTTATTTTTGTCTGCTAAAACAACAAATTGGTAATAAATAATAAATTGGTCCTGGCAAATATAATCAACATAACTTTCACATAAGGTATGTAAGTTTTTTTGTCAATCCATTCATACATTTTCTACAAAATTCAGGAACGGCTGAATTGTAGTGAGGTGACAAAAACTGGACATGATATTGCTTGAAATCATGGACTGAATAATGAGCATAAAGCTTAATTAAGCTTTTTTATTTGAAATTTAAATGTAGTTTATTGTCATTATGGTATATGAATTGCAAAGTTAACTGTAAGGTAACACTTACTTATCTCCATAAATTGCAAAGTTAGGTATGGTAACACTTACTCAATCAATTTTGTTACAGCTGAAAGCAAAAACCTAAGTCACCCACGACATAAATAATAAATGGATCAACTCAATAAACAGAAGGATGAATGGATGCACTAAGGTGAACTTATGATGAGATTTTTGGCCATGGCACATTCAGTCTCATGTACATATTTTAATACATGTAACAGTAACATTGATAAAGCAACAAAGAATACAGACCTTTACAATAACTATTGATTTAACTCATCTGGAAAAAGCGAACAATGTTTTCTGAGAAAAAGACCTAGACCTCATTCACCCCAGTTATTAAATATTGTAAGTATGCAGAAAAATGATTCAAGGCAGTATCTGTCATGCTATGGTGAATGCAGGGTAAGATGAAATCTCATTATGACATTATTGGCATCATCTGAGTTCTCACAACAGATAAATAAACAATACAAACGTTGAAACTATGTGCATCGAATTCCTTAAAAATGGAATGGTTATTGGCAATAGAGATTTTGATGAAAATGGCAGTTTGACAAGTACATGAATCTGGTTTACAGTCTTCTGCATACAACTATTCCTTATAATCTAATGAAACTGGTAACCAGACCCAAATGTTTCCCTGCTTTTTCATGTGCATCTTGTTTCATAACAATTTGCACTCAACCTGCAGACTAGGATGAAATAAGGGTCTGTAGTGTTTTACAATACAGACATTCATACCAGTGTTGAAACATATAATTTGCTAATAAATCATGGTCTGGGGTCGCATTTAGCAGGTGGTCGCTCATGCCAGTGCATTCATATAGTAAAATTGATCCATGCATTATGATTTTGGTCGTAAATGACAGGAGGCTGGTTACAGAAGAGGTCGCTCAAATTAGGTTTTACTGTATAACGTGAATAACAAGATATA
This sequence comes from Margaritifera margaritifera, assembly GCA_029931535.1. Lineage (NCBI taxonomy): Eukaryota > Metazoa > Mollusca > Bivalvia > Unionida > Margaritiferidae > Margaritifera > Margaritifera margaritifera. The sequence goes on along the minus strand of JAQPZY010001523.1, from coordinate 2,112,712 downwards.
AATATCATAGAATTATTATGTCATAATCCTTGGAACTTCTTTAGAAAATCTCAACCAAATAAAACATTTAGGCATCGCAACGACTAGTGATCTGAAATAGAAACTTCTCATACAAGAAATATGCACCAAGGCAAATCCAACCTTAGACATATAAAGACCTAACTTGTCATCTTGCCCACAAAATATTAAAGAATTAGGTTTGCAAGGTTTATTTAGATCTATTTTAGAATATGTATGTAGATTGGGGCCCCCACACTGCCAAATATTACAGGATGCACTTGAAAAAAATCCTAAGAGACAAATTTGTTACATACAATTATGACTACCCATCAGGAAGTATGACCTCAATATTGAATAAGTTGTACAGTAGTCCCCCTCTTATAAGGCCACCCCTTCTGCAACACAAAAATGGCCTTATACATATATGTAACAGAACTGAGAAGTCAGCTTAGTACAAATTGATAGATTTGCAAAATTTGGTCAGGAGTTTTGACTTCAAAAGAGGGAGGATTTTCAACGAGAAAAGCAATTTTTCATTGCGACATGTCTTTGACTTTCTTAACCAAATGAGGACCCAAAGCTTTGGTCACTATGTGAGTATTTTCGTCTGTTTGTATGAAAACTTTTGTGCGATTTCTGAGTCATGGAACATTATTTTTACTAGATCTGAAAAATGTTCTGCTACCGCAAATGGGAGATTATGTTCAGTTATAAAGTTGGCAAACAGTGTCTCAGCACGTATATCTTTATCCACATTTGATGCAGATTCCGCAAACATGAATTTCAGGGATGGTGTATTTGTTGTTGCATTTTCATCCATGATTGATTTTCATGTGATATTTCGGTTCCTTAGATTTCGTCATTTTAGCATTGGGAGATAACAGACACTTAGACATTACGACAAACTGTAAACACCGAAGCCAAACTGACCCTGGTTTATGCTAATTGAGCTCCTGGTAATCCAACCATAATCAATTAATCTCTTTAATCTTTTTTTTTGGAATTACCTCTGATTCACACAGTATAATCCATGTCAACAAACTTCAAACACTGAAGCCAACTGACCCTGCCGACAGAATCAAAGGGATGTTAATTGTTTTATGCTGCTTTAAATTAGCAACTAAATTGTCTTTCCCTGCTTAAGCCAGTTCACAGTCACATGATCACAGGCAGTATTACGGTAAATATACTATACTGGAAGCAAGTTGTGAAAAAAATGGAAACAGGAATTTCAGTGGTTGGAATCAAGTTCAAAGGTCATGAATATGAATTCTGCCCTTCTTGTAAAGCTGATTCTAAAATCTGCTATGGTGGCAAGAATGATATTTAGCATCATGTAGTATATTAAAGCATATTAAACACGGCAACAAATATGCCATCATTGAAATCCATGTTCGCAGAATTTGCATCAAATGTGGATAAAAATATACATGCCAAGACACTGTTTGCCAACTTTATAGCTGAACATAATCTCCATTTTATGGTAGCAGATCGTTTTTCAGATCTAGTCAAAATAATGTTCCCTGACTCGGAAATCGCACACAAGTTTTCATCACCATGGCCAACATACCATTTTTACTTCATGGTGACCTATTTGAGCTGAATAATACTGTGCTTCTCAGTTGTTAGCTTTTGTCATCTTGATAATTATTGGTGGTAGTAATTACCAGTAATTATCAAAGTGACAAAGCCTAAGATCAAAGGTACACACAGCAGTAAGGATAATGGGATTACTTAAGTCTTTGCATGGATTAAAATTACTTTATCGGCATGTTGGAACCAATGTCAATGTGTTGAATTTAGAAATCTGTATCTGTATAATAATGAATGGACAAACTTTGAAATGAAGTACTGTGTTCAGTGTCCAGTGTGTGGGGGGGGGGAGGAGGAGGAGAAGGAAGAGTTTATGCACTTAGTAATCACTCATTTTGGTTGAAATACCTCTAATGTGTTAGCTTGAACACAGCTTTTTGGCAAACTATTCCAGTCTTTGATGGTTCTTGGGAAAAACAAATGTCTATAAACATTAATGTTGCACGGGAGAGTATTTTTAACAAATATTCATAAGATTTCCATCTGTAAATCCCAATATGTGTCCACTTGTGAGGTGTAAATTTGCCATTTTTTGCATTAATATCAGACCTGCCAACCCTAACAAGACCTTCTCAGTAAAGCAGTCAATATTTTTTCCGTAAGTTAAGCCTATTTTCAGTAAGGTGTAACAAAATATCATGTAATGCTACTGTCATCTTGGAAAACATCCATTTGAAAAGTTCAGAAAAGATCTGATGCAGTGTAAGCAACATAATGTTCAACCAAAAGGTCTATAAAGTATTATTAGACCTTAAGGACCTCCAGTTGAGTTTCAGAAACTATAGTTCCAAACCTCGTGAAGGTCAATGTCTTCATGCTAAATATCTCATCTTGATGTAATCTTTTTGTTTTTATTACTTGCACATGGTGGCGGCAATCATCCCTCCCACCATTAGCAATACTCAAATCGACATGACATGATGTCCAATCAATGTAATTTTTTCCCACAAGCCTGCACAAAATCTAAATATTACTGTTTTTACTTCTGTGCTGACTGTTTTAACTTTTTAAGAGGCTGATTTCTAGATAATGCTATCAGTAAAAGCCAATATCTGGATTCATTTTTTCTATTATTCTGTAAGTCAGTAATTTAAGGGTCATTTCAGTATGATTTATGGTCAAATCAAAAAGGATGGTAGGTCATAATATGCTTGACACTGGGTATGTTAGATGGGTGGTAATCCTAGAGGGGTACTTTTAAACACAAACTTGTCAGTACAAAGGGATTCTGGCAGTAAAAAGTGGGTGGATGCTGGTCAGTGGAACCATTCAAGAGGAGAACCACTGTGATGGAAGTCCTTAAACCAGCATAGATTGGAAAACAGAATAATAATGTTCTACAAAGGTTTCAAAACACTGCAAAACTCCCCTGATACAATTTGACCAAATTAAAAAGAACTAGTAGAAATCCTTATGAATATAGCTACAACATACCCACTGTTCAAACAGATAGTGACAAACTAAGTTTTTCTCCAAGAACCATGAAAGATTGCCATTTTATTATCACAACTGCTAAATCTTCATAAAACCAAACTGATGCATTTTCAAAATTATCATAGTCAAACTTTATGGGAAACATTTTTTTTAATGTTGTGTGGTGCATTAATGTCATTACAGTATGATGTTGCACTGAGCTAATCAAGATCACATACGCCCAAATGTGTATTTTTGGACCATGAGAGGTTCATAAATAATTAGTCTGGTTTCCTGTTTCATGTGCTCACCAGCTACACACTAAATTACTTGGTGTAGTGAAGTGCATAGCAGGCAAGCACATGAAGCAGCAAACCAGACTAATAAACAATCAGCCTTACTAGATTGAACAATAACACCATTTTGTTTTTAGGGGATATTCAGGATAATATGTGACACAAATATCTGTGATCAGCTGTCCTACAAAAAATACTAGTAGAGTAAGTCATCCGAGTATACAGAATAACAGATTTGACCTATTTGAAGGTACTGGTAATATTGGAGAAATATTTCTGTATTTGTGAATAAAATGGCTGGTTGTGAAAGAGATATCCTGCTTTTCCTTGAAAATATAATGGTTGTGCCCATGTCCACTGTGTATTATCAGTAGGTACATGTATGGCCACAGTATTAGGCTACATGCTAAAACAGCTCATGTTACAGGAACCTATGCTTAAAGCAAGTTCTGTTTTATGTTTCGGAATTATGCATGTGTATTTTGCTCAATCTTGGTACTTAAAGAAGTTTTACTAATGACTTGCTGTATATTACTGAAAATTTAGCAGCTGCAAAAGAATGCAAGAATTTGAAATCTCAACACACATTTTACACAATTAACTCACATTTTGCAAGTATGTGTTCAATTCAAGCCCTGGATCAAAAAACTCACTGATTCCCAATACTCACTTGTGACTTCATTATCTTAGGTACCTGTGAATTATTCAACATGATCATTATGCCAACATATTTTGTTCTTGATTACATACATGTCCATGGTCAGGTAAAGTGAATTAATTAAGGCTATGGTACTAATGAGTAACGAGAAGATTTAGGTTAAGAACATTTTCAGATACCTTTAGTTCTTTGTGTTCTGACTCCATCATCTCTGGCGACAGGTGGCCAGGCTCTCAAGACTGGTTCTCCCTCTGCTGATGTTGTCTTGCTTGTGTCTAGTGTAAGGTCTGTCTCAGGGTTCTCATCCGGTTCTACAATATATTCAAATACCCTTCTAGATAAGAAGTGTGAGATCGAGAATGAGAAGTAAAAGAAGACAAAAAAAAAAGACAGACCAACAAAATAAGAGATAGAGACGGTGATAGACAGAGTAGACTAACAGCAAGACAGACAGACACAGATACATTGATATGATACAAGCATATACTGGTCAAACAGATACACAGATGGGCTAGGATAATTGGTATTTTCATAGTGACACTTTCATAGTTGCAACATCAAGATATTTCATAATGAAAATTGTATTTTGGGCTGCTGAAATTATCCTTGATGCTGATCAAGACCACTTTAAATCATTTAATTCAGAATAACATACGAGGCAGAGTAACAAATCTGTACTTTAACTTCCAGGTTTTGGAAGTTAGCGTGTAGCTTAGCTCTACCTCCTTTGCCAGTTGTTTTATACAGTGCAAGTGTACTTTTACCTTGGTAAGGTCAACAACACTAAGTACAGATGAGAAAAATGAAAGAATCACGATTAACTCTAAAGCAGTGATTCACCCAGAAGATATATCATAAACACATTTCATAAATGAAAAGCAAATGACCCTAACCCTAACATCAACCTTGTAATAAATGATTACAATGAATACAATCTGAGAGAGAGAGAGAGAGAGAGAGAGAGAGAGTTAAATAATCCAAGACAATGACGACACAATAACTTCATATTTAACTTTCAATGTCCATTAAAAAATCACGATCTGTACATTTTAAAAAAAGTGAAGAAAAAGAATTGAAATATGTGGCCTGGTCTTATAAAAGGAATATTTGACACTCCATTTACACCTTATTATCTGCTTTTAAAAATTCAAATATATTCAGCTAATATAGCTAAATTAATAAGAAAGCTTACGTACATAGCTGCACCAGTAAGAAAGTATGTAAAATTCCATACACAATATAATATCCTATAAAATTAACTTCAAATTATCACCAGCACAATTATAAGAACAAATAACCATTATATTGAAAATGAATCCATCGAGTCCCATAGAGTCAAGAGCAACCACTGTATGCATGTTGTTTCCGTCATTCCCCTGTGCGTACATCATCATCAATTTGGTGTATGTTCCATTGTACCTGTCATTCTTTAAATATATGTCTTCCAACAGTAATTTCATTCTATTTAAGTCTATTTGTTCCTTATTCTCATTGTTTCCTTTAAGTTTTCTAATGTGATATGGTTCTGTTCTGGTGTTCCATCTGTTCTGTGCTTTAGTAACCACCTATAATCCTACATGACCAATAAAATCCTAAAATTTTGTGGCAAAGTGGCAAATTCTCTTTTCAAGTTCCTAGTTTCTTCTTTGAAACAAGTAACTTTTTGACATCTTATGATGAATACTAAATATATGTGACAAGAATACCTCTTCAAGGGAAGTGGATCAATGATACAGTGTGAGAGAAGTCTTGAGTGTAATCAGCCCATATTTTGCACCAAAAGGTCAGCTGATTGGTATAGTGAATCACAATATGACATTTGCAACAGGGGATGGGCAGCGCTTGAAAATTTCACCTACCCATAATACAATCGATATAGAGAACAGGGCGGTATGATGATGTGCACTGTTCTTTATATATAACTTATGGGAGAAATTTGAGTTAGGACACTACCTCATATTTCACAAGAACTGGTGGCTGGACTTGTCAGGCACCCTCTGTAGCCTACAGACTGGCTTGAAGGTACTCATATGTATAATACAGCAACCACAGTAGCTCAGTTTGTTGAGTGTCAGACTTGTAATCCAAGGGTTGTGGGTTCGATATCCATCCAGGCAAGACTGGGTTGACTGTCTTGTTGTGTCCTTGGGAAAGGCACTCAGCTCCCATTTCTATGGCATGGCAAAGCCAATAACGGGCCCAAAGTGCTGTTAAGACCAACCAACCAACCATCATATGTACAAACTGCACAACTGGTTTTGTGCCATTCTGGTACACATTAGAGGTGAGAATAAACAGTCCTGATTACTCTGGAGTGCTGAAACCCTGCAAAATCTGGCATTTATCGGAGTAATTTTCAGTGGATATTAAGTGGAACTGGACACCATATTGGTCAATGTATAATACCCACACAACTGTAAACAATGTAGACCCAGATCTGCTATATCCAGGGTTACCAATAAAAATGTCCAGGATTTTCCCCGCATGAAATTGATTTTTTCAAGGTTCACTTATGACCCTTAATGAACGGAATCAAAAACAGATTGGCTTAGAAAACGTGTATTTTTAAAATTGAAAGCCATTTCTATTTTGAGACTCTCCCATAATATCTGAATTAGATGTATGACCGTGTACTAAACCACAGGCTGTATCACTTGAACAAATATAAAAATTGAAAGTCATATAAATTTGCATATACATGTAACTCATTTAAATTTGAAGAATAAAAATGTTAACTTTACTCTGCTTAACTTGATATGTTGGCATGAAGAAAGGTTATTAGAAAAGGGTTGTTTTAAATTTGTACAGAAAGCCCTTAAAAATGATATACCTTTGTATGAAAAGAAGGAATTAATTTTTTTTTAATCCACTTATGTCTGGTTGTGCCCTAACATCTACTTTCAATGTAATACAACTATGGATTGTGTATTTAATGCAGACATTGTCAAGAATGCCCAGAGCATGGGATTCTGCACTGAAAATTGCCCCAGCAGTCGGCAGATTTTGACATATTTAGCAAGGTCTGATAGTAAAATTCACTGCAAAGGTGAGTTGGGGAGTGGTGGCAAAGGTTACTATTGACAATAATGCTTAACACCATGTTCTCAGTGCAAACTACCAGATGATAAGCAAAGATTTATCATAATACATTTTTGTTAACTTGCATATCAAAAGGGTAACTGGGGAAGATAAGCTTTATTATTTTTCTCTTAAATGTACTGAAATCACACGTCACAGACAATATGTTGGCACAGTGTGATGCTAGACTGGTCTTCATTCCTTCTGCTTTAGAAAAGATACCAATATGGAGTTGACTAGGGAGTAACTTGTTAACTTTACCAATATGATTTGATTGACCAGACCAGTATATTTTGGGCAAACACCCAAATGATCCATGCAGCAATTATTATACCTCAACTGACTGAAAAGTTTCGCAACTTCCAAAATTGTATATTATAGTCACTACAAGTCATTACTGGAAATTGAAAAATATTTAACATTTTATCTACCTTTTATTTTCAGAAAAACACTTGCATCTTTTTCGATGTTCTAAACTTGATTTATTGATTGAAAAAGGAAGACACTGAAATTGAAAAAGATCAAGGAGTTTGCAAACTATGTCTTAAAGAAAATATAAAGTGTGTAGAAGATGAGTACCATTTTGTATGTATATGTGCTCCTTATACCACATTAAAATGGAAATATCTTGATGAGATATATTATATCCCTTCAGTGGATAAATTAAAAAATGTAATGACCAGTGAGAAAATAAGTCTAATTACAAGTGTTTCGAAGTTTTTGTATTTTGCTTTTAAACTAAGAGATCAGCTTTTAGAAAGTATCAATATCAACACCTAAACAAGTGTATTTTACAATACTTTGTATGGCGCACCATATCTTAAACTCTGATATGTTTTGTACTATGGGCTGGAGGCCTAAAGTACTGAATAAACATTCTGTTCTGTTCTGTTCAGTAAGAACTCAATAAATATAACTCATGAGCAGTTCAATTATGACTCAGTTAAGTATTCAAGTGGCAGCTGAAATTCCTGGTTTTTCCCGGACTTTGATCAATATTTGCAAAATTAAAGGCCTTTTCACGGTTGGGAAAAAACCAATTATTTCTCCTGACTTCTTTCCGATTTCCTGGTAGCATGGAAACCCTGCATATCATAATGTGTCAGCAGATTGGGGTTTGTGTTTTTCCCTTGAAATCCTATTTAAAATGAACAGCGTAAACCCAATCTGATGGTGCCTTCTGCAATGGTAGATCTTAGTCTATGCTGTTTGCAGTTGGGTGTGAGATATACACAGCAGATAGGGCATCTGGTTGTGATGTCCACTTCCAGATCTGTGACTACTGTTAAGGATCCCATGGAAAAGAGTAAAGTTTTAAAAAATCAAGAGTTCATTTTCATTTACACTTAACATTTGCGAATCTTTACCTTCTTTAACTTGTTGCACTTTCCTAGCTTGTATGATAGGTGCAGGCACTTCCCACAATTCCTCATCAGGTATTGGATCTGCTTCAATATCAACACCATTCCGCTGCAGCAAGGTTTCAACAGTATCATCTGTGACACCCTTTACAATGCTATGTAACTCTGAAAGGAAACTCCTACAAAAATATGAAAAGAATTAAATTAAGGATAATCACTGATAAAATGATGGATTACTGTCTTTTTTTTCTTAATTCTGTAATTTCTTGTATCCTCTAACTTTTCATACACTGTCAATCAGCATAAATCATAATTATTTTCTGTCCTCTGATTTTGGGAAATTGTTGGTATTTACAAGACATATACAGTGAAACCTGCCTCTGGGGACAACTCTACACAAAGAACAAATTCTAAATAGGACAAAATGTATGGGGTCCCTCTCTTATATTTATGCTGATTTTGAACTTCTATATTAAAGACACCTGTCCATAAAGGATAGGATTTTGTGGTCCATAGATTGTCTTTTATAGATAGACTTTACTATCATTAATATAATTACATACAATTATTTGAACACCTCCAGAAATAATTATTGTATTTACCATATATCTTGGGACCCTATAAAAGCTGAGAGATCCTAAATTAGTTTTAAAAATAGTTTGTTAATACATGTATATTGTAAATTTTGGAATATTTAATTTCAATCATTTCTTTTTTACATGACGAAGGTTGTAGGACAATTCTATTGAAAAGCTTCTTCCATGAGCTAAGTTTGTTAAACTAGCTTGCAAACTGTATTTTCTGTATGTCTTTGGATGCTGTTTGTTTTCAGCTACTATTTTTTGGGGGGTTGCCAAAATAGCTTTTTCATGCCTTGCAATTTTCGGGCATTGTATTAAAAGAATTGTATTTATGCTCTGATGTTTTCAGACACAAATGTAGTTCTATAATGACAAGTCAAGAGAGACAGACTAATAACACTTTCAGAAAGTGGAGGAACATTTTGTGGATCATCAGAAGTAGCCTTTACAAGTTACAGATAGAATTTAAATGGTGGAAAATTGTGAGAACCACATTTCACTATTCATTACATTGTTCACATTGATGTAACCAATAACATTTGTTTGAAACTACATCGCTCCCTTGTTTTAGCAAATCAGGATAACTTGTCAACCTGCTTATAATGTTGTGGCAGGTGTGGATCCCATTTTTTCTTGTAGAAAATACAAAATAAATGGGGCCCTATTTGCTGAATGTGAATAAATTTGTAATCAAAACTGGTAAATAAAACCTTGATATATCACTCATTTTATCACTGAAAATGGTGGTTAGTGAACAGAAATTTGGACTCAACATTATGAAAACTATAACTTTTAATAAGAATTCATATATTTTGTGAAAATTTTCTTCATAAAAAAAAATTCTTAATCCACTGTAAATAACAATATACTACAAAAAATAGATCAATGAAGATGCTGATACTGCCTATGGGTTGGCAACATGTTAAGAAATACATGTAAATACCAGTTAAATTAGTCTTGTCAAGTGAAATTTGTGTTTCCATTTTTTCTTTTAATTAGGTTTCAGTGTAGTAGAATAAAAAATTTAAAAGGCATGAAAATCTTACCTGCATAAGAGCTAGCGGTCACAGATGTGTGTCAGGACAATTCATTTCAATTGACCAACCGAACATTGTTTTAAATATTATGCCAGTAACATCATCAAAGTATCAGACATTAATCAGTGGTTTATCCTAAACATTTACAAATGTGATCAAAGTTAGCAAGGGAACCAAGCGAAAGGCATACTTGGTGCATGAAAAGCATAGTTTCATAGACAAGGTTCATTATGGAGATACGAGATGCAAAGTTTGTAGTTAAACTTCAAATTTCTGAATTGGCACTCAGAGGTTTGCTCAAGGATAAGCAGAAATTTTGCGATTACTTGCAATGAAATCACAGCACCAATATTTCACTAATAGAACAATTAAACAAGTTTTGACATTATTGTTTCTCTAAATATGTCCATCTTTTCATAATGTGGTTCTCTTCTGAATCAACAGTAATACTAGAATGTATCCACATTCACATGCAAAAATCAGTGATATAATACACATTGTTTTAACTGGTATGCATGTGATGTGTCTTGAAACCTCTTGGAGTAATGTTTTTAATGATCTTTCAAAGATTGGTTATCTTGAAAATAAAGTTAATTTATATAGAAAAATGAACAGTTTTTTTATATAAAAAAACCCAACTATTTATTGACAGTTATTTCCAATGCGATTATAAAATGAATATTTAATCATTCACACTAGACACACACACCCTTCTCACTACTGATGTCTGTCACTTTCTTAATTTTTCAGAGGTAACTCAGAAACTTGTGCCCTTGATATTGCTGTGGTCTATGTTTTTTTATATCCTGCTTTGCATGAGTTATTGAGGGACAGGTGTATATTAAGTGCCTGTGGAGAAAAAATCTCAATCATAAAATCACTAGAAAAATATATCACCCTTTATTAAAACAGAAAATCATTAAAATCAAAATCTCCTAGAGCTCTAGATAAGAATTTAATAAATTGGGTATTTAATCTCTGATTTGGAACTGTGTTTTTTTTAATAATTTGATCGAGTATTTTGTGAACACCACAAAATACAAAACTTAGCTATAAGACTGAGTCTTAATCTTCAAAATTTTAAGCATGCCTTTCTCAGTATATCAAATGACTTAGTGACCAGACTAGTTCAGGGTTCATTTGATTATACGGCTCTTTTTGAGTTAAGTGTTCTCATGTGATCAAGTACTATCATTTCAAACAATCACGGAACATCTGGAATTTGAATTGAAGCAAAGTTTACACTGACTGAATGTGCCATTATACAACATGGACTATGCTTACAGCAGGAGAAAATATGCTGACAATTATGGACTAAATGCTTAAAATTAAATTGTTCAGTATAATTTGAATGCATTACAAAATTTAATTATGCATTTTTATTTGATCCATCAGTGTAAAATATGCAACAACACTGCTTATCTAGATCTCTGGTCTTCATCTTGAAAAGTTTGTTTATCACTTCCATTGTGGATAATACAAAAGGATGCACCTGGTTATGAACCGGTCACATACACAAGAATTCATTTCAGTGGAAAATAACATTTTAAAACAACAACCTAGCACAAAACAGACCCTTATTTCATGTGTTTTATATATTGTTATAAATTTTTAAGCTATGTAATGCAATTCAGTTTGCTATTAGTCTTATGTAAGTTTTGGTAACGGACTGAACAAACTGGGATCAGTTAAATGGTTCTGTTAGTAATATTTAGAACTGAACTTCTCTTGAAATACACTACAGCCTTAACTATTTGGAAAGTTACAGAAACATTAGTTAGTAAAATATACCCAACTCCTAATCACTAATCAGGGTAACTGAACAATGCAAGGCGTTTGCTTAAAAGGTCTACTTACTGGTTGAGTTAACATGTGGGCTTCCCATTCAACTAAACATAATACTGTAGTACTGACACTTGTAGCAAAATAGACAGTTATAACCATACCTCAGCTAGAAACACTAACCAACTGTTTTAATCCAAACGTAATTATACCATTAAAAAGTATATACAATTTCCAGACATCAATTATGTTTTTAAAGCCTACAGGACAAATTAAATTCAAGTTGGAACGCACATGAATTATTGTTTTATCTGTACTAAAAAATAACAACTGTACTTTATGTAATCAGGAGAAAAGTTGAATGGAAAACTAATTATACCTTGAATTTGTGGTAGTTCTCAATTCTGTCCTATTTAGTGATTATTATCAGCGTGTAATGCTTGATAATCAATTGGTGATGAAGATTGTGGTGAATTTTTCCTAAATACTGTTTATAATGTGAAAAATAAAAGAGTTTTGCAACACTACTCATTCCTGTTGGATAGGAACATTAAAATTAGTTTAAGTAAAGAAAATGAAATGGAAAAGAAAGCCTAAAACTTCACAATATAAAGGTAAAGTCTGCAAAATCTGTATTCAGTGTCATATATGTGACAGAACCAGGATTTCAATCCAGATGATTTACAAATTTTGATCAGTAGATTGGCTTCTAAAAAGGTAGATTTTTTATCGGCATACATTTGACATGTTTTAAGGGGATTGAAAACAAAACAAGTGTGTTTTTCACATAATATGTATTCTCTTCATATTATAATAAAACACAAATTTTGAACATGAATCCGATTCAGAATCTGATGGAAAATGTTACAATAATAGTTAGTTAATATGAGCCAGTATATTGTCAATTAAATGAAAAAGGAAGAGTTGTACATCTCACAGTTCACTGCAAAGATTTTGTATAAAATCCACAGGCATTTTTAGTTTCCTTCACAAGATCACTGTCTGGTGACCACTGGTGACATTCACTGTGATTGTCAACCTTCACACTTAGCAGGCTCTCAATAGTTTTCTGGTCCAGATTTCCCCTTGAATCACTCTGGATTTTCCAAAGAATGGAGAATGTCCTCTCTGTGTCAGCATTGGAATGTGGCAATGACAGGACAACTACACTCAGTCTGGAAAGAAGTTCTAACTTAAGTTTTTCTGTTGCTGGGTTTCTGAGGCTGCTGATTGATCTCCAATATTGATCCAAGATCATTTCACCCAGAGGAGGAAGTTCCTGGCTTGGACTTAATATGTATTCCTGAGCCTCATCCTCAAGGGCTTGTTTTTCTTCTAGGCTTAGGTCCAAAAATCTGTTGGCAAGTTTCACCACTGTAATTAATTTTAAACAAATTAGATTTAGACTTGAAATAAACAGTTAAAAAACACATGATTTTAATAATTTATCCCAACTTTAAAATTAAATATTAAGTAATACATTTTTATCATTTCATCCTCCATATACTATCTTTAAATCCACTTTGCATGAAACACACAATGCAAACTCAAGACCTTTGCTACTAGCCTGCACACACTTAAATTCTGGTATCCAAGCATTGTTAAACTTATTGTAGTATTTCTTAGCTGGTGGCTTCTTAGCATTGGGAGAAAGTGGACGTTTTGGCATTTTGACATTAATTGAGAAAAAAAATATACAAGCTGCCCTTAAATATTCATCTTAAACCATCGTGAACAATAGAAGAACAATTAAAAGACAACAAATCAAAATACTTACTCAAGTGTTTCTGCCGAGGTAATTTTTGGTCGGTCTCTCTATTTTATCTTCCTTCCACGACAGGTCGGCTGAGTTTTAATCAAAGACTCACGGTCATCATGGATTACCTTTGATCCTTTTATTACTTATAACACCTCAAACAACATCCCGCATTTGGCCTTAAACTCTCCATATTACAACAATAAGGTAATCAATTAGCCGCTTGTTGTGTACACATGCTAGCTGTTCTTTAACAATTGTAATCCCACTACTCAACCACGTATAATCGCACCGGTTGTAGCACAGGTGGAACATTTCCGGTTCCCAGTAGACTGGTTCTGGCCGGGTTATCTGTGTTGATAGAATGTGTAAAAATACCGGGCTTTTTTTATTAAAAACATTTTTCCTTGAAATTTTAAAAAGCGGTAGATTTCGACTACTAAATGGTATGTGCGGTAGATGGCCTTTAAAACTGTATTTTTGGCCTACCGCTGGTAGAATCACATGTATGCAGTGTACACATATGTTGAAGGTAAGATAAACACTATTTTTATTCAGAAGCAGCTACATATTGCTATAGTGTTTTAGTGAAAAGCGCAGGTCAATACCACCATCTGTTCAGATGTAGCCCTATAAATATTTTCAAAGATGGCCTTCAAGGCAGCCATACTGGATGTTGGATTAGCACTATTTTAATACAGGAAAAAATATATATTGCAAGAAAGAATTTGTTTTCTTCGTATGTCAGTATGGCCATCAGTTTAGGAGAATTAGCTGTAAAGCAAGTTAAAATTTTGCAAGGACTAATTGGCAACAATTTCAAGAGTAGTGATATGTAGTTTTTGTGTGGGTAAAACTAATTTTAATTATGTAATACTTACCTGTTGCTATTGCATAGCTAATCTATTTCTGTGATGGGAAATACCCGACCGTATGATGAGAATTCATCCTCCCATAGGGTTGATTAGAAAATTCTAGTGAATAGAACTCTCTTTGTGAACCCCAAAGTCTGAGCACATAACTCCCACAATTTATACTTCATTCTTTTCAGGATGTAGCCTTACTAGTAAGACATCAGTGTGGGGAGGGAGGAGGGAATCTGGCAATAGCAACAGGTAAGTATTACATAATTAAAATTAGTTTTACCCCCCAAAAAGCTACATTTTAATATCAATAGCTTACTCTATTGCTACTGCATAGCTGAATTTGCCAGATTGGTGGGAGGCTGATGATGCTGCGACAGAAGATCCCTCCTCTGGGGTGATATCCTGGGCTGGTCTACCAGCAGCTTGAGAACCACGATCGTTGGGAACACAGAGGGGCTATCAACACGAGCTGAGCAGTGGAGTTTCTTACTTTGTGAAGTACTAGTGGAATCATCCTGAAGGGTGGGAAGGCATAGAAGAACAGACAATCCCAATTCAGGCTGAAAGCATCCACTGCCCAGGCTCTCTGAACAAGGACTGGGGAGACATATAAGGGGAGCTTGTTGTTTAGCTTCGTGGCAAACAAGTCCACCAAGGGTGTCCCCCAAAGTCTGAACAGGGTATCTGGTACGTATTGGTCAGAGACAGTTCCGTGATGACTATAAGTACTTCCTGGACAGACAGTCTGCCAAAATATTCTTTTTGCCAGGAATGTGGCAAATTCGAAGGGTAATCCCTTCCGAGGTTGCCCAACAAAGGAGGTTCCAAACCTCCATGCAGAGGTAGGCCACCACTGACGTGATTTCTTCGGAGACCATCATGCAGTGGCCCCTTATGTTGTTGAAACACCCCTGAAGGGCTAAGAACACTGCCCTCATTTGCAAATTGTTTATGTGGAGGGTAGATTCTTCCCGGGACCACGAACCCTGAAGAATCAGACCCTCCGGTTCCAGATGAGCGCCCCACCCTGAATCTGACGCATCTGTGAACAGGTAGGAGTGGGAATCAAGGGCATGTATAGGGACTCCGGCAATAAACCAGTCCTGATTGGTCCACCAAGACAGATGATGGTGGAAGGCCTGACCTAGAGAAATCCGAACATTCAGAGGGTCCCTGTGCAGTTTCCAATTGTCAAAAAGGAGAAACTGGAGAGGACCCAAGTGTAATCTGCCTAGGGTGACCAGGTCCACTGCGGAGTTCAAGGTCCGCAGCAGAGAAAGAAAAAGACAAGCTGACAATGTGGTCTTGGCTCTCAGAGCCTCCAACTGGGACATGATCTTGTCTACTCTGTCCCGAGGGACATGTACTAACCCCTTGATGGTAAGGAGATTCATCCCCACGTAGACTAAATCTTGAGATGGAGAAAGCCACAATTTCTCTGGGTTGGGTAAGAGACCCAGTCTGGTCACTATAGACCAACAGCGAGACAGGTCGATTCTGAGGGACTCGAGCATTCCATTGTGGATCAACCAATCATCGAAATATTGGAGGATTGGGATACCCAATGACCTTAAGTGGGCTGCAACTACTCCCATGACTCTGGTAAACACTCTGGGTGTGGAGGCTAGACCGGAAGGCAGAGCATGAAATTGGAAGAGATCTCCTTCCAAGCAAAAAAGGGAGGTACTTCCTGTGAGGAAGAAAGATAGGGATGTGAAGATACGCATCCTGAAGATTGATGGAAACTGTCCAGTGGCCGGGCTTTATGGCATTTCTGACTGAAGCTGCTGTTTCCATCTTAAAGGGTTCCTCCTGTAGAAATTTGTTTAGGGAGGAAAGATCGATAATTAGACGAAACAGTCCCCCTTTCTTGGGTATCACGAAAATGTGGGAGAAGAAAGCCAGAGAATGGTTGTTAACACCCTCTCCACTGCACCCTTTTGAAGAAGGGAGTGTACGTCTTCCTTTAACCACACCAGATTCGACTGGTGGAAGAGCATGGGGGTCCTTACTAGAGGAGGGAGATCTCGAAACCAAAGATGGTATCCTCCTTGTATGATAGAGAGCACCCAGCCATCTGCTGTGATGTAGGACCAAGCCTTTGAAAAAAGGCTTAGTTTCGCACCTACGGGAACCCATGAAAGAGGAACACTCTGCAGGAGAGGGATTGAGTCCATAGGGCAACCCCTCTTTTTCTTAGGAAAGGGGGAAGAGCCTGTAAACCTCTTCCCTTGGCCTCTGCAGCATATTCTTCTAGATGCTGACTGACGAAGGGGAGGTCTGAACTGAGGTTGTTGCTTAGACTGGGGCTGCGTGGCTTTGAAAAATTTTGGTGAAGGGCCCTGAGGCCGTTCAGGATGACTTCGCTTTCTGCCCGGTTTTGATGGGCCAGGCTCGGATGCAAGAGAGCGATGTTGCTGGTCTCTCAAGTCTTGAGATGCTACCAAAGGAATGAGCCCTCCTAGGGGTGCAGCCTTCAAAAGGTTCTTACTGTGCTCCAGTAATACCTTGGATGTGTCCAAAGCAACATCCCTGCGGAGATGGTAGAAGCTCCGCCGATAAAGCCATGGACAAGGATAACGCATGTCTTGATGTTGTTGCCACTGCTTCCAACAAATGATGAAAAGCAAGTGGCAACAGAGTTTCCTCCCTAAGCAGGTGAAGGAGGCTGCCGAAAAGAGATCAGCATGCGAAGCTACGGTTTCTAGTGACCTAGCTTCTCTAAGGCCTCCAGTATTTTAACTGGAAGGTGAGCCCATGTCCATGTGGACATACCCACTTGCGTTGCTGCTGTGTCTAAAGTGGGAGGTTTAAGGGGCCAGTAAGGGGTGTGAACCTGATAAATAGCTGGAAACCAAAGGTCTCAACGCAGAAGGGTGGACGGACCATCCTCTACATTGTCTAGGAAACTCCTGGCCCTTGCAAAACCTTTGGGACAGTTCTTTAACCATAACTGAGTGAGGAAGCAACAAGAAATCTGGACAGGAGGCAGATCCAGCTAGTTTCTCCAAGCTGGAGAGAATCTTAGTGTCTTCAGAGCCTGAGGGCTTGGGACACAAATCACTGGGCAATAGGCGGTAAACCTCTTTAACCGCTTTGTCAAACGACCAGACCTCTTCTTCCTCTGCCGCCTTAATCGATGGTTCGGGAGATCTTAAGGAAGGGGGGTGCCACCTCTGTCGGTTCCATATCAAACTCGTGAGAATCCACGAGGACAGAAAGGACATCCTCATCCTCCACTCGAACCTGGGAAGCAGGAATATGTGACTCCATTGTCTCTCTGATATTTAGGCTGGGGAGTAAGAGGGACCTCGACCTGTGACTCCTCAAGTGGAACCAGGGGACTGTCCTTAGTGGCAGGCACAGAAGAAGTATGAGAGTGACTCTCAACCTCCCTGGTGCGGTTGGGGGAAAGTCTGTCCCTTTCCCTCCTTCTATGGACTGCGCATCGATCTCACCACCATGGGGCCAATGCCCTGAAGACCATGGCTGTAAGTAGGGGGCCATCCAATTGCTGCCATGCCGTGGAAGACCCCACATCCCGTCGGGGTTTAAAGGTATCATAGGGAAGGGGGGGATGCCGATCCGATTCCCTTCCCTAGTTCTATGTCGGTACGATGAATCAAAATCCTAAGGGGGATTGAATGGTAGTCTGCAGGGAGGGGGGTCTCGACCCGGACACTCTCCCCATACTTATGCGCCTCAAATGACCAGTATCCGTAGCCCTATGACTGGTGCCTGGTACCTTGTGACCAGTGACCAGTGACCGGTCAATGACCGGTCAGGCGACTCTGATCTGTATGAAGATCCTCTCCCAGATCTGACAGACTTATATCTATGCTCAGCCCTTTCAGGGTGGCATGAACCTGTCGTCGACAATGGGCCATGGGAGCTGAAAGGGTGCTGTTCTCCCCTCACGGGGTCACTTGACTCGCTTTCGGCCGACCCCAGTCTGTCCTTCGACACGACAGAGGATGCTGCCCTCCCTAACAGAAGGGCGTGACTCGTTCTCTGTCCTAGTTGAGTGGAGAGGGTGCTGCACCTCCCATCTGGGAGGGGCATGACTCACTCTCTGTCCTTCATGTGACTTGCTCTCTGTCCTAGTAGAATGGAGAGGATGCTGCTCCTCCCATCTGGGAGGGGCATGACTTGCTCTCTGTCTTTCATGTGACTTTGCCTTACTGGATCAGGGAGGGTGCTGCCCTTCCTCATGGGAGGGCACGACTCACCTGCCTTGACATAGCTGTAAAAAAAGAGACACTGAAAACAAAATAATGGTGATATATATATTTATATATATATATATATATAACTACTTTGGAAACTAACCTTAGCAGGAACTCACCTGTAGGTGGCTAAACCACTCTAGTTTTATCTCTTTTTTATCTTATACAAAAGGAAAGAAATACTACTGAGGTATTTATTTTTTTTAAATTTATTTTTTATATATGTACATACAGAACTATATATATATATATATATATATATATATATATATAGATTTGAAATAAAAAAAACAACACAAACGCCGATAAATTATCCTATACATGTAATAGAGTCTGCTTTGATTAAAGTCTGTATTCTTACCCAAAATGATGCTTTAAATACAGCAGAATGTACGAAAGAGAAAAATATAATTCCTTTCATAATACAATATAATCCTTCATTGCCAAATATAGGCCTTACAATTAATAAATATTGGAGTCTCCTCAACTTATCAGATAAAAACAGCATCAAAACACTTTACAAGATCAAGCCAATTCTTGCTTATAGAAGACCAAGGAATTTTCAAGATCTTTTGATCAGAACTAAACCGACAGAAAATTTAAAAAGATGTTTTTCATCATCTAAATGCAACAGACGTCGGTGCTCTCAATGTGCAAATATTAGAGAAAGTACCTATTTTAGTAGCTATAATACTAAAGAATTGTTTTTTCTACATTATAACACTGACTGCATATCAACTGATGTAATTTATTTGCTAACCTGTAAAAAATGTAACATGCAATATGTTGACAAACACTTCAACAAGTTTCTAAGAGAATGAATAATCACCACTTTCATATAAAAAAGGATATGGATCCTCAGTTCTCCTCTAATGTTTCAATACATTTTAATACAAATAATCACTCTTTACGTGATTTTTCTTTCAAGCCAATCGATATTGTGCACGGAGAAATGAACAGACTCATTAAAGAAAGTTACTGGATTAATCAGTTAGATACTTTGTATCCCAATGGCTTTATTACTAAGGCATAATATAAAATTGTATAGATTTTTAGTGGAGGAATTGATATGTTGCATACATGTGTATATGTATATATATGTATGTATGTGTGTGTGTGTGTATATATATATATATATATATATATATATATATATATATATATATATATATATATATATATATATTATATGTGTGTGTGTGTGTCTGTGTGTATATATGTGTATGTATGGGTGCATATATATATATATATATATATATATATATATATATATATATATATATATATATATATATATGTGTGTATATATATACAGTCCTACCCGTTTATGTCGACATCCTCGGGCCCGAGGAAATATTGTCGACATAAGCGGATGTCGAGATAAGAGGGGTTTTTTTTTGGGGGGGGGGGGTGACCTGTCGTCAGTGAGCAGAATTTACACTTTGAGAAAACAAACAATGGAAATTTTGAGTACATGAAGACAAAACCAGTGTGAAATACACGTCTATATTGACAAATTACATTTTGGTTACCTTTGTGTAATAAAATCCACAATGCATTAAGTGCATGTGTATGAAAAATCCATGAATTCATATACGGGTCTCATGTTAGAAAATGTATGCATCGGTCACATCCTGATAGGAAACACATGTATAAAAAAATGGTTGTCCTCATTTGATCTAACACGTCTTCACAATTCACTATGATAATCATTGTCGCCAGTAGCACATGGTTGCATAGTTGTTATTTACATGCTACAAAGTACATG
Organism: Margaritifera margaritifera; assembly: GCA_029931535.1. Classification (NCBI taxonomy): domain Eukaryota; kingdom Metazoa; phylum Mollusca; class Bivalvia; order Unionida; family Margaritiferidae; genus Margaritifera; species Margaritifera margaritifera. The sequence goes on along the minus strand of JAQPZY010001523.1, from coordinate 2,092,297 downwards.
TACATGTACTTAAATTGGCCTAGATTTTGGTCAGCCTGAAACAATGTTCCCATCTTACTGAGGCTACCAAGGGGATGGGGCTATTCACAGGGAAATGGTAACATGTATTTATTTTCGGAAGTCATCGTGAAAAGTACATAAAATTGAACAAGAGATATGCGGCTGATATGATTAATTTAACTTCAATGTTGCCTTTCTTTATAGACTCAGCAGCTTTCATCCATCTAGACCAACAAGTTGTTCTCCTCCTTTTTTTTTTGCATTTTTTTTACTGGTCTGCCACCAGTAAAAAAAAAAAAAAAAAAAATAAGGCGGAGAACAACTTGTTGGTTTATCATTCATCCTGACAGGGTGTTATGTTTAAGTGAAAAGTTTTCTCTAGACATATTTGCGAGATGCCCCACCTTCAACTTCCTTAACAGCCACATATTTAGTTTCCAGAGACTGTAAATTTAATCTGCGTTTTACGCTGCCATTGGTAGCCATCATAAACATAAATAAAGTTAAAAAGGAAACTTTCACAGCACAATAAACTTGTTTTAATCACCGATCACTTTGGAAAATGCAACAATCGATCAGATTTCATTGCTTTTATTCAAGTTTGGTGATGATTTTTTTTCAAATCAAGGGTGGATTGTTTTTATTGAACATTGTAACCGGCTTGCTTTGATGAAGGGTACATGTGTTATTTAAGTCGCCGCGAGAGGCCAACTTTATAGGACCAAACAAAAGCCTGTTTTTTAATCCACCGAGACATTAAAGCCTGGCGGCAAGATCAACTAATTGTTGAACAAAGTACAGGTCAGAACTGGCCACTTGTCGACATAAATTACCTGGTGGCAAATTAAAGCTTGGCGGCAAGATCAACTAATTGTTGAACAAAGTATGGGTCGGAACTGGCAGCTTGTCGACATGAATGATTAGAAAACAAAGGATTTGTTCAAGCTGGGACCAAGGGCTTCTGTTGACATGTATGTTTATTTTTTATCTCTACGTCGACATAAGCATGACAAATCTGGTAGTAATAGTAGACCAAGTGACCGGGACTTTGCTTTTTTGTCGACATAGGCGGCTTGTCAACATAAGTGATGTCGATATAAGTGGGTAGGACTGTATATATATATATATATATATATATATATATATATATATATATATATATATATATATATATATATATTGTTACGGAATCATATATCTTTTTCTTTTTATAATGATATAATTTATTAGTTTATGATCTCTGTTCTTAGTCTAAAAAGCTGTCGTCTTATGAGTATACATACGGTAGCCTTTTCAATCGATAAACTGTTTGCTTGTAGCTTTGGTCACATGACTAAATGCGTGCGAAAGAAAGAATGCTGAACTTTCGACCTAGTACTCGTACTTTTAGGAGTATAGGGTCACATTCCATAAAGAATCAACACAGTGTTTACTGTTTAAGATTTCAGTACGTGAGAACTTTGGCAAAATCACGCACAACCTAATTCCTGATTGGTTCGGAGAGGGTTGTATTATTTTGAAATACTCAGTTGTTTGTTTAAGACGTAATGGGTTTTCGTTTCGATTCTGCACATTAATAATGTATATATAGGAAATAATCCTGTCATTCTTATTCTTTACAGTTGCATTGAGAAGAGAGAGGTCATATTGAATTTGATTCAGTTCAGTGTGGGATATATATATATATTTATTTGGAGATTCATCTATTATTATTAATACAGTACATTTAGAAATCAGTACTGTTCTTTGTCTGAATTATTGTACAGTTCCGTGGAATTATCGGAAACATTTCTAATACTTGTGAGATTCCAGATTTACAAGGATTTTTGGATATACTTAAAACTTATCAACATATTAGCACAGTGAAGGCTATTTCATTCGGAATACTACATTCGGAATATTTGGATTAACTTCCGGAACAGTGAACTTTAAAACAATTTAGGACTTTTAAGGATATTCTATACTGTAAGTTATTTTTAATTCTTTCACTTTAATTGTTTGTTGAAATATTTTATTACTTTAGGAAATTAAAGATTTGTATTTTAAATCTTGAAAGCTTGTTTGAGTCTTTTCTTTTGTTACATAACCCCTAGTCGTAACAATATATATATATTTGATATAGAAATATGTAGTTGTATGTATGACTGTTTGTCTCTACATTATAATTTCACTATATATATATATATATATATATATATATATATATATATATATATATATATAGGTAGTAAGATAAAACAAGGTGACATAAACCAGATTTATCGAATACTGGATACGAATAATAAGCAAAAAACCAGCTTGGTAAAATGCTTTAATTAATATTATAGCAAAAGGAATAATTTCCTATGCTAATTAATTAAAAATTGAACTGGAGTTCAATATAAAATGCACATAAGAAGAAAAGACTGGTGTGTGACGTGCTTTTCCGAGCTTTAAAAACAGCCAACCAATCAGAATTGAGGGAAATCGATTTTCATTGCTTTTGTGAGTTTTCAAAAAACAAACAAAAGAAAATCAACTGGTTGGTGACAGGGATAGGGAAAAAGGATAAATTACCTACCCTAGCTTAAGAAAAACAATATGGAATTCTCAAAAGGCAATAATTAACCCCCCACGAACAATTTGTGAATGGGGAAATAACTGACTAACCAAGATTAAGAACAGGATGTTTCTTGGTATTAAATTGCCAAACTCACAAAGAGTTGAATATTTCCAGACAAGGAAAATACTGGTCAAGGGTAAATACCACATGTATTTTACGAAAAATGTAATGAAAAAGCGAAAATTCGCTACATGGACTCGTCTAGCGAAGGCAATTTCTCAAGTGATAATTTCACTGTCTTCATCAAAATGACGCCCGGAAAAGAATGAAGTATGAATTGTTGGAGTCATGTGCTCAGACTGTGGGGTTCACACAGAGAGTCCTATTCAGTAGAACTTTCTAATCAACCCTATGGGAGGATGAATTCTCATTATACGGTAGGGTATTTCCCGTCATGGAAATAGATTAGCTACACAAGAGCAACAGAGTAAGCTATTACTGATATTAAGAAACAAATTTTGTACAGGGCCACCATTGATCAGCACCCTTTTTATTTAGGACCAACAAAATATCATAAGAAATCTTTCAGTGAAAACATGTCTTTAGGACCAGCTGTTCAGGAGAAAAACCACCCATTCTGGACAGACAGATGTACTGGTAATGAGATTTTTCACATTCTGAGAGGTCACATCAACATCATTTTCATATTAGGACCAATATCATAGAGTGAAAAATGCATTAGTGGTGATAACAAGATTTTCAAGATGGCATTCATGTTGGAGGTCTGATCAGCAGCATTTTCATTTAGGACCAATTAGATATCATAAGTCTTTCAGTGAAAATCCCATGTCAATATGACCATTTGTTCAGAAGAATGTAGCCGTTAACAAGATTTTCATGACGGCTACCATGGCAGCCATGTTGGAGGTCTGATCTGCACTACTTTCATTTAGGACCAACCATATATCATAAAGGTCTTTTAGTGAAATCCCCATGTTGCTACGACTGTCCATTCAGGAGAAGTAGCGATATTGGGGTTCCATACCAGTATAATTTTTTTATAGGATAACACTAAAATAAAAAATCCAACATTTCTAGCAGTATCGTGAAAGTACAAAACATCAACCCACTTGTGCAGGGATGTGACAGAACTAAAATAAACAAAATTACCATGAACAGCACATTATACGTCTATCGCATGTTTTATAGTTTAAAAGTATTTAATCATCAGAGCTAAAAAACCCAAGTCCAAAAACAAAACAATAAATAATTTGTGAAAAATTGCTCAAATGGAAAATCTGATCAGGTCAACAACATATTGTTACAACTATACGAATCTGATTAAAGTTGAGATCAACTTATAATAAGCAGATCTTTTTTTAGAAACCTATCAGTTAAAGTGGATAAAGTGTTGTATTTCATGTTAGAGAGAGTTATCATAGCAAATGTTATGTTCCAAATGACATTTTCCACTTTCATAAATGTGAAAGCTGTAATTTGATTGGTGAATCAAAATGTCAACAGAACATGACCTCGTAACAGTCTCTGTCAGATCTCCATTATGTCTGAGATCTTGATTTTAATCAGACTGACAAATGAATATACACCTACCAAATTGCATTTGAATATTTTTGCTTAACTGTGCTTAGAAAGCTTTTGTCCAAAATATCTTAGTTGAAATAATTCAAAAATACACACAAATTTGAAAAATAGGCTCTCAATCATCAGAACCTGGTGAAGTCTTGACTCAATACTTTTTTAAAATATATTGCTTAAAAGGCAAGTGTGACAGGTGGATGGACAGCACATAGACAATGTCTCTCTTGGGGTGGGTGTGGGGCCCATATAAATAAAATACTTGCTCTTAAAAAAAACCCTCACTATTTCAAACAATTCCTAAGGACTCAAAATTATTCATTAAAGCAAAAAGTAATTACAAAGCAAAGGAGTAATTACAAAGCAAAGGAGTAATTACAAAGCAAAGGAGTAATTACAAAGCAAAGGAGTAATGTAATTTTATTTTAGGATCAGACTTAAGAGTATGCCACTTACCTAAGAAATGTGTTACATTCATGGTTTCCTGCACTGAACGCTCGTGCCAATTCTCTATTGATCTCTGGAATGGACTCCACGTGATCCTTGTGAACATAGAATTCAGGAGGCTTTATGATGCACTTCTCTTGTCGGATCTCTAGAATTTTAGGATGGTTCCGCAATGAATACACCACTTCTAATTTGCCTACCTGTAATATGACCATAGAAATTTTTGCATGATACACCCGTCCTGTTACATTTTCCCTACTAACGACCTTCAAAAGTTACACTCTGGACAAGAGGTGTGTCATCCTTGGCTCTTACCCCTGTGATCCCAGGGAAGGGGTGAAAGGTCAAATCTACACAAGTTTACATTAAAATGACATTTTCAAATATCTTTTAACCAAACTTCATATATGCAGTCATAGCAGGAAGATGCATCATATATCTAATATATAATGGTTTTCACATTATGACCCTTGGTTAACTGTCTGAGAGTGGGTTTGAGTACAAGGGTGGGATGGGGGGTTGGGGTTCAGGTTTGGGTTGGAGTTGGAGTCTGGGATATGCAGTAAACTGTGTGGGGATCTACAATGGTGAGCCACTGCAGTTGCTCAATCTATTTTTGGGTTACCAATTCAAAGTGATAAAGAAAAATTAACCATGCCAGCATACAACTCCCCTCCCCCTCTTCAAATATCACTGGAAGTATGCATAATCTTTATTACAGCTGTAGCTAGTATTAAGCCTGTTCACTCATACATAATTGGAAATGAATGTCAATCTTATCCTTGATTATTAATTCTACATTGATGCTAAAATGTTTTTTTTATGTCTTTATTATCCTTAAATGTTGAATACATGAAATTAAGTACAAACAAAAATGTCTGTCTCAACCAAACCACACAATTATACGGAAATGAATTTAAAGTGATTTAGGGTCTATTCCAAACCTGCCAATCCCAAGAAAATCACAAGTGTAATTTTAGGGGTCAAAAAACATAATCTGACTGTAAAAAGTGTAATCTACCAGTTTTCTGTCTTAATTACAATAAACTGTATTTAAGATTTACAACTTTCCACTGTGACTGATCATAGAATCAACTCACAACCCTTGCAACGAGCATGGTGATATCCAATAAAGTTGAGACAGCTGTATAGCATGGTGATGTCCAATAAAGTTGAAACAGCTGTATAGTATGGTGATGTCCAATAAAGTCAAGACAACTACATAGTATATGCTGGATATTCTCCTTCAAATTTTAGCAGCACTCTTAATTTCTGCTTGTTTCAAATTCAGTATGCTTCCAGTATAAATAATTCCTCTTCTAGCATTTTTCACAGAACATTCATGTGCAACATTGATAAATCCTGATTCGTATGATAATTATGTCACATAAACTTTTGGACTGGTTCTCTACACGACTCTCTTAACAAATATGAATTAATGCACTAGTTTATCACCCTGAAGAAACCAGTCTGTTCTCTATAATGCCTTATTATAAAAGTATGGATATAAATATAACACTATGCAAGAGTGTTGTGAAAATACATGCATGTATTTGGTTAATTCTTTCAAATACGGAAGAGCTAAGTGGCTATAACATTCTTTTCCAGAATTTTCTCACATGTATGGATTAAAATATGACAAACACGTTTCTTTACTTGCTTTTTGTGTGTTATAAGGTGAATGTATCTAAAAGTGTAATCTATACACAGGCCAGCATAAGACATAATATTTATGAAATTGTAATGGTTGGCAGGCATGCTCTTCTGGAACTGAAAATTTATGGTGGTGGTGGTCAAGGCACCCCCTTGCCCCTTTAATTTGAAGAAAAGGGGTGAATTTTCTGAAAATTGGAGGGATTTAATGAAGAAATTAAGGTGGGGCTTGAAAGTATAATGCACTATTTTTGTGCATTCAGTTGATTTTTCAGAAAGACTTTTTAGAATATTAGCATGAATTCTGTAATTGTGTGTTTAGAATACATCTTGGTGATTTACAGTAAGGACTTTTGGGACTATTTATGCAGTTGAATGACAACCAGTCTAGCCTCTGATAAACTCAAGAACACTCAACCTGATTCCTGACAATCTCCTCTGGAAAAGTGATAACTCTGCTACCAAAATAAACTTATTCCAACAAGAGCATTTTGTTGGATTAAAACTTATCTAGCCACCTTTTTTTTAACCCACTACTTTTCTTAAGATCAATGACAGTGACTTGCAGCTGGAGACAGTATCTATGACTAGAGTAGAAATATGCTAATGCAACACAAATGCCCCGCCCAGTGATCTACTGTCAGTGGGATGGTGTCATACTCAGCAAGATGCATCTATATATAAAGATGCATGATTCTGCAGCCAACAATGCCTGTAAAACTGACCTATATGTGAAGTTGTTGAGGCATGAAATGTAGGTCAGTTACCTAATTTTGGTATATTAATGTTCTACTCAACAAGAGGTATCAAATTTGGGGGGAGGTGGTGTTTTACTGCACAGCAACACGTCAAGTGGATTATTTATTGCTGAGGCAATTGGAGTAAAGTGCTTTGCCCAAGGACACACCATAGTAGCCGACCAGAAATGATCCAATGATATGATTCGAACCAGAAATTATCCAATGATATGATTCGAACATGGCTGCAAATCTGGAATGCTAATCACTAAGCCACAGTGGCTCCCTATCAACAAAGAACGATTCATGACTCTGTGACTGACTTGCTTGAGAAACTGACCTAAATACAAAACAACCATGGCATGATGCACTGATGGATGAATGAAAGACTGGACATGAGTAACACAATATATCTTTACCACATCTGTGGCATGGCATAAACATAAATAAACCAATTTACCTTGAAAAACTTTGAACTTTTCAAGACATCTTTCATTCTGTCATGACTCTGAAAGACCTCGGGATACCTGCCGACCAGGTACCATTGTAATGTAGAAATTACTTGATGAATGTACAGCTGTAATTGGGGGCATTCCTGGAAAAATTCTGTTGTGTCCTGCATTTCCACACATTCACTCAGTTTCTTCACACCACATATCTCTAGAAATAGCTGGACCATCTCTTTGTTTCGTTGATCTGTAACAAGTTCATAATTAATAAAGAATTTTTGGATGTGAAATAAGTGTACCACAATGGTACATAATACACCCTTCTTGTGATCTTTTTCCTACTAATGACCTTAACCTCTCAGCTAGGGACTTGACTATTATAAGGTGTGGACCTGGGTAAAGTTTCATCAAAATATCCATAGGGGTTAAAAATACATAGTTTGGATAAGGAAACAGGCTAATGACTTACATTATCTCTTGTTGTGACCTTGGCCTTGTGGACTGGGAGTTTGACTGTGAATACATGAGAAACTGTGAAGTTAAGATATATAGCAAGCTTAAATTTCATTAAAATATCTTCATTGGCTTGAAAGTTATACCTGTACATGGATAAAGGTCATTGATTTATATTTTCCCTTGATGTGACCTTGACCTTGAGGCAGCCAACCATTACAAAGTTATTGGCCAGACAAGCAATTATTAATGGATAGATGGATGGATAATGCATAACATAATATGCCTGACTTAAGATGGGTGCATAAAAAGGATTTCCACTCATTTAACCAGCTTATTTACACTAGTTATTTCAGCAATAGCTGGATCATCTCTTTACTGCATTGATCTATGAGAAGTTAACAAGTATTCTGTGGAAGATGGTGTCTCACCTGTCTATAGCATTATTATGACATCTTTCTGCAGGAACTCAAGATAGGAACTCTTAACATATATATCTGGGAACAAATGTTAGACCTAATAGTAATATTCGACCATAACTCTTTTTGAATCAAACAACTGATTAATAAGATAAATGTCTTTCAAAACCTTGAACACAGTATCTAAACATTGTTAACACTGTAGACAACGGAAGAGTAAAAGCTATGTCACACCATTCAAAAGCAAAGCAAAAAACCATATTCAAACTTTTTTTTAGAAAAAAATATCTTTGAGAGTGGTTTGGTTTGTGGTTTTTTGGTCATTTTATGGCACAGCAAAACTATGAAGGTTATATCGTGCCATGACAAGAAAAGTACCTTTCCCAAGATCACACTAGGGTAGCCAAGTTAATGGTGGGAATTGAACCTATACCCTTCTGGTCAGGAGTCTAATGCCTTAACAAATGAGTCCCATGGTGTCCTTTTGAGTGAGGTAAAAGGTAGCCTCCTATGATCCCCATGGTGTCCTTTTGAGAGAGGTAAAAGGTAGCCTCCTAACAGATGGGTACCTGTCTGTATATGTCTTGTGATATCATTTCTTCCCCACTATCTTAAAATCCACTTTGCATGAAACACACAATGAAAACTCAGGACCTTTGCTACTTGCCTCCACCAGCTTAAACTCTGATTTCTGAGTATTGTTGAACTTGTAATATTTTTAGCTGATGGCTGTTGCATTGGGAGAAAGTGCATGTTTCAGCATTTTGACATCAATTGACCAAAAAAAAAAAAAAGATAAGAGCTTCCCTTAAATATTCCTCTTACATCTTGAAAAACACAATAACAATCAAACGAGACAAAAAAATCAAAATGCTTATGCAAGTGTCTCTGCTGAAATAATTTTTTGGTCAATATCTCCTTGTTATCTTAACTCTGCCAAAGGTTGGCCAATTTCAATCAAAGATTCACAAGCCATCAAAATTTTAATTTTAATTTTTAAAAAAAATGTCAAAAGCAGTAGATTTCAACTATAAAATGGTATTGTGCAGTAGACAGTATAAAATGGTATTTTTTTACGACCACCAGTAGAATCACATGCATGTGTTTCCTCTGAGTGCTGGACTCTATGATTGCAATGATATGATAAATTGTTTTTTAAAAAATAATTTTTTTATTTACTATATGGGCTTTTCTAGTTAAGAATCTTTAACTAAGCAAATCTCAAGTTACAAATATGTCCTCATTCCACACCAACATAAGCATCAATAGTCAACAGAGATGGGCTTCACACAACAACTCTAGGTACTTCAGGAGGCTGCATCTTCAACAACTGTTGAATGGTTGTGGAAAGAAAGGGTAAACTTCAGTTCCCTTGTATAATGTGTGGGGCTGATTTTTTTACCTTTAAAAATTATGAAAAAAAGTGCATGTTACACACAGCATTTTACTGGAAGTCTCCTAGCCTTAGCAATGGGGGACAATTAGGGGACCTGGATAGCACAGCAGTAAAGTGTTTCATTTGCACATCAGTCTATAGCCTCAAGTTCAATACTGGGTTCTGACATGCAAAGACTGGTGGTTTCCATGGGATTCTTTGGTTTCCTCCACTACAAATACCAGCTCATTTCAACACTGCTGAGTCATCAAGAGTATGTTACCTTGCTGCTCAATCAGCCTAAAGTAAACAGAGTTCAGAAAGAGTTTGTTATCAGTAAAACTACAAACCTGACTTTCCTCTCATTCTTCCATCCTTTGCATGTTGTTTAGTAGTTTTCTCCTCTATCTGCAAGAAGTGTACATTTTCCTTGTCTTGGAACATTTTCTCCCATTCCAAATTGTCTGCAATCATTGGTGAGTCATCTGGGCAGACCCATTCTTTGCGCTTGGAGAACAACACTTTCTGTTTCCTAAGATATTTTCCCATGTCTGCCTTCTTTGTTTTCAAAACCATTTCAGCTGTATGTGGATCCATTCCATCAGGCACTTTGGACAAAGATCTACCAATGACACTGTAGATATAGAAAATATCAGGCAAAATTTTAGGGTCCTTTGCTGAAGATACACCAGTGATCAGAGTCAAAAGTTCAGCATATTCCATGGCCTTTGGTTCATGATCAAATTTCATTTCTCTACCAAATAGCTCTAGAATGTCTGCTTTATCGATGTAATACTTACTAACTGTTCTCTTCTTGCAAATTTCAGAGTGGAATTCTTCAAGGAGAGTGCGGTATTTGTCAAACAATCCTGTACGATCATCCATCCAAATTTCCAACCTTGAAAACATTTTTCCAGGAACAACATCTAAATCTGAAGAGCAGAAGGCATTTCTGTCTGGAACAAAAATGACAGGATTTTCTATAAAGAGATCTTGAACTTGTTTACGAGACAACTCTGAGTACAAACTGCTGTAGACATTCTTCATGTGTTGTAGTGATGTGCAGAAAACTGCAGGCTCATCAACTAAGTTTCTTGTGCTCCATTCAAGTAAAAAGTTCTTAACAGTTTCCATATCAAGAGAATTCTTTATCCTCAAAAACTGTGAAAATGAACTTTTCGGAGACACTGAAGCATCTAAATAAAGAACCTTCTGAGCAACTAATTTCTCGACAAGCGGTGACCTTAGGTATAGACAAGATGGCTGCATCATCAAAATCTCTGTAGATACCAGGACTTCTCCATTTCGTTGTGGAGTGAACTTGGTACTTCTTGCAGGCAACCAGCTTCGTGTCCTGAGAGCAATACTGATTGATGTTTCTGTCTCTTGCAGCCGACTGCCTGATGAATCGCAAACTTGAGTGACAGTATAACATGAGTATTTGGTGTCCCATTCATGGTCAAGAAGTTCATACAAGTCCCTCATTTGCTGCTGGTAGACCTGACCATCAGGAAATTTGTTGGCCAGAATTAGGACTGTCAATTCTTTACAGGTGCAGTCTTGTATTACATATTCAGTGGATTTTGGCCACACATCTTTCAATGGTGCCCAAGGTGAATCAATCTGCAATAAGAGAATACAGCACTCACTCATTATAACGCACCCCATGGGTGCCATAGAGTTAACTGCCTTATAGAGAATGCCTTATAATGCAGTACAAGACACATATAATTTTACTACCACTTAATGAAATGGGATCCATGACCATACCTGCCATATAGCAGGAGCCATGTTATAATAAAGTACCTTATAGTGAGGGAGTACTGTATTGCATTTTATTGCATATTATATTAGTAACTGTCTTCAAGCAAATTTATATCTCATCAAAAAATGAAACTATATCACGAATAATTAATAAATGAAGCATTCTATATCACACAACCTAGCCTTCTTTCAAGACAAGAAAACAAAATGATTTCTTGTAGTGGTATCTGGCACAAAAGATAGGCCATGGGAGACAACTTGTATTGCTGGATATAAAAAGAATCAAATAACCTCCCCTGATATGACTTTTTTTTTTTAATACATGCAAATTATAGCAGCATTATCAGCAACAAAATTACCAACAATTATTCTTGTTGCAGTAGTTGAATAAGTGTAGTTATTGTAAATATTTTTATTGTACACCGATTTATATTAAGTTGAAAAAGTATAGCAAAAGTTTTATATATTATTTTCAACATCTACTTGTCTGAATGCATTAAAACTTAGATGTAAGAAGCATTAACCTAGTGCATCAAAACTTAGATGTAAGAAGCATCAAAACTTAGATGTAAGAAGCATTGATGTAAGAAGCATTAACCTAGGACTGCAACAAAGAATCTTAAGATCCTGGACTTGAGTCCCACCCTGACCACTGCTCTGTGCCCTTTAGCACAGCATTCAACCACCAATGTTCACTCTACTCATCTGTAAATCCATAATTTTACCATATGGGTCAAAGCCCTGTTTCCATTAGGTGGAAAAATTGTTTTCTCTGACAGCATCCATTGTTTTGTATTAATATTCTAAACTCATTTCAGGATTATGTGAAATAAAATTTGGAAAATTGGGGAAATAAATGTTTTAATTCTTTTCTTGACATAAATTCCCCCCATCCCCCCAAGCGTTGTTCCTGGATTATGCAGAAGAAATTAGGGAAGCTGCAGATATACATGCCATCTCAGTCTGCAAATGAGATAATTCCAATTTCTGATTGGTTTATTACAGTAATGGTGCTGAGGATAAAATTATGGATCAGTACAAGTATCTGTTGGGGCAATTTGAAAAGCTGAGATTAACTCAATAGGAACACCTTGTGGCTTTTCTACCAAAAATTCGTTTTGGAAATATTTTGATGGAGTGATACAGCATAAAAAGGGGGAAATCACCAGAAAATGGTGGAGATCTTAGTAAAATACTGAAGTATGCATGGCAAAATAGTACTGTATTAAAAGCATCAGCAGAATTGTTTAAATTAACTTATACGAGGTAAACAACAAAAGACATTTGTCTAATAAACTCAAACTTAGAAAGATACAATGTTGAATATTATAGACAAAGTGGAGTCACCCGAATTGAGGAGTGTCCACAATGAACACTGCATTACATCATATTAAGTCATTTAGGAAACAATGTACATGATTATGCAATGGTTGCTAATGCATGATTTCCAGTGCATTATTCTGAATTTGGTAGAAAGTCCAGAGTGTGTTCCGATACGAGATTAACTTCTGATGAACAACTTTAGTATCCAAGGAGATTTGTGCACTATCTCTCACTTCATACCATGGCAATCACATTAAACTCCAAACCTTTTGAGCCACTACTAGGCCTGAAAAGACTTCAACTATAAAATATACAGCAATTGACCATCAATACTTATTTCTCATTCACTCTTGAAAATCCTATAGACTTCTATAGAAACTGTTCATTTTTGAAATGCTTATCATTTTACATAAATGCATTTTTAATATATCTATTCTGATTAATCATGTAAAAAAAAATGTAATTTACTGTTGAAGTCTATGGAAATTTTCAAAATGTAACTTAATTTGGCCACTTACTGTTAGGTAAGGTGGAATGGAAGTAAAAGCTAGAAGTAACAACAAGGTTTGTAAGGGTCTGTGGAAAGTAGATCCTTATATACAGACCAGAGTATTTGCATCCAGACGCACTTCCTCCTTTTTGACATCCAGGAAGTCAGTCACTCCAAGTTTTATAAAAAAATCATGCCACCGAAGTACATCCAGCTGATTACTGTTGTTCGTGAGATAACACCCATCCAGCAATATCCAGTCATAACCTGAACAGAAACACAGAAATGTATTACATTTTTATCTCCAACTTCAGACTGGGATTATTAGGATACTGTCCATTTGTCAGGATACTGTCCATTTGTCAGGATACCGTCCATTTGTCAGAATAATGTCCATTTGTCAGGATACTGTCCATTTGTCAGTCTGTTCATCTGTCCCTGACAGAACAATCTCCTAAACCACTTGTCTTTATGGTACTCATCAGATCTGCAAGAGGGGTAAAATATTAAAGTCGTTCCCCTGGGGTCCCTGAGAGAGTGATGGTCAAAGGTCAAATGTGCAAAAATGTCAATTACAGTGGCATATTTTAATATTTTTTGACAAAACTCTGAACATGCGATCACAGAAGACATAATATAACACAAGTACAATACAGGCACATAATACATTCCTTTTGTGACACTGTCCTTGCGATTATTTGACCTTTGCACTAGGGACCTTACTATGCATGCGACACATTGTGTGTAGTTATCATGTAGATCTGGGTATGATCTAGAGATATAATGGGGAGAGTTTCATCAAAATATTTCCTGTAGTTTCAAAGTTACAGCCTGGCACATAATCAGATCACAAGCCTTGCTGTGACTTGAACTTTGAGGTAGCAAGTGTGAGTGACTGTACATACATAATGGGCATGAAAAGACAAATTACATATGCAACAGACATTTGCCCCTGGGCCAGTCCTTACCCTCAGGGAACTACCCAAGGGGCTCAAACTTTGGGGCTGAGGCCAAAGCAGTGAAGTGCATGGATACATGTTTTGCAAACACAGAATTCTAGTTGAAATAGGAATGCTTAAGACGGAACTTGAGAATATGATGACAATCAGCATGTAGATTGATGAAGAAAAATCGCAAATACTAGCACTAATTTTAGTGGGGTACCAATTTCTGTGGATTTTATTGCTGCCCTGAACCACGGATTAAAAGACCCAACCAAAAATTAGCCACATATGATAAAGAAGCAAACCCCCCCCCCCCCATTTTCTTACTGTGTTTTAATCCTAGAGATCAACAAAACTGTTTGATAAATCAATATCATTTCTGTAATCTGGTAATAAAATATTAGCTATTACATGTGTTTGTTTCATTTTAACCTTTTTAAGAAAAGAATTATAATCCATTTTATATTATTTCACACATATCTATATGGTATTCAGTGGCTGTAATTTCCACTCACTGCCTTAAATCAATATATTGTGACATAAGTAACAAAAGAGAGAAACAAGAAAAAACACAAGGTATTCAAACACTAGTATTACTGAAAATGAAAGAATAATAAATGATACTAGTATATGAAAATTAGATTTAATACTTATTCAAATCGATTCTTCATTTAAGTAAAACTGTTCTTGTGAAAGACTGTCTCATTTTATCCATACACGCTTAATCCCAATGAACAACATGAATGTAAAATACTAGAACAATTGCTTGAAGCACAATTGCTAATGAAACACCCACTATATACACTAATTACTGCAGAGTACTGAAGCACACTTCACTGATTTTTGGACAAAACCACTGAATCAACATCGTGTCAACCAAGTCTGCTGGTACACAAAAATGTTTGTCAGGTAAATAATCCTGAATTTGTTGAATTAAACAAGTCCAGCATTCTCAAAGCCAATTAGGTTCGACATTTCACACATTTTTGCACGAGCTCCAATGAATTGGCTTGGTTGATGAAGTTTTAAGTAAAGTCTAGTGACTGAAGTTCGTTCGTACATGAGGCAGGCTCAAATAAAGGAGTGATTCCATTCTTTTTCAATTTAGTTAAATCTTCGCACTTTGATGGGCTCGGAACCCATTGAATGTTGACATTGTTTTGCTAATTGCATTGAGCAAGGGGCAGCTGGTCATGTGTCTGGTTCACATGTGGAATGACGACATTATCCGAACTGATGGTGATCTAAGTTGAATTTTGCCACTCTTAAGCCACTGTGTTAACGCCATGATCGTCAGAAAGTAATTGATGGTGCAACTGTATGGACAGTGTTTTAAGGAAGACATCATACACATGTACTTACTAACTGATAAATTTAGCTTTGTTGGCTGCGTCGGCCCACTTTGATGTTGAGTATAAGCGATTGATCTTGACAGGTATTTGTTTTGTGCTCATATGGGTGATAGTATTGTTTTAACCATTTAAGTGACCGCAATTTTGTTGTCAGCATTGTTTTGTTCTTTTGTATTTTTTATTGTTGGTATTTGTAGAGGTTAATCCATGAAATGAAATACCTAAAAATGTGCAAACTTTGACAGGCAAAACCATGAAGTTATGTACCCATGACAATGTATTTTTTCTAAACAAAACCACAAAAATTTAGATCCATGAAAATTAGTCATACCTCAGTATCACAGTTGTAAAGTAAACTCATTCAAAGTATCAAGAACTATTTCATTCTTTTATTATTTATTTATATGTGAATTACAGGAAGCATAAGAACACAGATATTCTGTTTTCTGTGCATTAACTGGAATACCAAAATTATTTAAAAGGGTAATATCTAAAACAAATGCAAACACCAAAAATATTTCAAATGGTAATTTCCAAAACTCTGAAGTGGACCATGGTGGGTGAGTAGTTAAGGCACTGAGTCATGACCAGAAGGGTTTGGGTTCAATTCCCACCATCAGATCAACCCAGATTGGTGACTGTGGTGTGTTGTTTGGTAAATCACTTTACTAGTCTCTGTTGGAAATAAGCCCCCACTAAACAAATAATTTTATTGTGCTAAAATTTTTACAGATTTAATTGTAGTCAATTGAAATTATATAAAGTTGTGTAGTATACCTTGAAAAGTCTTTGACAAGTTAACCTTGTTGCCATAGTTGGGAGTGAAATGGATGGAATGTTCCACAGGATTTAACACTCCATGATTTGTGACAAGCCGAGTAACTTCTTTCAATTCCCCCAGGTTGCAGAGGCCTGGATTCAAATCTGTCTGCTCTTTGATGTAAATGATATATACAATCAGAGTGTCTCGTGACTTCTCCTGCAAACAGAATTTGTAACACTAAAATTTTCTGAGGATAACAGGTGAACAGTTGGCATGTTATAAGTACATCTTTAATTAATCTTCAATGGCCTGAGAGGTTCTTAATTAAAATGATATTTAACTGAGGAGCTCTGAATTCCATTTCTTGACAATACTGATCCTTAGATATAAAGATAAATATATTTGTAAATTTAAATACAAATATGAAATTGATGAAAATAATTAATTCTAAGTTAACTATCTATTGTTGATGAATATGGTACCATATTTTCTGAAAGATTTTGGATGGCAAAATATAATTACTTTTTTTCTGTCAGAAATCATAAAAAGAAGTTTTCATTAAGTATCCAAAAACAAAACAAAAAAATCCAAGCAACCAAACCCACACATGATATTAGGCTGTCTCTTAAGTCATACAGAAAGTAATCACACTTTATGCAAATATTAATGAATGAAAACTGACATTACTTGTCTAGTTTCATCTAGTTTATTTCTATTAATAAATGAAAACTGACATTACTTGTCTAGTTTCATCTAGTTTATTTCTATCCACAGGAAAATGCAAGCACATTGAAAAACACATCTTCACAAGTGAAGAAAAAGACTCTGCCATGTTTTAATCTCTTATCATCATCTACTGTCCATGACAATCTGCATAAATATAACTGAGACTGGTTACAGAGAATGTCATTAAATAAAAACAAAATGAAAACAAAAATTATAGGATGAATCTTAATTGCAATTTTCCAGATATTTAAAGCAGTAGTGTATTTTGAAAGTGGATGGGAGAGTAGAAGGTCTAATACAACCAATTAACTGATCCCAGTTTGTCCGGTCTGGTGGCATTCCAATACTTAAAAATTCATAACAATATGTAAAACACATGAAATAAGGTTCTGTTTTATGCTAGGTCATTATTTTAAAATACTTTATAATCCACTGAAGCTAATTTATATAAATGTGACTGGTACATGACCAGGTGCAGGATTTAGTATTATCCACAATGGCAGTATTAAACAAAGTTGTCGAGATAAAGGCTTCGACTTTAATGGTTTTCTCTATTAATAAAGGGTGACATAGCCATTTCTTCACTTTCTGAAAGCAGTTTAAGTCTTCCTCTCTCTTCTTATCGCTGTAGAAGTACAATTGTTTCAGAAAACATCAGTACCTAAATAAAATTCTTTTAAAAAGATGTTGAAAAATTATAAGGAATGACAAAATTATTTTTAACCCAAAAATGTTGGTGTTGATAAAAAACTGTGTACAAAGATATACAGAAAATATGGTAGATGAGGTTGACAATTACTTTTAGTCTTCAAATTGAGGATACTGAAAATAAATCTTATAGTGTGACACAAGTTTATTGTATTACTGTTAGTATTTACAGCCACACCACTAACTGAGAAGCCACCTCAGGCACAATTTTGGTCCAATATGTTCTAACTAAGAGTCCCTCAAAGGAACTAATGCTATACTGACCAAAAGAATTTCAGAGAATTCAAGATAAGACCGTTTCTTCTGTTTAGCAAGATTTTCAAGATGGCTACAGTGGTGGCCATATTGGATGTCAGATCAGCATCATTTTCATATAAGCGCAACTAGACATGACATGACAAGACTTTCCATCTAGGATGAGTAGCGATAACAAGATTTTCAAGATGGCTGCCAATGTGGCCATCTTGGATATCATATAGGTACCATTTTCATTTAGGACCAACTAGACATCATAAGAAGTCTTCTTGTGAAAACCCCATATTGATATGACTTTCCTCTTAGGAGTAGCAATAACAAGATTTTCAAGACAGCAGCCATGT
Source organism: Margaritifera margaritifera (assembly GCA_029931535.1). Classification (NCBI taxonomy): domain Eukaryota; kingdom Metazoa; phylum Mollusca; class Bivalvia; order Unionida; family Margaritiferidae; genus Margaritifera; species Margaritifera margaritifera. The sequence continues at coordinate 2,073,957 of JAQPZY010001523.1, read as the reverse complement.
TGGATGTCAGATTGGCACCATTTTCATTTAGATCCATCAAGACATCACAAGAAGTCTTTTAGTGAAAACCCAATGTCAAGATGACCATCCATCAAGGAGGAGTAGCTATAACATAATTTTCAAGATTGCCACTGTGGTGGCCATATTGGATGCCAGATCGGGACCATTTTCATTTTGGAACCAACTAGACATCATAAGAAGTATATCATTGAAAATCCTGTTTCGAAATGACTTTTCATTCTTTGGAAGTAGCTGTAACAAGACTTTCAAGATGGCTGCCATGATGGCCATATTCAACGTCAGATCGGTACTGTTTTCATTTAGGATCAAGTAGACATCATAAGAAATCTTTGAGTAAAAACCTCATGTTTATATGACTTTCCATTCAGAAGGAGTAGCAATAACAAGATTTTCAAGATAGTCGCTGTGAAAGTCAAGTTGGATGTTCAAGCAGTACCATTTTCATTTAAGACTAACTAGACATCCTAAGAAGTCTTCTGGTGAAAACTCATGCTGATATGACTTTCTGTTCAGCAGGAGTAGCAATAACAAGATTTTCAAGATGGCTGCCATGGCACCATTTTTATTTAGGACCAATTGGACATCATAAAGTCTTTTAGTGAAAACCCCATACTGATATGACCATCCATTCAAGAATAGTAGGAATAACAAGATTTTCAAGATTGCCACTGTTCTGGTCATATTTGATGTCTGAGTGGCACCATTTTCATTTAGGATCAACTGCACACCATAAGAAGTCTTCTGGTGAAAAGCCCTTGTCGATATGACCATCAATCCAGTAGGGGTAGCAATAACAAGATTTTCAACATGGCTGCTGTGACAGGCATATTTGATGTCCAAGCAGCACCATTTTAACTTAGTCCCAATATGAAATCATAAGAAATCTTCTAGTGAAAATGCCATGTCAATATGTCTTTCCGTTCAGGAGGAGTAGCAATAACAAAGATATTCAAGATGGCTGCCATGGTGGCCATATTACACGACAGATCAGCACCATTTTCATTTTTGGACCAACTAGACATCATAAGAAATCTTCTGCCGAAACGAAAATGTCATGTTGATACGACCATCCATTTGGGATGGGTAGCAATAAGATTTTCAAGAGGGCTGCTGTGTTGGCCATATCTGATGCCCAAGTAGCACAATTTCCACTTAGGACCAACTAGAGATCATAAGAAGTCTTCTGCTGAAAACCCCATGTTGATATGACTTTCTGTTCAGGAGGAGTAGTGATAACAAGATTTCAAAGATGGCTGTTGTGGTGGGCATATTTGACTTCTGAGAGGCACCATTTTCACTTAGGACCAACTAGACATCATAAGAAGTCTTCTGCTGAAAACCCCATGTTGATATGACTTTCTGTTCAGGAGGAGTAGTGATAACAAGATTTCAAAGATGGCTGTTGTGGTGTGGTGGGCATATTTGACTTCTGAGAGGCACCATTTTCACTTAGGACCAACTAGACATCATAAGAAGTCTTCTGCTGAAAACCCCATGTTGATATGACTTTCTGTTCAGGAGGAGTAGTGATAACAAGATTTCAAAGATGGCTGTTGTGGTGGGCATATTTGACTTCTGAGAGGCACCATTTTCACTTAGGACCAACTAAACATCATAAGAAGTCTTCTGGTGAAAATGCCATGTCAATATGACCATCTTACAAGGCATGTGACTTGGAACTCTGGTAGTTTGTAAGCACTTCTCACTTCATGGAGAAATATTGAGAATTATGAATAAAACTATGGCAAACCTGGATGGAACTTGCCATCTTACTGCATCCACCTCCCACTTTTTTGCATCACACAGACACAAGGCAGGATCTTTTCAATCCAGATTGATTGTTTTATGTCCAGGATGCAAAATACTGCATTAACACAACCTCTATACAAAAGATTTGTAAAATCAATGATCTCAAATTGTCTAGCTGTTGGATCTCTTTTCCAGTATATTTAAATCTAGTGTAATCTATGATTACATAGCTCACTTCTATGAAGCTTTTAGTAGTCTCCAACAGCCATTGTAAACATTAATTATCATGCAGAAAATAAGTTCAGATTAAAGGTCCTGACAACAAAATTTTGGCCCCTTGCTAACTAAAGTTTTTTGGCTTCTTTTATCTTGACATGTTTAGAACTTGACTTTTAGGTAGCACTGAACAGACAGTATTTGCTGACATGCTGTTAGACCATATACATACATACCAGGGATCCTGAAATTCTAATAACTCTTTCAACATTTTTTCTCGAAAATTAATGTGTTGGGCACATATTTGTGAAATTTAATATAAATCATTTTCTAAGGTGATATAACAAGTTGTGACAAAAAAGAAAAGGTTGATATACCTAATTTTTAAATGTACCGGAAAATGTGTCATTTTTGGTTCCAGATTTCCTGCTCCTTTAGTACAGTAAAACCTGTCTTGAGAGACTGCCCCTTCTTCCAACAAAAAGCGGTCTCTCAAGACAGGTGGTTTCTCATAACAGGTTTGTACAAAAAGACCAATTCCATGGTCGAAATTCAAGACTGTTTAAGAAGGAAAAATAAACACAATCATGTACATTTATTGTATTCTTTGTTCATAGTTCATAAAAATATTGCATGCATTTAGCTGAAAATAATTTTATATAGCAATAAAGATACACATCTATCATTAAACATGAATCACATTTATATTTGAAGATTACATGTACATGTACTAGTATTAGCATATGAATTAATTTCTAATTGACTCCTTGTCTCTTATAACACCCAAAATTTGAGTTTTACCGACGTTTCAGCTGGTTGCTATGTTGCAAACGGTCTCCCATTTTTCACTTCTTTCAATTACATTAATTCTTTCCTCCAGTGTTAGAATTTTTCTCATTTTTGTTGGAGGTTCAGCCATTGTTATTAAGGTGCTAGGTGTTAATGTTATCAGTGATCAATTGTAATAACGACTGCTCGGTTTTGATCATGCTTTGGGGAAATATGGAATACATAAACAATGTATATGTACCAATGAATGAAATAAAACGACATAATTAACTCGTCCAGAAACATAATAAATTTATTTTGAGACAAAGTCAAAGGTTTAATTCACTGATGACACAAAGGGATTAACTCTATAAACAAAGGGTGTAACCGGCGGCATTAAGGTAAACAGATGACGGCTTGTTGTGTGGACTGTAATCACTGTAACATCAACAAAAAAATCCAACAAACAACAGAAGCCTTTCACAATGACAATCAAATCCGGAAAACGATTCTCACCTACTGGTATTAAAGACAAAGATCTCATTCACCCCAGGCATTACAGATTAACTCCAAAGACAAACGATGTCTGCGATCGCTATATTGACTTTGGCACTACAATGGCAGTAAGCGACATGTACTTTAGTCTGGTTTACAGTTTATAACAAAGGATGCCTACATGCATGACCTGCAAAATTTAGGAAACCGGTAGCCAGTCAATTTTTTGTTTGTTTGTTTTTGTTTCCAACAGTCTTTACTTTTGAAGCGGCCGTTGTTACAAAGGATTTAATAAACGTCAGTGGTGTTGTATCAGTTCTCGCGATTCATAGCAGTATTATTTTAAAACAAGCTGCCATTCGCAACTTCGCGGGAAATCCTACTAATCATACTTTAGTCTCGCAGAAATAGCCGAGGTATTTCCGAATGACCAATCTGCATGTAACTGTAGTCTGGTTTACAATCTATAACATATGACACTACATATATGACCTGTAAAATGTAATCAAGCGGTAACCAGCCTAATTGTTCTTTTGTTGTTGTTGTTGTTGTTGTTAGTTTTTGATTTTGTTTATAACAGACTTTACTTTTTAAGCGGTCGTGGTTACAAAGGGTTAAATAAAGGTCAGTTGTGTTTATCTCAATTTTTGTGATGCGGTCGTTCATAGCAGTGTCGAAATGCATATTTTGCCAAGAAATCGTGGTCGCTGGTCGCGTTCTGCAGGTGGTCGCTCACGACAGTGTGTTCATATAATAAAATCGATCTGTGCATTACGATTGTGGTCGTTCATGACAGGTGGTCGCTCATAGCAGAGGTCGCTCATGACAGGTTTTACTGTACTAGTATTATCCTTCCATGATTCACTGGTTTCCTCTAAAACAAGTTATTTATAAAAAAATAATTTTTTCTTTCAAAACACTTTACAATAGAATTTTACCCAACAACAGTATTTTATTCCACTTTACTGTTTTTAAAAATTAATTATTAATTGACAACAAGCAGACTTACTACCTTGAAAATACATAACACCTAATAGACAGGCATTTCCAGTAAAGTCGGATAGCAAAGTTTTATTTGACAAGGTTCCCCAAATAAGTCTTGGTGGATGATAATTAAAGTTAGTTGTTGTTGCTAGGATCTTTTTTTTTCTTAATTCAGGTCTATACTTCACATATTTTGTTCAAAAGATATGATGTGCTGACACACTGCGATACAATAAATGGAGTGAGGGACTGATGTAATGTTTAGAGTGCAGACCCTGGATCAATCATTCAATTATATTTATTTTTATAAGTCCAGGAGATAAGCTTTCACACCTCTTTTGTCTTGCGCTTTGTGGCTATAGACTATTTAAACAATTGGCAATACATAATGACCAAACAAGCTTAGTTGGCAACACCTCTATTGATTGCAACTCTGTAACTAGACCCAGTCACCTCTGAATTTAGCTTAGTCAGTGACATTTTTTTTGATTGTCCGACAAAGTAACAGTCTGTAGACTAGACCTAGTGACCTTCACATTTTATTTGTTATGGTGTTTATTTGACAGTTTTAATGGTTAAACAAATCAAACACAATTTGATATAATATTTTAAATATCCTATACTGATGTCTGGTTGCTCAGAGTATGTGCTGGTCAAAACCTTTGATATACCAGACATGTCTGGCCAATACAGTGATTTTAGGATCTCTGATACATACATATATACATACTGTGACAGGGCATAAAAGACATAAAACAATAAAAAGAGCATTCTTTTCTATGATATCAATAATACTACAGTACTATAATAAGTTAATAAAAACTAGAGATTATTATTTTTTTTTGTTAAATCATTGAGGGAGCAACAGTAGCTCAGTTGGTAAAGTGTCATACTCATAATCCAAGGGTCACAGGTTTGATACCCACCCAGTCCAGCTAGGGTTGACTCTCTTGGTGTGTCAATGGGAAAGGAACTTAGCTCCCATTTCTTCTGCATGATATAGCCAATAATGAGTTAAAAGTGCCATTACCCCCTCCCCCAAATTGTTATATCACTGTTCTTGAAATCTACTTCAGAACTTATAATCATTGTCCACCTCAAAATGTAAGATTTTACTGGGTTAAAGTCACAGGCTTTAAGTAACCGTGGAGTGATAGCCAGTATTAAAAACATAGTTCATGCATCAGTAATTAGCTTGATTAGAAAACTACATATATGGAAAACATGATGCATGCAGTTCAATCATCTAATTCTTACACTTATTTACATGTACAATACACAATGTAAAGTCATTAATATGGAATGTTCACCAGTGAATAAACATATTTATTTATACTTCCAACAGCACTGGTCAGAAATAGCATTCTGTGTACGATTGGATATATACGGCATGGAAAAATCATGAAATATAAAGGTGTAGGTGAGGTTTTTTTTGTTGTTGTAAGGGTGTGGTACTAATACAGATGCATATCATCATTGATTTCACAATTCTAGCATGAACAGCATGAACAGTGCCTGAGAAATGAACACCAAACACAAAATTTAACCCAAGTCAGTCAAGCATAAACAATGGGACATAATGACATACTAATGAAATAAAAGAGTTGTGTTCATCAAGATGCATCCACTTATAAAGTTTCATGATTCTTGATTGGATAGTATGTATATAGCATGCAAAAAATCTTTTTAGTACGAGCTAAATGCAAAAACTTGATCTAAGCCGTCAAATGTGAACTGTAGGGCACCCTGACCTTTGTTTCTACAGGTGTGGTACTAAAAGAGATGTACATGATCATTTAGTTTAATGACTCAAGCATGAACAGTTAAAATACAAAACTGAACCCAAGTCAGTGATGCATGAAGTATGGGTCACACAGTGATCTACTTTGGTGATAAGGGTGGAGTACTCAACAAGATGCATCCCTTCACAAAGTTTCATGGTTCTAGGTATAACAGAATGTATACAGGGTGCAAAAAAACTATTTGGTCATGAGTTAGATGCAAAAATTTAACTGAAGCAAGTAAAATGTGAATTTAGGTCACTGACTTTCTTTTGCTTTAAGGGTGTGGTCTAATAGAGAGATGCACACAATTATCTAATCTGATGATTCTAGCAAGACGAGAGCTTGGAAAATAAACTTAAAACACAAAATTTAACCCAAGATAGTAAAGCAACAAATATGGGTCACAGTGTACTACTTTGGTGATGAAAGCAAGGTACTCATCAAGATGCTTTGTTTGTTTTTGTTTGGTTGGTTTTAACAGGACTTTTAACACATTATTGGCTATATTATGCTGAGGAAATGGGAGTTAATTGCCTTTCCTAAGGACACTCAGAGGCAACCAACCTGGGCTTCTCTGGGTGAGCATCAAATGCGCAACCCTTGGATTACAAGTCTGATGTTCTACCAACTGAGCTACAGTACCTTGGCTCGCATTCATCAAGATGCATTCCCTCACCAAGTTTCATGATTCTAGATACAGTATAGCAGTATGTATACAGGATGCAAAAACCCTATTTGGTCATGAGCTAAATGCAAAACCTTAACCGAAGCCAGTAAAATGTGAAATTTAGCTCACAGAGACCTTCTTTCGATGTAAGGGTATGGTACTGAGATGCATATAATAATCTAGTTTGATGATTCTAGCATGAACAGAGTTTGAGAAAAAAAAAGCAAAACACAAAATTTAACCCAGGTGAGCAAAGCATTAAATATGTCACACCTACCTACTTTTGTGGTGAGGGTTTAGTACTCATCAAGATGCATATCCTCACCAAGTTTCATGAATCCAGGTATAATGCTATGTATACAGTGTGCAAAAATCCTGAGTTAAATGCAAAATCTTAACCATGAATGTACAAATAAAGTACATGTACAAAGTTAGCTGCCCTATCCCTCTCCATGGGGTTAGTGCTATGAAACCCACTGCAAACTGTTGCCTAGGATATGGATATGCTTCTATATGTGTGGATGCTGATGCAGACACTGACAGTAGTACAAGAGCTCTCCTTTACTTCATTAAGGTGAGCTAAAAATTAGCAATATGTAATCATGGCCTGTCATTAGTTAGCATTTTATGTTTGTTTTTTTTAGAAATGAAAAGTAAGCAGAATGCAAGATTGCTATTAATAAAATCTGACTCTAAGTGAAATAGGAGTTTCTGAACTATCTGAAGGGGTGTGTATATTGCTCTGCACCACTACAATCCTTGGTTCAATGCACAGTGCCAGTACATGTAAGGGTATGTGCCACCCCTATCAATGTTTTTAGGTTAATCCAGGTTCTCTCGTTTCCTCCACCTGTTGCCAAAACTTCAACCTTTCCTACTTAGTAAAATGTAAAACAAAACAAATTTGAATTAAGACAATGGTTCTGTAGAGCACACTGTCTCACGTGCAACCTGTGCTGTGATTTTCACCACAGTATCTCACTGGCAAAAACTTTCATACAAAACTAAAAATAGAATCTTAATATTGATGCAGGCTAGAAAAGTGATACTTATGTCTTTTCATTTGCTTAAACAGACAAGACAAATACCTTCCATTCCTGAGATTTCAGGACAGGTAGAATATGATGGTTGATGACCTCATCTGGTGAGATCTCCTTGACCCCCAGTCTCTGCAGAAGTTTTTTGACCTGGGAATTTATCTCATTGTCTGTTGTTTTCATCAGACCAGCATGGATGTTTTTCAGGTCTTGCTGCAGAATTTGCTGATAGTCTGAAAAGAGTGAGAAGTTTTAAATAATTATTGTATTGGAACAAGTACTTGCATATTAAATAATTTTAAGCCTTAGGTATTCAATGCAATTACACTGTAACATGAGAAGTGCTCCCCAATTAGTTATAACTACAGGAACAATTTGACATGCAGCTGGCTGTGTTAGGGGCTTAAATACACCTTTCCCTTGATAACTTGCACACAACGGAGTTAAAAAAATATAGACAGCATAAGCATGAGTTAATGAGGTACCTCAGTCTGAAAAATTAAGAAAGGGTTGGATATCGACATGAGAAGAGATAGAGAGGGATGTGTGTGTATGTGTGTGTGTTAAATGGTTATATACTCGTTTTATAATTGCATTGGAAATAATTGTCAATAAACAGCCTTTTTCTAATTAACTTATTCGCTTTTCTGAATAAATTACCTTTATTTTCAAGACAACCAATCTTTGATAGATCTTTAGAAACATTACTCTAAGAGGTTTCAATACACCTCACATATATAATAGTAAAAAGATAGTGTATTTCGTCACTGCTTTTTGCATGTGAATGTGGACACATTCTTGTGTTATTGTTGATTCAGAACAGAACTAGATTCTTTGTTTCAAACAGCTTCTATTTCAAGAAGGAACAAAGTCGAAACTCAGTTGTCTATTGTTCTATTGGTAAAATACTTAGGCTGTGATTTCATTTCAAGCTATTGTGAAAATCTGGCACATCCTTCAGCACACCTCTGAATGCCAAGTCAAGAATTTTAAGTTCACTTCAAACTTTGGATCTTGTTTCTCCATAATGAACTCCATCTATGAAACTAAGATATTTGCGCACCGTGTATGCCTTTTCCTTAGTTCCCTTGTCATCCTTGATCACATTTGCAAATGATTAAGATAAACCACTGAAAAATATTAGATACTTAAATGATGTTACTTACATAATAATATTTAAAACAGTGTTCGATTGGTCAACTGAAATGAATTAACCTGACACACAAAATGTGACCACTAACTCTTACATAGGTAGGATTTGTAGCATTTTAACAGTTTTTATACAACCCCTTTACTTGATTTGAAACTAACAATGTCATTAACATGATAATACAAATTAAGCAGGTTTATGTTTGATTGTAACAATGCAACAAACACTTCCGCAAGTCGCAGATCAAAACACAGTTGGCACTAATTAGGTTTTCACAGAAACACTTGCAGGCATCGCTTTGGCAGCCAATGAACATTTTTCATGTTTGAATACATGAGGGCATAACACTGAAACCGAATTAAAAGATAAAACTGGAAACTGTATTTCACTAGACAAGTCCCAGGGATTGACAAATCCATTTGCCCGACTCCCAGGACAATCTCAAATTAGGCTTGGGAAAGCTCAAGTTTCCAAGGTACTGGCCCGCGAGCAAGTCCAAAAAATTGAGAGAGAGAGATGGAGAAAGGGGTCATGTTCTGTTTGTAATGCTTTATGTTCTGCAAGTTTTATACCCTGCAATCTCGACATAGTACATATATCAGCACCTTTATTTAGTGTTTATATGTACTGCATTCTTCTGTTACATAAGTGGCTACAGATTCTTTCATTTATCATATGTCATTTTCATCTTGTAGTCAATGTCCAGGTAAGTGTTGCAATTTTCTTGCGCATATGTGATAATGTGAACATTTACTATTTAAAGCAAGTTTTGACAAATAAGGAATAAATATTTATATTTTAACTTATCAGTTACATTTTAATCAAAATATTTGTAAGTATCACGGATTCCCTGACTTTCTGGTCCTAACCTAGCCACAAGCAGTTTGTGAGCTTGCCGACTCTAAACAATCGACTCAATTTTAAGGTGAGTTTGTGTTAATTGCTAATAATATAACTCATGAGATTTGTTTAACAGGTGTGTTTGGAAATAAAAGGCACTCGTCTCTAATGATTAACCACCAGGAGGATTTTGTTCAAAGCGTTATGATGTACCGAAAATGTAGCACCCTCAAGCGGTGTTTATGATCTGTTGTTTACGTGACAATTACAAAAGACCAATACCTACTTACTGCTTGGCAAAGAATTAAATGGATACAAATAAGTGTTCTCAATCTCAAAAGTCAGCTTGTCAAATATTTTAATGCATGACAACAATTTCAATATGACTAGATGATAATTGTTAAGTAAATGGATAAATAAAGTGCTATAAAAATAATAATAATAATAATAATAATAATAATAATAATAATATTATTATTATTATTATTAAAGTCTTTATTTTCTGAGGGTGACACAATTAGTACAAAAAGTAATCTCCCTTGTCGCCCTCAATTATCTATGCATATACAGGCAAATATATAAAATACAGCTGGGAATCAAACATCATACAAAAAAGGTATTATGGATTATTGTATACAAGAGCAACGGAGTATGGATTCAGCACACAGAGCATTGTGTTCACAAATATGCATGATTGAAAACTTTTTCATTCACACACACACAAGTAAACAGCCAGATTCATTTTATATAATATATATATATACAGAAAAATACAACAAAGTTGGCCATAACCTGTTTTTGACATTATCTGTATTGCATCCATTTCAAACATCTGTGATGAAAGGAAGGCACTGAGGCTGCTTCTTTAACATCTTTAGGTAGACAGTTTCAAATGATTGGATCAGAGAAAGCCTAACTATTTGTTATACAATTCAGCTTTTGGCTCAGGAAGAAGAAAGTTATTTGATGACATAGAGCGTAGCATTGGTAGACCAGAATCTGTATTGGCATTATTTGTCCTTTTACTGAACATATTATTTATAAGTGTTCACAAATCATTCAGTTGTGAGTATAAATGAATCATTACAAACAGTCTAGCTTTCATTATTGTTGATGAGATGAGTCTGCTATTTTATCTAGGCAAAGAAAGGAAATCTGATGAAGTTTCTAGCTCTAATGTAGGGATTTACAAATTTTATAAAAGGCAGCTTGCCCAGGGCAAGCTGATTGGACAATTAAACCGTTTTTGTTCTTCTAACTATATCTGCATTATAACCCTTTCTCATCTACATATCTATCTACATGTATTATTTACATCTATATTTTTTTATAACTTTAATTACTGGCATATGGTTTTAAGACACCAACAAAGATAAAAAGAAAACAAAAGTTAAAATAAATATAACACTATTTCCTTAAAATATCCCATATTTTATTTTATCTTTTTTTTTTTTACTCATGCTAGGATATTTGGGGCAAGCTCAAATATCCCAAGGGCAAGTTCAATTTTCCAGTCAGTTGCCCTGGGTAAGCTGACTTTTATAAATTTTTAGCAAGTCCTATTTAATTGGTATTTATTTCTTAAAGTGTTGGTACCAGTAGGCATTACCAACATCTTCACTGATTGATATTTCATTGAATATTGTTATTTACAGTGTATAGAGAACTTTTTTAAAAAGAAAATTTTACAAATATATTTCTTATTAAAAGTTGCAAATTTCATGATGTTGATTCCAAATTTCCAGGCACATAACTGCTGTTTTATATGACAAAATGGGTGATATGTCAAGGTTTTGATTTCCAATTTTGATTGTGATTTTATTCATGCTCAGCAGATTGTTCCCTATTATTTTGGTATTTTCTAACACAAAAATGGGATCCACATGTGCCTCCATGTTATAAGTGGGTTCGTGAGTTTTCCAGGCATGCTAAAACAAGGGAGTGGTGCATAAGTCAACTATAAATGTGTTTATGGAACAAAAATGCCCCACTACAGAAAATTGACCTAAATGCAAAACTTGAATGGATAGGGTTATACTTTATGCCCCACAATATTCATAGTGGAGCATCAAAATGGCAGTTGGGAATTAGAATCCCTAATAATATATGTTTAACTTGCTTCTTTTATGCCTACTTCATTTACCTAACAAAGTCAAATTATAAAGAAACATAGGTCACTGTTACCTACTTTTAACAAGTGTGAATATTAGTCATAACAAGTGTTCAGCAGAACCCAGTACCTCATCTGCATTCAAGCAGTGATGTATTCTCCCCAGTAGTAATAGTATAATGACTTGCAAAAACTTTGGGGAGCAGTTTCAATTTTATAATGACTTTCAAAATCTGTTACATAGTGTTGTAAACACCTGGAAAGTGATCCTATGTCTTACCATGCTTATGCGGGTGAGACAATATGAACAAGAGGCCCAAGTGGACCTGATATCACTCACCTGACTTACATAACTTAAAAGTTGACCATTTCACTAAGCAGGCTTATGTAGTGTTTTAAGAACACATCCTATAAAAACTATCGCCCAGACATCTATCATGTTGATTTTAGCTATTGTACTATATCCTGATAACAATTCATTTAAAGATAATGGCATATTTAATATGCACAGTCTCTTGCTCATAATCGAAGTCATCGAAGATCTTGATAATATAAACCCAACAGATCAAAAATATGGCTTCAAGAGCGGTAACAAGGTCAGCCAGTCAGATGCAGGATCACCTCATTAATATGCTTGGATCCCACTTACTTTTGAAATTGCCCAAGATATTGATGACATAAGGCCATATCCGAATTTTGATCAAAATCAGATCAGAGTTATCACTTCCAGTGTGGTATAAAGCTCAGCCAATCATGTGCAAGATCACCCGATGATATAAGCATATATTCCAAGACTGATCAAAACTGTATCACAAATATGGCTTTCAGAGTGGTAACAAGTTCAGCCAATCAGATCCAAAATTACATCATTAATATGCATGGATCTCGCTCATTACTGAACCCATCCAAGATCTTGATGAGACAAGCCCATATTTCAAGTTTGATCAAATGGGATCAGAAATACGGCCTCCAGAGTGGTAACAATGTCAGCCAAGCAGATGCAAGATCACCTCATTATTATGTTTGGATCTCGCTCATAACTGAAGTCAATTGAGATCTTGATGATATAAGCGTATATTACATGTTTGATCAAAATCAGATCAGAAATCTGTCCTCCTGAGTGGTAACAAGGTCAGTCAATCTGATGCAAGATCACCTCATTAATATGCATAGATCTCACTCCTTATCGAACCCATGCAAGATCTTAATGATATAATCCCATTTTTTTAAGTTTGATCAAAACTGGATCAGAAATATGGCTTCCAGAGGTGTAACAAGCACAGCCAATCTAATGCATGATCATCTCATTAGTAAGCATGGATCTTGCTCATTATCGAAGTTGTCAGAAATCTTAATGAAATAAGCATATATTCCAAGTTTCATCAAAATTGGATCAGAAATGTGGCCTCCAGAGAGGTAACAAATTCTGCCAATCAGATGTATGATCACCTCATTTGTATCTGCTAATCTCACTTATTAATGAACACATTCAAGACCTTAATAATATAAGCATATATTCCAAGTCTGAACAAAATCGGATCAGAAATATGACCTCCATTGTGCTAACAAGGTTAACCAATCAGATGCGAGATCACCTCATTAATATGCATGGGTCTTGCTCATCATCAAACTCATTTGAGATTTTTATGATATAAAACTATATTCCAATTTTCATTGAAATCCGATCAGAAATATGGACTCCAGAATTGTAACAAGCAATTGTTGATGGATGGACACATAATGAACGACACATAATGGATGTATAGCCATACCATAAACTCACTTGGCTTTATGGCCTAGTGAGCTAAAAATGCCTGCCTGTATTAAGTTTCATGACTGTGCAAGTAAAAGTATCGATGAAATGGAGTTCAACACAATAACTTAACAGAAACAGCAGATGGTGAAAAGTAGGTCACTGTGACCTACATTTGTCACTTTTGTGTAGTAACTCTTTAAGTTCAATGCACCAATCATGTTTCATTACTCTACATACAAAAATGTCAAGGAAATGGAGATAAATGCAACAACTTAAAATGTAAACACTGCAGTGTGAAAAGTAAACCATTGCAATCAACTTTTGCCCATGTTCAGTAGTATTCCTCTAGATGAAAACAACCATCAAGTCTGATGACTGTACTTGCAACAGTGTCAGACAAATGGAGCTAATTGCAAAAACTCAAAATTGAGACCTATGCTGCTGTCACCACCGACAGAGCCATAAAAAAAGTGATAATTATGTCTTGTCTATGTATTGTAGGCAGACCAAAACTCAAAACACTGGCTGGGTGTTAGGGGTGTTTGTTTAACGAAGGTGACTACAAGGGTTATTTGAAATATTCTGAATATTTTATTATAACTTTTTGTTTCTTTGAACCTGTCATTAAAGTTAATGCCGATCGAAAGACAAAATAACATTCTATAAAATGATCTGCAGCTGCATGTGCAGCACACCAGACACCTGCAGATATATGTGTGTGATGTAACAAAGGTAAATGACTGACCTAATAATGTCGGAGAAGGAGTACAATTCTGCTACTGAGCAAAGAACATATTGTAAAATCTGGGCGTTCTTTGGTTACTCTCCAAATGATATCAAGGTGGACTTGGATAAAGTTTACAGATGTAATTCTCTGTCATATCCTACAATTTTGAGGTGGCTTCATCATTTTAAAGATGGCTGCAAATCCATGCAAGTTGTCTGTGATTGGTAAGCAAGAAGTGGCTGCTGTGAAGGAGGCAATTGACGAAGATGCTTGATACACTGTGGAAGATATTTCTATTATCACATGCATTAATTCATAAGCTGTTCTTAATATATTAAAGAATCATAGAACTCAAAAAGGTTTGTGCAAGATGGGTCCCACATCTGTTGATGGCTGATCAAAAACAGACTCTGGTTGAAATCGCCAAACAGCTACTCGCCAAATATGAAAAGAGTGACCAGAGATGTTTGAATGAGATTGTCACAGGTAATGAAACAGATTTTTTGAACCTGAATCAAGAGAAAATAATAAAAGTTTGGATTGGAGAAAACAAGCAGAGACCACATATCCTCGACATATTCAGACTGTCATGAAAGTATTAAATGCATTATTTTTCTATGCAAAAAGCCTGGTCATCTAGGTAACTGTGCCTGATTCTACTAGTGTCACTTGATATTTGCATGCCTCCAAAGTGTTGCCAGAAGTTATGAACCACTGAACCACCTGTCTGCGTACTGGTACCCAAGGTATCCATCTACTCCATGACAATGCGCCAGCACATAAATCCACCATTGTGACAGTATTCCTGAAGAAGCACAGCATCCAAACTTTGCCACATCCTCCAAACAGTCCTGATTTAGCTCCAAGTGATTTTTGGCGATCAAAGATTTGCTGAGGGCAGGCAATTTTAAAGCTGCCATGTGGTTAGAAGTGCAATTTTCCAGTTTATGAAGAACATACCAAAAGGTGAATACAAAATGGTATTTAATAATTGGATAATCAGACTGAGAAAGTGTTTAGAGGCGCATGGGGAGTACTCAGAGGGGATATGCTGATGTACCTTTCACTAATAAAGAACTTTGTTGCACAGCACATTAATATTCAGAACTTTTTAAATACCCCTCTTATGCTTGGACTGTAATACTAGTGAAATTTGTAGGATGCACAAATGAACAAAGAATCTGGCAATCCTTTGGTTTGTGATATCTTTGCCTACAACCAACCAGTTGAGCTTATGTTACATGGTCCAAAATGCGGCTGCGTCAGCTGCTAGGGGTTATATAAACCTCACAATACCGAGACATGGTGAGCAGCTGAACCAGTGTATCAACCCTTTTCCCTCTGATGAGTTATGAGGATAAAAAAAATCCTGGAGCAACACATGGCTGCAGGAAAATGCCTGGGGATATTTCAAAACTGCATTTGACACTTATTTTTCTCCAAAACATTTTTTTTCACACAATCTCCTTTTTTTGATTAAATATCATTTGAGCAGAAAAAAATGAAGTTAATGGCTATAGACATATGGACAATCAAAGCACACAATAGATTTTTCCTAAACAGGAAGTTGTTTTTGTCCACTAGGTACAGCTGAAGTAATTGTTGTAAAAAATGATGATATCCTCAAATTCAAGGATGTCTTCAAAAATCGAGGCCTTTCCACCACTGATCATACTGCATCTTCCATGAGCCTACACAGTCGGTAACAATTAAGGTACGATCAGAACAAATGGTGTATCCATTCTTCCAATTTCCAGGGACTTGAATTCCTTCAACATTTTTGGTCAAAACAATAACCATAAATGTTAGTTTTTCTCACAAATTATATGAATCTTCTTTTTCTTTTCTTATCTGCCATCATTTTTCACCTATTTAGAGTCTACTCAACTTGTTCCTTGTTATCGAAATTCTGTTTTTCACGCTGAGAAACTATATTCTATGTACCAGTCTGTCATATTCGTGCAGAAGTAATTGCTCCCTACCTGTGTCCACAGAAAACTCCTGTTCAAAATTGTATCCCCCAAATTTTGATTTTCCAGAATGTCAATAATATAAATTTAAATGTGGAATTTTCACAACAATTTTGTAATAATATGCAAAATACAGAATAGTTGGTATCTCTGGGATAAAAACATGGAACAGTGACTCAACACCTGCTTGGCAGCTTGAAAGTCCTAGGTTCAATGCCCAGTACCAATGTCATTATGCAGCTACATATAGCACATTGACAGCCAAACCATGAACTGTGCCCCCCCCCCCCCAAGTACTACAAATGTACTCATTAAGATGTAATGAAATTTTACCATTATGTCAATATTTGCACTTTTTTTGCACTAAAGTAAATTTGAGTACTGAAGCTGGCGTATGGCTGTAAACAAATCAACATGCCAAAAAAAATCATGAAAGGTGCTAATAAAAACAAGGGGTGCAAGTGGTCCCGAGATTGGTCAACTGGCTGACATCTATGAAAGAGCAGTTTGTTAAGAACTCTGGGTTAGTGGGGTGCTCTCTGTAAAAATTTCCAAAAATTCAGTTAGTCGTTTATGAAAAAAGGTGTTTGAAGGTTGCTCTACTAACTTCATATGATGGCAGATTAGCATTATTTTTTTAATAAAATTTAAAGGCCTTCAAACCATAATGATTTCTGTCAAATTTGATAAAATTGTATTGCGTGGTTTTTGAGATATAAATGTTTTTCTAACAATAACAGCCAATTTCAATTGCAGATCTGCATCAATTGTATAAATTTTAAAGTTTCACACAGAAAAGTTTGCTGTCAAATGGGATCAAATACTGTTAAGCAGTTTATGGGAAGTGGTTTAAAGGTTTTTCTATTTTCAGTGGATTGTGGAATGGCATCATTTGTTCAAATCCAAAAGGTCTTTATGCCAGGTTGCTTTCTCATGGTTCATACAGATATTTCATCAGGAAATTTATCGACATTTTAAGGACAAAAAGTAAAATTTCAAGCACTATAATTAACTGTGCATAAACTTAGGAAGAATGTTGATTATGGTAAGTCAAGTCCACAAAATAACAGAATTAAGTATTTCATTCTTAAACAAGACATAAGAAATATTTTTGGTTAAACTAGGCCTAGGTAAAGACACTGTAGCTCAAGGGGGTTTGGGGCATGGAGGCAGATGTGCAGTTATCTCATCTACATCAGTTTGGGAGTGAGCACTCCTATTTGCCAGTGTTTATAACTCCGTCTTGACTTTATCATGTTTAACCCTTTTCCGATGGGATACGATTCCAGACGTACTTTACCTTTCAGATAGGATACGATTCTGGTCGTATGTTCACTACATTCTGTCTACCACGAACACGTGCATATAAAATGATGCTGTATTACATAGTTAATACACACTTCCACAAAGTGACAGATGGAATGTAGTGAACATACGACCAGAATCATATCCTGTCGGAAAAGGTAAAGTCTGACTGGAATCATATCCCATCGGAAAAAGGTTAAGCAAAATATATTCTAAATTCATTCCTACTGTCAATATTTAATCCCATGTTATGCAGATGGTGGGGACTTTAGAGTTAAGGTCAAATGCATATACATATTTAGCAGAGTTGCCATATCTCAGCGATTTTACACTTGAAGCTAGTCCTATGGTATTTCTTCATCGATTTTAACTCAATAAAAGTAATACTGTATCTTACAAGCAATTTTCTACTAAGACTTGAGACTTTGATTTTCAATTACTGTCATCGATAGTAATGTTCCTACCATCAATATACATAAGGTGACTGCAGATCTAAAGTCTTTAGACAAACACAACACATAGTACTTTGTTTATTGCTTGACCATACCTATATATACAGCGTGTATAGTGCTTTTGGCAATTTTTTTTAAAAATATGCTTCCCAATGCAAAGTACTTTACCAACTTGTATCTGCCTAAGTTAACAGCCCAGTCAAAACAGCATCCATTCATTTACATCATGTGGTGCTTACAATCCCAAATGAGGCAGAGTACTAATGAAAGCATAGTGACCCAACCGGAAGTCTTACTGAATATGTAAGCGATGCAACACTGAATTAAAATTTCAGGATGATCAGGTTTCCAACCTTTTTAATGGATGTTTTAATTTCTTTCTTTATATTTTATGTCGATAAATTAATGTTTTTTAGTAAAATGTTTGTTTTGAAATTCAAGTACTTATCAAAGACTACTGAGCGTTTTCAAGCACTTTTCCAGTACTTTTTGGAGCCAACCCCAAATTCAAGCACTTTTCCAGTACTTTTTGGAGCCAACCCCAAATTCAAGCACTTTTCCAGTACTTTTTGGAGCCAACCCCAAATTCAAGCACTTTTCCAGTACTTTTTGGAGCCAACCCCAAATTCAAGCACTTTTCAAAGGTAACCACCAAAATTCAATCAATTTTCAAGATTGTGTGAACCCCGTTTCTGTTAAATTTGGTCAAATTCTGTTGCATGATTTTTTTTTAAACATAAGTGGATTAAATGATTTTCTATTTTTTCGTCATGTGGGCAATATTTGACAGTAAATTGACCTTGTATGTACAAACTTAAAAGGCCTTCATGCCAGGATGCTTCTTGACAAATTTGGTTGAATTTTGTTGAGTGGTGTTTGAGAAGTCATTGAAAGTTTTTTTTTTATACTAATGGTGGCCAAATTTGAAGGTGGATTGGCATCATTTGTACAAATTTGAAGGGCCTTCATGCCAGAATGCTTTTCTGTCAAATTTGATCAAATTCTGTTGCATGTTTTTTCAGAAGATATTTTAAAGTTGTGTTTTTTTTAAATTAAAAAAAGTGTCAATATTTGGTAAGAACTCCGCATCATTTGTACAAATCAGAAGACCTTTATACTCAGATACTTCCTGTCAAATTTGATTAAAAATGGTCCAGTAGATATTGAAAAGAAGTTTAAAACAGCAAATGTTGACATATGTTAGACAACACACATCAGATGCACAACTATACCGTAAGCTAACTTGGTCTTATGGCAAGGTGAGCTAACATATGTACTCGCTTATAAGTCAGGTCCAACTGCAAACAACACAGACTCTAATCTGCCGTCCCATAATGTGCTAAAAGATTAGGATCTATGTTGTTTATTCTACTGATTACTCCTAACAAACTGCATAGACCCAGATCTGCTGGCACATTATGCGATGGCAGATCTGAGTCTGGGCAGTCTGCAATTGGATGAGACTTATATGCGAGTATAAACCGTAATTAATACCATTACTTGTATACCTAACTGAAGTAATTACACTTACAGTAATCTATTTTCTTAAAAAGATTATTACTTTAAGATGACATCCACACCATTTCTATGATAAGAATTTTTAAAAAAAAGTTTTAACATATTCCCAAAGTTAAGATCTCTTTTACAGTTATCTGACTCCTCAATAACAAGAACCACTACTTAACAGCAGCTATCCATATCTATTGTAGAATGAGAAATTTCCTATCTCACAGTTTTGCCAATTCCAAATTTAGGAAAATTAGAATGTACATTTTTTTAGATTAAAGGAGTTCATTGTGATAACATGTATTGTTATTTGTTCCATGTGGCTATATTTTCAAAGTATGTTTTTGTTTTTTTTAAAAACTGCAAACTCTAAAATTTGTGTAAATTTCCTATAATAAGGTTGAAATTGAAGACTTCATACCATTTCTCACATTTCCCTTCGATCTGGAACCTTCCACAGGAAAGAAAACTGCTCTCTCAGTAACGGCAACCAAACTTCCATTGGAGAGTGGGATCATCTTCATTTCTTTCAGAAGCTCGATGTACTCCTCATTGCTCTCATTATACTGAAATTCATCCATGCTCCGATAGATACAGGCAAGCCAGCAGGAAATATTCAAAATATTTTGATCTCCTGAAATATTTACACTTTATATTGTATTTATACATAAAAATTAGTTTTTTTTAAAATCTAAAAGTGAATATAAAGGATAGCTACTTTGTACTTTTTGTAGGCACTAAACCAATATTCAGACAGTTATGAGGTGGTCACAAGTTAAAATATGCACTGGCAACTTGCTTGTCAACTTTATTGATGTGCTCACTAGTTTAAAGTTATTTAAACATGTCTAGAATTAAGTGTATTTATATCTTTGTATTGAGCTTATCTACATACAGTATGTCTATAAAGTGTATTTATATCTTTGTATTGAGCTTATCTACATACAGTATGTCTATAAAGTGTATTTATATCTTTGTATTGAGCTTATCTACATACAGTATGTCTATAAAGTGTATTTATATCTTTGTATTGAGCTTATCTACATACAGTATGTCTATAAAGTGTATTTATATCTTTGTATTGAGCTTATCTACATACAGTATGTCTATAAAGTGTATTGATATCTCTGTATTTAGCTTATCTACCTACAGTATGTCCATAAAGTGTATTGATATCTCTGTATTGAGCTTATCTACATACAGTATGTCTATAAAGTGTATTGATATCTCTGTATTTAGCTTAACTACATACAGTATGTCTATAAAGTGTATTGATATCTTTGTATTGAGCTTAACTACATACAGTATGTCTATAAAGTGTATTGATATCTCTGTATTTAGCTTAACTACATACAGTATGTCAAGATATTTTTTCTACATGCAGTATGCCTATAAAGTGAATTTATATCTTTGTATTGAGCTTATCTACATACAGTATGTCTATAAAGTGGTGTATATTATCTACACTATCCATCAAGATATTTTTTCCCTAACTTATATCTATCTAGTGATTGATAATTCTATCAAGATTTTTTCTTAACTTATTCATATAAATTCTCTCTTGTACTGATATGTCATAGTGGGCAACAAAACTCATTTTCAGCATAATTACTTTAAATCAGCTCATCAAGTATTTATATAATTTTTTAAATAAAACTCTAATGGACTGCATGATATTAAAAAAAAAAAATAAAGCCTTTCTGTGAGAATAGTAGAAGCATGGTAATTACAAATTTATAAAATGCATGCCTACAGTACAATGAAATATTATTTACCTAACTTTGTTTTATATAATTCCATCCAACTTACCACAGGTGCCCTCTATGTTTTGTATCATGGTTTTTCCAATCTGAATCAGATGCTCTGTTGTCAGCATCTCAATGCCCAGGCACTGTGTCAAGGTAGGATTCAACATGGCTGCCACATCACTATGGAGATAGTACAGGTTGAGGTGCTTCTGCAGTAGTTCAGGTGTGATCACTCTGTGTACAAGTGAATCTCTCACCCTCACAGTTTGCGATGGAATCTTCCACATAATAACTCCTGTTTTAAAGTACAGATATATTAGATGATGATTCATGGGCTATAAATGCTGGGCTTTGACTTGTAATCCCTGTGTTTATTGAAAAATGTTGTCACCCTTTGTATTACAATGTATTTCCTACCAAATCCATCTGAATACAGACTTTCAATGTTCTGAGTCTGTGACTGTAATGTTTTTAGAACTGGACAATGTAAAAACAAAATTCTACACCGTAGAATTTGCATTAGTGCAGTGTGAATTATAGGCTAGCATGGGGAGGGGGCAACCAATATAAATTTGGAAAGCATGTAGGTATACTGCTTTGCTGTAGATTTCCAGTTTAGACCTGACACATAACATTCACTGTTAGGTTCATGACATTACATACATTATTTTCTAATATGTAACTTATGTCCAACCTGAACAGCAAAGATTCAGAGCTGCCCTTGCATAATGTGCTAGCTGCATGTATGTATCAAGCCTCTATGAATGCTTGTATATGCCATACATGTCCGATGGTAACTATATTTTGACAGATTGCACAATACTCCAGTCGGACATTTGTAGTTACGAACATAAATCTTATTCTTTTTCTTGTATTTAACTTTACAGCTGTAAAATCAAATAATTTAAAACCCCTTATCTGAAAAAAAAACAACCAAGCACAGGATGGCAAATCTTCATATGACAGCTGTCAAACTGCCTTGAGCATGGGTCAATATTCTGACCTAATCCTGGCTTCACACTTTGATCAACAAAGCAATTTAAGGTATACACTGCCACATTCAAGTGACCCATCTATACTGCTATGCATACTGTTAAGCATCAAACGGAATCTTCACTTTACATTGTCAGTATTGCTATAGCAATAAATACCATTGTGGCTTTGTTTTAAATAAAATCAATGATGCAGAGATCAATAGGAAGGTAAAGATCAATTAAGCAAACAAATCACCTACAGAGTTTTGCAAATTGGTTAATTTCAATTGTAAAATATAGTCAAGCATCCAACAGAATCTTCACTTTACACTGTCGACATTGCTATAACAATAAATACCATTGCAACAGATGTGAAACTGTCTCAGGGCTTTAATAGAGGGCACAAAGTAACTTCTAACTGGGGATTATATAGTTTCATGCCTCAACCAAGTTTGGGAGTAGACCATTCAGTTTCATGGGTAAAGAGAGATCCCAATAAACAGTTCATGCATTTCAAAAAGACTGTGGAAATAAAAGGTGAAATAATCCCATTTTAATTATAATGTAGGATGATAAATATGGTTTTGTACCTAATGTTCTGTAATAACCGAGAGTATACAGTCTGCTTGCAAATGCAAACCCTTCCACCCCTACAACATAAATGATTATGTTAGAAAGTTAGTGACTAGCTAACTTCATAACATGTTATGATGCATCTATCTTCGCAGTACAGTGTTAAATGGCACATGTATATCTAAGTGATCAAAACTGAGGTCTGCATTTTAAGAAAACAAAACGGCAATTTTAATGGCAATTCCACAGCTGTATAGTGACTTGGAAACTTGAATGAAAGACTAATATATATACTGGAGTTAACTTACTGAGGTAAGATGAAGGTGGGAAGGGGAGGGGGTATGTCCATATGAGTTCAAATGTCTGACAGCAGTTCACAATTCCAGGCCTCTATTAGATAGGTACGCATGTGTAGGGTTTAAAAGCACATCATCACAATCATGGCTATATAATGCCAATTGAAAGTTCAGTTCCAAAAATGTACAGATAACAAGAGTCCCTTGAAGGGACTGATGCTCTACTGGCTGGAAAGAATTACCAGGAATTCAAGATAAGACCATTCTTCCTTTTAACTGCTGAGTGTTGAAACCATCTTTGATATTTTTCAGTGACAACAAGATTTTCAAATTAGCTTCTGTGGTGGACATATTAGATGTCAACTTTGAACCATTTTCATTTATCACCAACAAGGCATCATGAGAAGTGTTCTGGTGGAAACCCCATGTTGATATGACTTTCTGTTTTGGAGAAGCAACGATAACAAGATTTTCAAGATTAATGTCATGGTGGCCATATCTGATATCAGATTGGCACCATTTCTATTTAGTACCTAAATCGACATCATAAGAAGTCTTTTGGTGAAAGCACAATTTGAAATGACCAGCCATCTAGGGGAAGTAGTGATAACAAGATTTTGAAGATGACCATTGTGGCAATCCTTCCAAATAAATGCAAACATGCAGTCATACAAGATAAAGATAAAGGCTGAAGATATAAAAAATCTTAAAAAAGGTACATGAAATAAAAAATTCAAACACTAGTGTCAAAATTTGTTGCATAAACTGTATTCTTTTCAAAAGTCCAAGATTTCCTCTGTCTCACTGGGTGGAAGTCTATACACTTCACAAGAATGTGTTCTACTGTCAGTGGACACTGGCAAGGAATGCACTCTGATCAAGGTTTACCCTTTAGGAGGTATGCATGGGATAAGTATGCGTGTCCTATATGTGAGTGTCACAATACTATCTCATCTCTGTAATTTGTTTTACACGAGAGATGCCACTCTCTGATGATGGGTTTGATTTTCCAAAGATTCTTTGTGGAGTTTTCATTCCTGATTTTGCCAAGTATATTTATGTAATATCTGAAGTCAGTATATGGAATCCTCCATTCAGAAATGGGTGACTGCATTGCAGCTCTGTCTGCTTTATCTGCCGTTTCATTACCCTTAATACTATCCAACAGTACAGAAAGTTAATTCTATGATTTGAAGCACATAGCATGGTCTATGATGTTAGCATCTGGGTACGTTATACACAGATAGATATGGTATTGCTGTAAAATACTGAGATTTTTTGGATCTGGGAAAATGAATCAAAAGAAAGTCTTAACTCATATTAAAACCACTATATAAAACATACTTTCAAGAAGCTGCAAAACTACTGTCTCTAACTATCTGTTCTAAGCTACAAGAAAATGTTTTTTCTCATTGGAATGAAACTGTTCTGTTTTGCAACTTCAAAATTTTTCATGGTATGGCTATTTCTAAAGCATCATATATTAACAGGAAATTAGTAATATTAATATAACACCAACTTCTTCGACCACTTCACAAGTCTCATCTAGTTGAAAAGAAACGGAGAAAAGAGATTAAATAAACTCTTTGTCTTAGCTATAATATGATAAAATTTTTAAATCAACTGTTTGATTTTTGTTAAAACCAATAAGTTTATTTATTTTTTGTGGGGAAATTTTATGGCCATGGCTGTATCTGCTGTACCGCTGGCGAAGGCCTTGTGTATGTACCGTATTTGCCGGCCTATAAGTCGATGCGGAGTATAAGTCGAATTCGCTAATTTCGTCAATTTTCAATCCTTCATCCATATATAAGTCGATGCGGAGTATAAGACGAAGCCAGATCAACACCTTGGCTTCATCACTTTCGCTAGTAACTTCCGGTTTCATGAATATTAATGGTATCACCATGCTATTCCAGATTAATTGGGAAAATGATTAAGATGGTCTGTACATGTATTATTTATAGGTATTATTTATTGGTACATTGTATGCAACGATTTTCATGTACGAAAAATTACATTAACATATGGTAAAGCAATTTCAATGACATAATCCATATATAAGTTGATTCGGAGTATAAGACGAAATCCAGACTTCCCGGTAAAAAAGTATTGACTTATAGGCCGGCAAATACGGTATATATATATGCGGAAGTTGAACAAAAAATCTTTACTGCCTGATTTACTACAAAAATGAAAGTGAAGATAAATTTTGAACTTAAACAACATTTATGATACATAGTTCATACCAAAATGATACAATACAAAAGTGAAATTTATTTCTATATGTCAATGGTTGTGACTTTTAAAAAACCCTAAGATTTCAACTTTTTCTAAACTAGAAACCATTGCACTGGATTATACATAAAAAAAGCTTTTCACCTCTGTTATCAGGCTGAGTTGGAACACAGGGCTTTCCTTTTAACTTCTTCAAGATCTCAGTGGCCACAGGTTTGAAGAAATCCATAATTTCATCCTCCATTGGAACAAACTGCAGGAAGGCTGACAAGGCCTCGATCTGGTTGAAGTCTGGATGGGACTGGTGAGAGAAAGACAAATGAATTAACAAAGGGCTCCATGGATTACTATTTTTCCCATTCCTAAATGTGTGATACATTTAGCCTATGTGAGAAAGTTAAGTAGGATACACCTATCCCACATGAGTGCACTCACTGACACTGTATATGATATCATTATGTTTATGACATCATGAACATCTGCAGTGTTTCTATCATTTTTAGTATTGAAAAGAAAAATTCTGCTGGCGTACTGTTTAAAACAAATGCTTGGTTGTAAATTAAACTATTTATGCTCTTTCTCATGAGGCCAATTTTTTTTTGAAAAACTCTATCCACCATACCGATGATATGCCATCTTTGTTTCTCCAATACTATTTCATTGTGAGAAATGAGAGAAAAATAATACATCATCTGTGAAGATGTGTAATAGGGAATTCTCACCTTCCTTATCAGTATGGATAGAGCTTTTCAATGTGGAAAATCCCTATCCTATGTTACAAGCAACCTTTATCCTGACTCGGGGACTATTTTGACCATCTACTACAAGCATACTGTACACAAAGTAGCAAAAACTAGCTGATTTCCATCATCACATCAGCATTCTTTCACAATAATCATGATAAACATTAACTGAAACACATTTACATACCAAAATGAGCTGCAGTTGAAATTAAGTTTTCCACAAACAGATAGAGACATTTATCTTTTGTAAACTTCCTTTTAAGAGTTATGCAACCTGCTGCTATGTTTTGATTTTTTATTTTTGTGTGTGTTTCTAAAACATATATGCCCCCACAAACTTAGCAACATGTACAGCTTTAAATAAAAAAGGCCATTGTTGTAATTCTTATTTTTGTAAAAATTCATGTTCTCATTATTATTTATGACAGGTAAATCACTTCTACATCAAAGTTGATCCAAGGACTATATCATTATATATTGGATGTTTATATTAATCTTATGAATTAAGAGCAGACTTTATTTTTTGACCTGTTCACTTTTTATGCATCATTGCACAAGTTATCTGCAGTACGCAAGTAGGATGCTGCGTATTGTCATTTACCTTTGCCATCTCAACCACTGCTCCTTGAATGCTAAAATGTGTTTAAACATCGTTTAACGTTTACACTTAATTTTTCAGTGTACCATAGTAAACCTAAATTTTTATGCTCTATCTTAATGTAAGGAAATTTTAAATAGGTGTTTTGCTGTGTGAAAGTTACATCAGTATTCATAATACATGCATGCCATTTTAAATTTAACTATCATTTTTCATTCAGGAATGTGAGAAAATAATCCTTCATTATGCATCAGTGTTGGATAGGAAAAATCCACCCTCAGGATCAGAGTTTTGCATCAAAACTAAACCAATGCATATGAAGGATTCTATTAAGCCCACCCTTAGGATAAAAAATTCTGACCCTAGGGTGGGATTTCACAAAGCCTCATTCCTGCCCACAAATTCTGACCCTAGGGTAGGATTTCACTATCCCACACCAGTGCATATGAAGGATTCTATCAGTCTCACCTATAACCAGTGCTATGATACATGCTGTTTGTTTTTCAACCCTTTTGACACTAAATCTTTGAACTGTTTACTCCAAACCTGCTGCAGCTGGTATAAAAGTGATACCATTGGCTATCTGTTAATGCTGTTGATACAAAATAATAATGAAATTGCATGATTATACAGGAAAAGTAACCAGGTTTGTTAAAAAATGTCTGGTGAGTGCTAGTATTTCTGTGTACACTCATGATACGAGAACTTTTCAGGACTTTCTCTATTTTTAAAGTAATTTTTAAATTTCTATAGGTACCAGTATATTACTTTGTAAGACAGTGCAATAATTTCATGGGTAATTAAGAGCAGGAACATCAGTACAAGGAAAAGACACTTAAAGCTTGTATTAAGCTGGTAATTCTAAGAATTAAATTCCAACTAGATTTGTGTTTGTAAAACATGTATACCTCCACTCAGATAAAAAAGTTAAATTCCCAAAAATTAACATGCATACCAAATTTCATTTGCTTGCCTTGAGTGTTTTTGCTTAATCATTCTCCCAAACTAAAATGCATCTTTGTCGTTAGCTTGCCACAAGGTTGCAGTAAGCTTACATCATCAATTTAGCTTGTCAACGAATCTTTGTTCGTTTGTGCAAACTTGCGCATGGATGGCACCATTTCTAATAATTTTCTTACCAGCATCCGCAAGCTTGCGCTTTTCACAAGCTTGCGCAATTCAAAAGCTTATGAAAGGCACAAGATTGCAAATATTTCCAGACCCAATTTAGAGAATTTTTGCTGATTGCATGTTTTAACGCACAGAAACTGCACAAATGTTTTTCTGTCAAAATTCCAGTGGCCAGAAATATTTAATCTTATTGAAATATTAACAAAGTTTTAACTATTTCAAGCAATAAATTTTGCTAACCCTTTGATTTCTCTGCATATTGATTTGAGGCACAAGAGGATTAAGGTCATTTGTGTAAACAAAGAGCTGGTTGATAGGATTATATATGATCTACTCATTGATCAGCTGATGGCTGAATAATAATTAAATATATGTATATAGTGTATTCAAACATGTCACTTTTTAACCTTAAGCATGCTGAAAAACACTTTTAAAGTCAATACATAATGTAAAAGAGAAGACACATACAAATTTCATAGCTTTTTAATAATCACTTTCTATGCTATCAGGCCTCATTGATACAGACAATTTCTGATTACCAATATTTTTGCACATACAACTAACTCAATAATGTCTTTAACAGGTACTGCTATGCAAATGTTTGTAAATTTTGACTTTAAGTCTGCATTACCCTGAAAATATATTCTTCATCTAAGTCTATCTTAAAAATGATGGCCATATGAGTAGCAAAGCAGTGGCACTGATCAATTCTACATGAACACATAGGATAACATTTTACAAAAAAAAAGAGAATTTGCCCACAACAGATAGTATTTTCAGAATAGTACATGATGGTGTATGAATTGGCATTATATTTGATATAATAAACTCCATTATCCATAGATTAAAGAAAAGTAAAAACATGTGACTTTGTTTCATGTGTTACAAATTTACATACAATATCAATGCTTAAATAATGAATATTTTTTACCAAAAAAGGGAAGAAAAAAAAATCAATCATTCTTTATATAATTCCATCCTTCTGAATCTTTTCTTTCACTTCATATCATCAGATAGGTTATTCTTGTCCCTGTTGTTGTTACTTTAAGTGTTGTTATTGTTGTTGTTGTAAACATTGTGAAATAGTATAATTATTATTACTGCTATTATTATGTTTCTAGAAAAAAAATTGGCACTTTTTTCATATTGAATAAAAACTTAAAACTCTATTTCTCTGAGAGAGAGAGAAAAAAAATCCATCCCATTCCGCAAAATTATATAAGATTAAATTAGTATTTCCACAACAGAGACTTCTTCATTCAGAAGCAAGATAGTAATGGCAGTTATTTCCCTTGTTTACAGCCTCAAGACCGGTTTACTCATAATGAAAAAAGCACATAACTCATAACTTATTTGAGGTAATACAAAGAACTACTGCAGCAGTCTCACTTTCAAACAAGCTCCATTTTCGAGTTGGAACTGTAAAAATTTTGCTCGTTAATTTGGGAAATTTCATTGCAAGTAATACCAATACATGTGCAGCAACTGATCATACAACCCTTAGGACATTTTTCTTCTCACATATCAAATTCTATGATTGCCCTCATGCAGTGAACTTTAACTTAGGCAAGCTCAGAGATTATGCACATGTAGGTATTCTTCTAATTTTTATATTTGTATTTTCATTTTTCCAATCCTTATTCAAAGGTCTTAAGGAATCAAGTGCGTAATTTCACTGCTATGTTTTTAAAGATGTAAAGTACGGAATGTTTGACAGATGTAATGTTGCAGCCCTTCCAAAATGGATGGTAAAATTAATATTTACGATGATGATGAATAACATTTAAATAGATTTCTAAGACTTATGAAGTGATTTTGGAATGTTGAATTAAATTAAATGCTTACATTCTTTTGCCAAACAGGTGAATAGTCAAATTTGTGTCCATGTTACATAGTACATGTTGCTGTAATCTATTTCAGTGGATGGTACCTGAACCATACAATAAGCAGGGGAGGATGAAAGATATTTTGTCTGAGAGGATCTGTTTAGAAGAGGTTGTTCTCTGTACTTCAAATGGCTGACATTCTTGTTTTCATCTAGAAGTGTACGGTTTTAACGGGGGGGGGGGGGAACCATCTGACAACATCCACCCCACCCCCCCATCTAGATTTCTGTACTGAAGTGTAGAAAGTGTCTAAAGCCATAAGGAAAAAAGTGTGAAGATTTTCCCTCATATTGGAGAAAATGGCTGTGAGAGATTCCTTGTACTGAAGAGCTTGCTTGTCTGTGGATCAGCCTGAATTTCTGGATCTCTTTCCTTAGTAATTCATTGGATATTATCCAGATCATAAACCAACTAAGTCACCTTTATTTGCTCTATGTGCAACAATTTTGCAAGGAAAGCAGTATGCTTCATTGAAAAAAGAACAAATATAACAGCTTTAATTTTTTGAACCACAGACCTAAAAATATCATATTTTCTTGCTTCATTCTGTCTTGGCAAGACAACTCATTGGCTGCAAGAAATATGGGCCAAATGCTAACCTTTGATGATTTAAACAATGGTACTCCATCAGTGTACCACATAATAGAGTAGTGTTTTATTGTTTAAAAAGATGCCAGCTTTAGAATGTTTGTGATAAAGCTCACCATCATAGATATCCTATATATTATCAGGGTGTTTTTTGTCATAATGAATTTGTGGAACAGCATCTGATGAAATCCCAGTTTTTGAATTCATTGTTCTATTTGGTAAGCTAATGGAATCTCAACAAAAGTGTACACACTATTCTACTCACTCTAACCATGATCACATACTGGACACCTTTCAGTTGTTTCTTTTAAGAGAAATTTACAATTTGCACAATATTTATGACATAGCAGTAGTACTTCAAGATTACTGAAATAGGCCTTGAACTGGTAGAGAGATTTGTGAATAATATTTGTTTCTAGACAGTGCACAGAAATTAATGTAAGTAGATCAGCTAAACATTATCCAGTGATATTGTGCCTTAATGCAAATGACAATATAAGAATTGCACTTTGACCCCAAGTTATGGAGACACCATTGTATATTGGCTTTTCATCATTATCACTATCATCCTGATCTTCATATGTGAATTCTTTTTCATCTCTTTGTTGAGGATATGTATATATTTGTTTGATTTTTAAAGTTCGGTTATTATTTTAATAATTTTGTTATTTTATATAATTTGTACCTTTTTTAGAATGGTTTTAAAACTTTTTTAATTTATAAAAGGCTGTTCGTTTCAAAATATGTATATTTTTGCGAATAAATCTACTTCAGAAAATTAATTTTTCAAAATTTACTTCAGGTTGACATGTAACCTCTTTTCTAATGCACCTCCAACACTTTTATCGTCACGAAGGGTAGTCTTGAATTGTCTGTCATTTTTGCATCCAATATTTTTACAGCAATGAAGCTTGCATAAGCTGGTACTGAATTTGATAGCTTGTGCAAGCTTGTATTTCCTATTTGACTATGGTTTGTGCAAGCTTGTTGTCTGTCCATGCAAGCTTTCATAAGCTTGTTCATTACAATATTTAGGATTGCAATTTTTCCAAGCTTCCAATATTTTTTTTAAGTGGTTTGCACAAGCTTGTAATAAAGAACCATGCAAGCTTGCCAGGTTATTCAGTGCAGACTTGCACAAGCTT